>CAKNXH010001771.1:12891-29853 GCA_932178445.1 Andricus quercusramuli
AAAAAGGTCCAATATAAAGTTCCAAGGCCAACTAAACATTGACAAGTACTACTGAAGCTGGTCCTACTTTTGACTGACTACACACTGATTTATGTTACTGAAAATAAATACTACCAACATTATCTGACTATAGGTTGACATATACTACTTAAAATCTGACTATGTGTTGACCTATAATTCTTGAATTTAGTATCAAAATATGTAATAATTTCGAAAAAAAGAGTAAAAATATACCTATATTATTAAAAAGATCCAATTTGAATTTGTAAGGCTCACTAAACATTGAAAAGTACTACTGAAGTCCGTCCCACTCTTGACTGACTAAACACTGATTTGTGTTACTGAAAAATATACTACCAACATTATCTGATAATAGGTTGACCTATAGTACTTAGAATATCATTCTTTCGCTTCCTTTCTATTATTTTAAGTTTGCGTGGTATCTGAATAAATAATTGTTTGAAAAAATAAAAGAAGAGAGTAAAAGTATATCTTGATTAATAAAACGATCCAGTTTGAAATTCTCGGGCTGACTGAACATCGATAAGTTTTACTGAAGTCGGTCTTACATTTGGCTCACTACACACTGATTCATGTTACTGATAAATATACTACCAACATTATCTGACAATATGTTGACCTATACTACTTAAAATCTCACTGTTATGCTTCCTTTTTATTATTTATAGTTTACGTGGTATCTAAATAAACATAATTGTTTGAAAAAATAAAAGACGAGATTAAAAATATATCTTGATTAATAAAACGGTCCAGTTTGAAGTTCTCGGGCTGACTGAACATCGATAAGTACTACTGAAGTCGGTCTTACGTTTGGCTGACTACACACTAATTTGTGTTACTGAAAAATATCCTACCAACATCAACTGATTATAAGTTAACCTATAATATTTAAATTTTCACTGCTTCGCCACATTTTTATTATTTTTAGTTCACTCTATCAAAATAAGTAATTTCTTTAAAAAAGAGAATAAAAATATCTCAATATTAATAATAAAGGTGCAGTCACAAATTCTATGTCTCACGGAAGATTAAGTTGATGAGTTTTTTTTTCAAATGTTTATTCATATTGCCCCAAGTTTTGTTCGAATCCACGCAAAAATGTGTTTTCTCTGAAAAAATTAGAGTTAGAGGTTTTGGAAGCCCCATGAAGTTCAACACGTATTTCCCATGACATAAAAAAATTTTTTTGTAAATTTTGTTCAAAATCCTTCATATTGAATGAATCAAGTTGAAAACCAACAAGTCTATTCAAAACAAGCTATAGAATACATATAAATCATAATTGTTCAAATATTACCCCCATAAATCCTTTTATAGAGTCCCAAAAAAACCCCATAAGTAAAAAATTGAGCTTTGCGAGTTTCTTTCGCTTATTATGATTTTTTGCAGTTTTCTTTCAATACGAATTGTTGCAGATACATAAAATACTACTGTTTACTTATAATTAGATCTTTACAGAAATTTTTTGAACAATTCATTATCGTTTTTAGCAATTTTCTCTTAGAAGAGAGATAGAAAGTTGCAGTTCTTTCAGAATTTGTAATCTCTTTTTAACTTTCCAATCAAACCTAAGCAATGACCACTTGAATTCATCAACAATAATTGTTCAAATAATTTATTATTATTTATAATAATATTTTCTGCGAATAATGTGAGAACGTTGCGGTTTTTTCGAAAATTTTCAAGTTCTTACGTACTTTTTACTTAGAGTGAGATAATAGTTGATCAAATTTGGAAAAATAATTATTTGAACAAATTATTATCATTTATAACTATCTTCTCCTATAGTCATGTTAGAGAATTGCAGTTTTTTTCTGAAATTTTTCACTTTTTGTCAGCTTTTCACTTATGGCGAAGTAACAATTAATGTAATTTAACAAACATTATATTTTAAATAAATTATTATTACTGATAACTATCTTCTCCTACACCCATGCTAGAAAGTTTTTTGTTGTTCTCAAACTGTTCGCTTTTTTACATTTCTGTTAGAAAGAAATAATAAATATTAATTTTAATTTTAAAAAAGGCTCTTAGTAACTACTTCATGGAATATTTATATTCAATGTGATCTATATAGAAAATTTTATAAATATTTCAAATATCTGTTTCATTTCTGAAATATACATTTACAAATAAGAAAGATAATGTTTAAAAATAATTTTACCTAATGTTTATTTATGATTTATTTATAATCGAAGAGAGAGAAAAAAATTAAAAATTTTAAAAACACGCAACCAGCTAACATATACTACCAATATTATCTGACTATAAGATGACCTATAGTGTTTAAAATCGCTCTATTTCCCCCCATTTGTATTATTTTTTGATGACTCTTCATTAAAATGAGTATCTTCTTTAAAAAAATAAAAAATAGAGTAAAAATATCTTTATATGAATAAAAATATCCACTTTCATATTCTAAGGCTGACTAAACATTGACGGGTACTACTGAATCCAGTCTTACGTTTGTCTGACTATATACTGATTTTTGTTACTGAAAAATGTCTCAACAACATTTCCTCACTATAAGTTGACCCATACTATTTAAAATCTCACTGTTTCGACCCTTTTTCATTATTTTCAGTTCACTCGCTATACAAAATAAATAATCCTTTTTTAAAAAATTAAAAAAGAGGGCAAAAACTTCTCTGTATTAGTATTTGGTCCTCTTTTCCCATCAGAAACACATTGAATCAGTATAATAAATTTGGTCTCAAAATTCTTGAAATCTGTTGGAATGATATTTTCTAAAAATAAAACAATATTTCAGAAACAAAATTAAAATATTTAAATTTGCTTATTTATTTCGAACAAAAAAATTACTTTATTATCATAAGAGATGACTTTTTAACAAAATACTTGTGTTTTCAACAAATCAAATAAATTTTCGAAAAATAATTAAATGTTTAACCTAAGAAGATGAATTTTTAATAAAAAAGTGTAATGGTTGATATTTCAATAAAAAAAAAGTAATTAAATTTTTTTTAATGAATTTTACAACCAAGGAGACAAATTTTCCACAAATAAAGATTTTTCAGTCATGGAAGAAAAAAATATGTTAACCTAAATTGTTGAATCTTCAAGCCGAAAAAACGAATTTTCGGTACAAAAACTGAATTTTCAATTCGAGAATATGAATTTTCCGCGACAAAAAAATAATTTTCAACAAGATAGTTAAATATTCACCAAAGAGATAAAAATTTATTAATGAAAATGTTCAAAAAAGTAGTTTAATTTTCGCCCATGCAGTTGAATTTTCAGATAAAAAAGATTAGTTTCAACAAAATATTGCATTTTTAACCAAGAAGATGAATTTTCGACTAAAAATATGAATCTTCGATACAAAAATGATTTCTTAGCAAAGTGGTTCAAACAAAATAGTTGAATCCTCAAGCAAAAAAGGATAATTTTCAATCAAAAAATTGCATTTTTATCAAAGGAAGATGGAATTTCTACTAAAACAGATAAACTTCCAAATCGAGAAGGCAAATTTTCAGAAAATATATTTGAATTTTCATACGAAAAAAATTTTATTTTCACTTTTCAAAATGGAAACGGGATGATTTTTTGACAAAACTGTCGAATCTTCAAACTAATATTTGCAGTTTTATCCAAGAAAGATGAAACTTCTTCTATAACAGATGAATTTTTAAATAAAAAAGACATGTTTAAAAAAAACAGTTGAATTTTGATCCGGAAAAATTTTCAGTTGAATTTTCAACACTAAAATATTAATTTTAAAGAACAAGTGAATTTTTTTATGAAATAGTTTCATTTTCAACAAAATAGTTGAGTTTTCGACTAAAACGGATGACTTTATAACCGAATTTTTAATATTCCAACTAAGCAGTTGCATTCTCATCAAAGAAAGGTAAAATTTCTACTAAAACAGATGAATTTTTGAATAAAACAGAATTTTCTAATTCAGGAAAAATAGTTGAATTTTCACCTGAAAAAGATTTTAGTTGACTAACACCAAAATATGTATTTTAAACAAGTAAATTTTTTGCGAAGATACTTGAATTTTCAACACAAAAAGAAGAATTTCCAATAAAGCAGTTGAACTTTCGACCAAGAAGGATGACTTTTTAACAAAATTTTTGAATTTGCAACCAAACAGTTGCATTTTTATCTAAGAAAGATGCAGTTTCTACTAAAATAGATGAATTTCAAAATTAAAAAGACAAATAAAAAAAGCAGTTTAAATTTTATCCAAAAAATATTCTGGTTGACTTTTCAACGCCAAAATATGAATTCTAAACAAGTTAATTTTCTACAAAATAGTTGAGTTTTCAAAGAAACAGTTGAATATTTTTTCCTGACCAATTTTTCATTTTCCCTGACAATTAATAATTAAAGACCCGAATTTTAATTAAATTTAATTTAACTTGTAATATTTTCAACTTAGAATCTTCTTTAAACAGAATAAAGCAATTTCAAATTGAAATTGAAAAATTAAAAATTCATTCTGCTTGACAGTTATTGAAATTTATAAAAATTCCCTGACTTTTGCAAGATTTTTTTTCTAACTCCCTGACTTTTCCTCGAACAATATTATTTATATTTATATAATTGAATTTTTTGTAACAGTAACTCAATACGTATAATTTTGTCATTTATAATTTATTTGTTTAATTCATGTGAGGTCGTTATTTCAAATAGCTGATTTTCATTTGAACGAATATCTCGTTTCTGAAAGAGCTAATATATTTTTATAGTCATTCCTATGTTTCATGTCGACATTCGGAATTTTTCCACGCGAACTTTTCCAGTTTTCTGACCATTTTATTTCCACTGAACATATTCGAGGAAAATCTTTCTCTGCTCGCAATTTCGTGCTTGGAAACTTGAAAATCTATACGTTCCGAGGTTGTTAAAGTTGCCCAACTTTTTTCCACGAAATCGTTAGAACGTCTTTAGAAAGTTTCCGCTGGATCGGTTTTGGATTCCGCTAATTCCGGGGATACATTAATTTTTATGAGTCTGATTTTTGATGTCTCGTTGAATTGATTGAAATGATTAAACTCACGAAAGCCTTTTTTTTTGATTTTATAAAACTTTGATTCGCAAATTTCTTTTATTTAATGAGAAAATAATCCTGTTTATCCAGATTAAAAAAATATATATTTGAGGCTCGCTATGAATGTTTTATTGCCGAAAATTTTAATTTTCAAAGTTGATGAAATTTAATTTCTAAAATCTTACCTATCTCATATTTTTTAATATAAGATATTCTTATTGTGGTGTTTGAAATTACTTAACGTTTTTTTTTATTTATGAAACTTCCAGGAAATATTATTTACTATACCGACAACAATTTATACTGTTTAAAAAAAATGAGTTCTACATACCCTAAAATTGAAAGATATTGTTTTTTTTATTAAAACATCAATAAATTTTTCATTTGTTTCTTAAGTTGCTTCAACCAAGAAGGTTCATTTTTTACCAAAAATTTACCGAAACAAAAATTCTAAAAAACTATTTTTTTCAGGTTTATACGTTTCAAGATTGAATAAATATACTTTCTCCAGGTTTCTAAAAAAAATTTAATATTTTCCAAGATTTCTGATATATCAAAGAAGTATCTAAACAAATTTTGAAAAAGTTGTCTTATTTTACAAGATTTAAAAAAATTTTCGGAACGATTCAAGCCACTTTAAATGATATTTAGGACTTTCAAGAGAAAAAATATTTGAAAAATTTAGGAAAATCTTCCGTACTTTTGAAATATTTTGAATCCATTTAAAAATTATAGAATTCCTAAATATCTTTTAAACTGAATCGAATTATTTCTAAAATTTTGAAAAATTTTTTAAAATTAAAAAATTGCCTTGAAATCTTTCAAATTCTGTGCAGGAAATTTTGGAAATATTTCGAAATAATCTCTTAAAATTTATTCTCCAACGTAAAAAGTCGTAAAAAATTTACTAGGAATCTCAAGAAAATTTTTTATTATTTTGAAACCTTGTAAAATTCTTAATAAGTTTTTCATATTTTTTTGTAAAAACTTCATTTTCGTGGTTAAAAAATCAACTTTTCGGTTCAAAATTTAATTCTTTGGATGAATTTTGAACGCATTTTCCAATTTTTTCTAAGATTGATTATTTTACTTAAAAATTCACCTCTTTGGTTGAAAATGTAACTATTTCACAAAAAATTCGTTTTTTTAGTTGAAAATCAATTTTCTTCGCTGCAAGTGCAACTTTAACACTTTTGGTTACAAATTAATATTTTATTTGTAAATTGATGATTTTTAGCTAAAAATGTACTTTTGTTGAAAACTTGTCTTGTCTGAGGATTAATCTTCTGCAATGAAAATTCTTCCCTCTTTGTTGAAAATACGTCTATTTTGATTAAATTATAATGTTTTTCATTTAACAATAAAATTTTTTTTCTTCAAATATTAACTATTACATGTTCCTTTGAACATTTATTTTTTTGGTTGGAAAATAAACTACTGGGTTGAAATTTGAACAACTTTATAAAAAACTCATTTTTTTGTTAAAGATTCATTACAAATAGTTGAAAATTCAACAATTCTGTTGTCGATTAACGTTTTTAATAGAAATTCATATTTTTGGTTAAAAATTTATATTTTTGTTTCAAAATTAAACTACTTTGGTAGAAAATTATACTATGTTGTTCAAAATTAAACCATTCATTCGAGAATTTAACTATTTTGTTGAAAAATTTTATTTTGTTACAAACCCGTCTTTTTAGCTGAATTCAAATGGGTGAAAATTCGTTTTGTTTTTTGCAAAATAGTTTTTTAAACTTGAAATTTAACGATTTAATTTTTGGATTAAGACTGCTATTTTTCAGTTGAAAACTCAGTTTGTTAATTAAAAATTAATTTTTCTTGATTAAAAATTAAATTTCTCCTCTAAAATTCCTATTTTTTGATTTAGAAGTGTTTTTTAAAATATTCGAATTTTTAGCTTCAAAACTTAACTATTTTGTTGAAAATTCGTTCTTTTCAGTTGAATTCAAGTAGCTAAAAATACCCTTTTTTGATGATAATTAGATTTTAAAACATCAAATTTAACGATTTTATTTTTGGTTGGAAATGATTCATTTTTCGTTTGAAATTTAATTATTTTCTTGAAAATTCATCTTTCCTGATTAAAAATTATCTTTCTTGTTGAAAATTCTTCTTCTTAGATTGAAAATTTAGCTATTTAATCATTAATTTAATCGTATTGTTTACGGTTTATTTATTCATTATTTTTAATTTAACAATTTGGTTAAAGTCATCTTTGTATTTTAAAATTCAACTGTTTCGTTGAAAATTCAACAATTTTGTTGAAAAATTATTATTATTTTTTGTTGAAAATTAAAGCCTTTTGTAAAAAATTCGCCTTTTTCGCCTTGGTTTAGAATTCAACTCTTTTGATAAAAATTCTTCTTTTGGTTTTGAAAAATCAAACATTTTTCAAAAATTCGTTTCTTTCAACTACTTTGGTAAAAAATTATACTATTCGGTTCAAAATTTATCCCTTCGATTGAAAAATAAATTTTCTTGTCGCAAATTCTCTTGCTGCATTTTTTCTTGTTAAAATGCATTTTTTGTTGAAGATGCAACAATTTTGTTAAAAATCATATTTTTGGTTTGAAATTCAACTACTTTGGTAAAAAATTCAACTACTTCTTTGAAAATTCTTTCCTTTTATGTAGGAAATTAATTTTTTTTTCTATAAAAATTGAAATATTGTAGATGAAAATTTATCTCTTTTATTGAAAAATTGATTTTTTCAACTGAAAATGTTAATATTCCATTTTTTGTTGAAAATTCAACAATTTTTCTTTTGGTGTGAAGAAACGACCATTTTTTTAAAATTCGTTTCTTTGGGTTGAAAATTCAAAACTTTTGCACAAAATGCGTCTTTTTGGCTCGAATGTTCAACAATTTGGTTGAAAATTCAATTATTTCGTTGAAAATAAACTTTTTTGTGGCAAATTCATATTTTTGGTTTGAACTTCAACTACTCTTATGAAGATTTATACTACTCGGTTCAAATTTAAACTATGTGAAAATTCAACTAATTCGTTAAAAATTCGTTTTTTGTTGAAAAATGAAGTTTTTAAAAATAAAAATTGGATTTTTGTAAATCGAAATTTATCCCCTTGGTTGAAAAATAAATTTTCTTGTTGCAAATTATCTTGTTATAGTTGAAAATAATTTTTTTAATGAAAATTTTTATAAAGTCAACGAGAAAGTATAACTTTTCAACCAAATTGTTGAATGTCAAGCCAAATTATACAAATCAATTTTGAAAAAAATGAATTTTGTTTTTTGATTTCAGATAAGCCACTCTGACAGAATCGTGGTCGCCGTTTACCTACCTTTTTTTTATATGATTTCCATTCGCTCAATAAAATTCGCGATCAAGATTATATTTTTGCATATAAAACTTCATAGTTACTACTAAAGACTGAATAAATATATAGTAAAAATTTTTACATTTCCTGTCCAATTTTTTATCTACTCTGACCATTCTAAATGATTAAACTTCAAAAATAAAATTATTTCTCAAAACAAAGATTATAATATTTTTAATAAAAAACAGTTAAATTCAACAGAAAATAGGAATTTTCAAGAAACTAATTGAATTCTCAAATAAAACAGACTAATTTTCAAACCAAAAAGAGGACTATTCAATCAAAAATGGAATAGTTACATTTTCAGTTTAAATAATGATTTCTTAACTAAAGTAAATAATCTTCGACTAAGAAAAATTAATTTTTTTACCAAATTGTGATATATTTGATCAAAGGATGAATTTTCTACCAAAAATACATGAGTTTTCAACTAAAAAAGATTAATTTTTAACAATAACAAAAAGAAATTGGAAAAAAGTTCAATTGTTGACCAAAAATATAATACTTCAATTTTCAACAAAGAAGAAGAATTTAAGAATTTAAGAATAATTTTTCAACCAAACGGATGAATTTTTGACCAAAAGTATAGTTTTAAGCAAGTCTTTTTGAATATTTTCCTAAAATTAATTTAAGAAAATTAAAAATCATTTTGAATTTTGCTACGAATCTTAAGAAAAAATTGTTATTCTTATGAAAGCTTTCACAATTCTTGGAATAATTTCAAGTACCTCTTAAAATTACTTGAAGTTTTTCTAAACTAATAGGTGTTCAATTTTTATTTATACATCAAAATTCAAAAATTTCACATTCAAATAATTTTATTTTTCAATAATGCAATTGAAATGGTAATTGTCAAACTTTAAATTTAGCTCTCTCAAAATTAATTTAAAAAGATAATAACTGAACAACATTTTTTAAACTGGTGACCATGATTTCTCAAAAACGGTTCAATCGATTGCTTTCAAATTTGAATGGTATATTCAGCACATGTACGGCTATCGCCGGAACTAGGATTTTTGAAAAATATTGAACCGTTTTTTTTTTTGTTCAAAAAAAATAGTCGTCAATCTTTCTTATTGAAAATTCATCTTTGTGGATTAAAAATTTCGCTATTTGGTAATTAATTCAATTATTTTTTGAAAAGTTTATTTATTTTGTTATATATTTAACAATTTAATTAGAGTCACTTTTTTTTCGAAAATTCAACTTTGTTGAAAATTGAACTTTTAAGGTAAAAGGAAATCTTTCTGCGTAGAAAATGAATCTTCTTGGTTGAAAATTCATCCTTGTAGATTACAAATTCAGCTATTTTGTTATCAATTCAACTTTTTTTTTTAAGTTTAATTATTCTACTGAAGATTCCATTATTTTGTTGAAGTCATCTTTTTTGGTTGAAAATTTATTCTCCCTTTGTTGAAAATTAACTTTCTTGTCAAAAATTCCAATTTTTTGGTTAAAAATTAAATTGCAACTGCTAAATTGTTTTGTGTCCTATGTTTCACTTTTGATTAAAGGTTCTATTATTTAGTTGAAAATTTAATTATTCTGTTGGAAATTTAACAATTTTGTTGAAAAATTATTCTTTTTGGTTGAAAATTAAAGCCTTACGTAAAAAATTCGCCTTTTTCGCCTTGGTTTAGAATTCAACTCTTTTGATAAAAATTCTTCTTTTGGATTTAAGTATTCATCTCTTTCGTTAAACATTGATTTATTTTGTTGAAATTTTTTTTTTGGAAAATTAACTTTTTTGTTGATGATTCATATTTTTGGTTAATAATTCAACTAATTTGGTCAAAAGTTATACTATTCGGTTTCAAATGAAACTATTTGAAAATTCATTTTTTGTTAATTTTTTGTTAATTAGATTTTTGTTAATCAGAATTTATCCCTTTTGTTGAAAAATATATTTTTTTGTTAAAAAAATGTTGTTGTTATAGTTGAAAATTAATTTTTTTCAATTAAAATGTTAATATTGCATTGTTTGTTGAAAATGCAACAATTTTGTTCAAAATTCGTTTCTCCGGGTTGAAAATTTAACTTATTGGTTAAAAAAAAACTTTTTTGTTAAAAATTCATACTTTTGGGTTAAAAATTCAAATGTTCTGCCCGAAATTCGTCTTTTTTGCTTGAAAATTCAACCAGTCGGTAGAAAATGCAACTATTTGATTGAAAATAAACATGTTTATTAAAAATTCATACTTTCCGGTGGAAAATTACAATCTTTTATAAAAAAATTTGCCTTTTTGTCTTAAAATTACAACAATTTGGTTGAAATTTTGTTCTCTCTTGGCTGAAAAATCTTTCTTGGTTGAAAATTCAACTTTTTTTGAAAATTCGTCTTTCAGGCTTGAAAATTATTTTCTTTTGGTAGAAAATTTTTTTTTTGTCGAAAATTAATCTCCTTTTGTTAAGTATTCAACTAGTTTTTTGAAAGTTCATCCTTTTTATTTCAAACCTCAACTATTACATTTTCCGTAAAGAATTCATATTTTTTGTTGTAAATTCAACTACCTGGTCGAGAATTCAACTCCTTTGTTAAAATTTTATTATTTGGTTGAGGATTCATCATTCAAGTTGGAAAATGGAAATTCATCTCCCTTGGTTGAAAATGAACTTTCTTCTCAAAAATTTGACTTTTTGGATTAAAAATTCAACTGCAACCGCTAGATTTTTTGTGTTTCCTATGGGACACTTTGTGGCCTTTTTTAGTTTCACTAGACCTAAAATATCTATGTATAGAATTCTTGAAAATAAAACAAGAATTCAACGATCAAATTTGGACAACCACCACAAAATGCTCCTCTTCCTATTTTTTATTTTTGTCCAAAGAAACAAATTTTCTTAATTGTTTTTTAGGAATTGCAATAGGAGCATTTTGTGGTGGTTGTCGAAATCTGATCGTTGAATTCTTGTTTTGTTTTCAGGAATTCTATATATTGACTTGATTATTGAACGTTAAATGGGATTGTAAATTTGATTCTAGTCTGATTTAAAATTCTTGAATTTCAATTTAGCTACAATAACATCAAATATTGGATCAACAAGATTTCTGAAACAAGGTTTAGCATTTGTCAAAGAGCTTTGTTTATAATAATTGTTTGCACATTAGTAGTATTGATCGTAAAATTTCTGAAGGTTTCCAGATGACAAAAGATTTCCTTAAGAACAACCCTGATATAATTTGCATGAATGCTGATGATAACTTTGAATTATTAAGTGGAAATCCGTTAAAACAATTAGGAAGAGACACTTTCAAGATGCTGGACAATTGGAGAAAGAAAGGACTTTTGGGAAAGGATATAAGATGAACTGATATAAATACCAAGGACACAGTTCTTGCAAGATGTTATGGTTTGAGTAAGATTCATAAGGAAGGCTATCCTTGGAGAATTGTTATTTCAACTATTAACACTCCCACGAAATTTTCAGAACAAAACTTTAATCTGGTACTTAAAGACTCAATTACAACTTCTGAATACAATATTAATAATAGCTGGGAATTCCAAAAAAATATTATTCAAAAAACTGTCCATAATGACCATGTAATGATTTCCTTGGATATTGTCCTGACTTTCTCTTATTTCTTGTTTGTTTGTGACTGATTAGCCTATTGACCCACATTCAGATCTCAGATATCGAGTAGATAGCGTCGTTGTTTGGTCGCTGTTTCCCCCTGTTTTAATTTCTCTTGCCTTGATAAGGGTGCTGTGTGAGCACCGAAACTTTGCATGCTTTCATATTGTGATTTGATGCTAATAAAAAGAAAAAAGACGAAAGAAAGAAATAAAAGAGAAGGAAGGGGATGTGGTTGGTTGCCTTCTCATTTTTCTTTCCTCTTTTTTATTCTTGTCCAAAGAAACGATTTTTAAACAATGATAAAAAGCATGAGAACAAACCTTCTGTTGTGATTGATCAACAATCTAATATTCAAGAGCAAAATTTAAATTTACACAAAATTTTTGAAGAAGAAGATAAGGATTTTTGGTTTGTAAATTTAGAAAATATTCACATTCCTGATTCAGTTACGGACAATGTTCCAATATTGGATCAACAAGATTTCTGAAACGAGGTTTAGCATTTGTCAAAGAGCTTTGTTGATAAGAATTGTTTGCACATTAGTAGTATTAATCGTGAAATTTCTGAAGGTTTCAAGATGACAAAAGATTTTCTTAAGAACAACCCTCATATAATTTGCATGAATGCTGATAAAGGTAATATTACAGTTTGTATGAAGAAATCAGATTATATCAGGGATATGGAGAATTTGCTTTCCAATCGTGACAATTGGAGAAAGAATGGTTTTTTGGGAAAGGATATAAGATGGACTGATCTAAATACCGAGGTCACAGTTCTTGCAAGATGTTATGGTCTGAGAATGATTCATAAGGAAGGCTATCCTTGGAGAATTGTTGTTTCAACTATTGACGATCCCACGAAATTTTTAGAACGAAAATTTAATTTGATAGTTAAAGACTCAATTACAATTTCTGAATACAATATTAATAATAGCTGGGAATTCCAAAAAAATATAATTCAAAAAACTGTCCCTGATGACCATGTAATGGTTTCGTTGGATATTGTCCTGACTTTCTCTTATTTCTTGTTTGTTTGTGAAGGATTAGCCTATTGACACACATTCAGATCCCAGGTATCGAGTAGATAGCGTCGTTGCTTTGTCGCTGTTTTCTCTTATTATTGGACGTTCAATGAGATTTTGAATTGGATTCTAGTCTTTTTTTAATTCTTGAATTCCTAAAATATCTTCTATGTCTCGTGAAAAGTAGCCTGATCTTTTTTTTGAACCCAGTTTAATATGAAAAGAAAGTTGCAGTCACTTTGATATGATAAAGCCTAATTAGCAGATGCTAAGGTTGATGGTGCTTTTGAGGTCGTAAGTAAGATCCTCTTTGCCTGAAGTCTCGGATAAATCCACTAGTTTCGAAAGTTATAACTAAGAAAGGAAAGTTTTGGACGCGGTATCGAGGAAATACTCAAAGCCGTCTATGCGACGATAACCCAACGTTAAGTTAGAAACGTAATCCGCTCGAGTGTGGTCCCCTATCATGTTGCCTAAATGGAGAATGGAGATGGAGGAAAGCGATATTTCCTCTTTGAATCTGCAGTTAAAGACCGAATGTTCCATGCACATTATCAGAATTGAATGCTAATGAGGAACTCTACGATCGTACTCGTACAAAAAAAAAATTTAAGACGGAATTACTTCGAAGAAGGGAAGAAGTTGGCGAAGAAAGCTCTTGAGAAACACTGAGGAAAATTAATAGTTGGGGCTAACAACATTTTATTAGTAAAGCATTCATCAGTTCACTCTTTCTCTACGTAATTTTTACTTTTCTAATTTTTAAATTTCTTAATTTTTTTTAATATTACTTCGTCCGTCGATTGACTATTGCGGTTCGCTTTTCAAATTTTAAAAATGTAACTCTTCAAATATTGAAAGCCTCTTTGGTTTTTTTCAGGTTTTCCCAATCGAAAATGTCGGCAACCTTTGCAATGTTTTTCATCGGACCACAATTTGGAATTTTCAATCCAAAAAGACTGATTTTTACCCAAAAAGGATGACTTTTTAACAAAATTATTGAATTCTCTTCCCAATAGTTGCATTTTTATCCAAAAAAGATTACATTTCTCGTAAAACATATCAAATTTTATTTGAAAAGAAAACAAATTTCGAAAAATAGTTGAATTCTCATCAAGGAAAGATTCCAGTTGACTTTTCAACATCAAAATATGATTTCTTTAACAAACAAAAATTTCTACGGACAAAATTGAATTTTTCATCCAAAAAGACTAATTTTTTCAACCAAAAAGACTTTTTAATGAAAAAAAGGACAATTTTTTTTATAAAGTTGAGCTTTCATCCAGATAAGCTTCCAGATAATTTTCAACACCAAAATATGAATATTAAACAAAAAGTAAATTTTCGACGAATTAGTAAAATTTTCAACAAAACAGTAGAATTTGCATTCAAAAGCAGTTGCATTTTTATCCGAAAATATGGAATTTTCTTAAAACAGATGAATTTTTAATTTAAAAAAAAGTTGAATTTTCATCCAGAATAGATTCCAGTTCTCTTTTTAGCACCAAAATAATAAATTTAACCAAAAAGTAAATTTTCTACAGAATAGTTAAATTTTCAGCGAAACAGCAGAATTTTCAAACAAAAAGTTATATTTTTACCCAAGAAAGATGGAATTTCTGCTAAGGCAAGTGAATTTTGGAATCAGAAAAACAAATTTTTAAAAAAGAGTTGAATTTTCAACCTAAGAGTTCCATTTTTATTCAAGAAAGATGAAATATTTCTTCTTAAACAGATGAATTTAAAAAAAAATAGTTAATTTTCTGCTAATTAGTCGAATTTTTTACAAGAAAAATATGACTTTTTAACAAGATTGTAAAATTTTTAACCAAAAAGTTGCATTGTCCAAGAAAAATGAAAATTCTACTAAAACAGGTGAATTTTCAAATCAAAAAGACAAATTTTCAAAAAAAGAGTTGAATTTTCATCAAAAAATAGACTTTTCTACAGAAAAATACAAATGATAAACAAAAAGTTAATTTTTTAGCAAACAGTTGCATTTTTGTCCAAGAAAGCTGCAATATTTTCACTGAACAAAAGCTGAACTTTCAAATTAAAAAGACGAATTTTCAGAAATAAATAATTTTCTAACGAAAAAAATTATATTTCTGTCAAAAAAGGTTAATTTTCCACACAAAAATGGAATAGTTTAAGTGAATTTTTAACTAAAATGATGAATCTTCAACTAAAAAAATTCTAATTTTTAACCAAATTCATGAATTTTAAACTAAGAAGATTAATTTTCTATCAAAAATAAAATTGTTAAATCTTCAGTTAGTGAAATAAGTTCTCAAACAAAATAGGAACGAATTTTCAAAAAAATAGTTGAATTTTCAACCAGAAAGATGAAGTTTCAACTAATGAGATAACTTTTCTACCAAAAAAGACGGATTTTCAACAAAAAGTTGAATTTTCAGAACGAATAAATTTTAAAATGAAAATAGAATAGTTGAATTTTCAATGAAAAAAAAAATCTCATTAAAATTACAATAAATTTTTAACGAAATAGTACAATTTTCAACTAAGAACAACAAATTTCTAACGAAAAAAGATAAATTTTCGACAAAACGTAGAACAGTTACATTCTTAGTTACAAAAATTAATTTCAAATAAGAAAAAACTAATTCTCAATGAAAAAGATGAATTTTCAACTAAATTAACATAGCTAAAATGTTAGAAAAATAATTTTTCAACAAAAAAATGTATTCTCAACAAAATACTTTGTTTTTTTCATTCAAAAAAATGAGTTATTCAACAAAAAATAAACGAATTAAATCTTCAGTTTAAACAACCAATTTCCAACAACAAAAATTAATTTTCAACAAAATAATTCAATTCTACATCCAAAAGATTCATTTTCTATGAAAAAAAGATACAGTTTTAATAAAATGTATAAATTTCCAACTAAAAAAGATAAATTTACAAAACAAGAATATAATAGTTCAATTTGCAGTTGGAAAAGTAAATTTAAGACAAACAAAAACGAGTTTTTAGCAAATTTAACTAATTTTCATCTAAAAATGTAAATTTTCAAGCAAAAATGGAACAGTTACATCGACTGTTGAAGAAATTAATTTTCAACTGAAAATAAACGAATTTTTAACCAAACGAATCAATTTTTAATCACAATGATGAATTTCTAACCAAAAATATGAATTTTTGACCAAAAAGTGAAATTATCCAGTAGTTCAATTTCTACAAAGATCATTTTTAACGGAAAAAATTTAATTTATATCCAAAAAGGTAAATTTTTCACAAAGAATAAAATAGTTAAAGTGTATATTCAACTAAAATGATGAATCTTCAACCGAAAAAAAAATAAATCAATTTTTAACCAAATTCATGAATTTTCAACTAAAAAGATAAATTTTTGAGAAAACTGGTCTACCAAAAAAGACGAAGTTTTTACAGAGTTGAATTTTTACATAAAAGAGAAAAAGTTTCAAATAAAAATAAAATAGTTAAATTTTCACTAAAAAAAATCCAATGAAATCACAATAAATTATCAACGAAATGAGATGAATGAAAAAATATTTTGAAAATAAATCCAGCTTTTTGCAAGTTTTTTTCAACTATGAACGATAAATTTTTATTAAAAAAAAAATACATTTCCGAAAAAATGTGATACAGTTACATTTTTAGTTAAAAAATTAATTCCAAATAAGAAGAAACAAATTTTCAATCAGAAAGTTCAATTTTCAGACAATAAGATAAATTTTCTATCAAAATCGATAAATTTATAACAAATTACACGAATTTTCATAAAAATATTAGAATTTTTAAAGGAATTTTCAACAGAAAACAAAAAAACAAATTTCAAACAAAATAGTGTACTTTTCAACTAAACAGGATATATTTTAACAAGGTTGTTTAATTTCCAGCCAAATAGTTAAGTTATCAATCAGAAACGTGCATTTTCAACCAAGAAAAATAATTTTATATCGAAAAAAACGAATTTTCCATTA
>CAKNXH010001771.1:39853-117809 GCA_932178445.1 Andricus quercusramuli
AATCTTCTTGTTTGAAAAATCATTAATTTGGTTGCAAGAACTATTTCATTCAATATTTTTTTGTTTATGTGAAAATTCTTTTTTTTTCAAGTGAAAATTCTTTTTTTTCAAGTGAAAATTTTACTATTTTACTATTCTAATCGCAATAAGCGAAAAGTCTTCTCTTGAAGAGGTGGGGCACTAAAGAACGGTATAAAAGGCAAAGCGCATTCCATCTTTAAGTGAATGCAATCGTCGAGAGGAATCAACTCGACTTGGTAAAGTGAAAAAAAATTAACAGGAAAAAAAAGACTGAGATGACTAAATAGAAACAGCAATGGAAGAAATTAATCCCAACGACTGGAGAAAATGCCGCACAGACTTTGCCACTCTCGCTTTAAGCGCAAAGGCAAGTGCGATAGGGGTTGCGAATACTTTTAACAGGGTGACCGCAAAACTTTATTTTCAAAACTTCCTGACTTTTCTCTGATTTTTTCTTGACTTTTTTTTTATTTTCTCTCACCATTAGTATTAAACGATCAAACTTATAATTGTATAACATTTTTAATATAGAATTTTTTATTTTTTTTTAAATCGCTTTTTTATATCTGGCATTTGATTAGGACTAACTTTTTAATTAGGTTTTTGAATAATTTATTTACCATTCAGTCAGTAAGTTTACGATTAATTAAATTTTTTAGTGAGAAAATTAAATCAATTAAATATTTCAAAATCCAAATTAAGGTGTACCGAGTAATTAAATTTGCAATATCTGGTGCTACAAAATCAGAATTGCAAAATTAAATTTTACACTAAAAAATACACATTTTGAACCAAAAATAAAAAATTTACATTTTCAGTTGAAATAATTGATTTTCGACCATGAAAAAGAGAATTTTCAAGAAAATAGTTAATTTTTAACCAAAGTGATTAATTTTGAATAAAGAATTAATTCTCAATGAAACATGTAATAATTGATATTACTGCGGAAAAATATTTTGATTTTGAATAAAAAACAATTGAGTTATACAAAAAAATACGAATTTTTCACAGATTATTTGATCTGAATTTTTATCTAAGAAGAATAAATATCTGCAAAAGAAATAACTTTTTAACTGAAGTGATGAATCTTCAACTGAATTATTAAAATTTTAACTTGAAAAATTAAATTTTCACCAAAAAAGCGAATTTTCAAGAAAATGGTTAAATTTTCAACTAAAAAGATGAATTTGCAACAAAACAAATGACTTTTTAACTGAAAAAGACCAGTTTTTATTAAAATAAGCAAATATTCAATAAAAAATATCAATTTTCTAAAACATATTGAATATCTCCATTTTTAGTCAAAAAATACGAATTTTCAACGAAATATTAAAATTGTATACCAAATAGTTGAATTTTCCACCAAAAAATAAATTTTCTACTTAAAAAAGAAAAATTTTCAACTGAAAAAGGTAAATTTTCAATCAACAATAGACTAATTTAATTTTCAGTTAGAGAAATAAGTTTTGAACTAAATGAAATAAATTTTCAACGGAAAAGTTAATTTTTCAGAGAAACACATGAATTTTTAACCAAAAAGATGAAATGACTACAAAAAATTCGACAAAAATTGGAATACATAAATCTTTAGTTCAAAAAAATTAATTTTTAGTTTAAAAAAAAACTGATTTTGTACCGAAGAAATAAATTTTTAACCAGAATGATTAATTTTCTGCCGAAAAGATTAATTTTCAACAAAATATATGAATTTTCAATTAAATATTCGAATTTCCATGAAATATTTGAATTTTCAGTTTAAAAAAATAAAAAATATATAAATAATAAGGAAATTGTTGAATTTTGAACGCAAAACAAGATTTTTGACATAAAATAATGAATCCTCACAAAAAAATTTTTGGAAATCCCTCCACATTTTTTTTTTGTTTTTTGTTTATATGCCTTAGAATCTTCCAAAATACCCTAAAATATTTGAAATTTTTTTAAATCGCTTCAAATGAGTGAATCTAATAAAGAATTCATTAATATCTAATAAAATACCCTGAAATATTTGCAATCCTTAAAAATATTTTGAAATAACTTAAAAAATTGTAAAACTTTTGAAAATTTCGTTGCATTTTTCACAATACCCTCAAATATTCTAAATTCCTTGAAATTATTTGGAATCTCTTAAAACTTTTTTAAACTTCTACAAATTCGTTAAAATTTTAAAAAATTTTATCTTTGACAGAAAATAAATCTTCTTGGTTAAAAATTATTTTTTTTTGTTGAAAATTAAACTACTAGGTTGAAACTTGAACTCTTTTGTTGAAAATTCATTTTTTTGTGTTCATAACTTTAGGTGAAAATTTATCTCTTTTGAAAATTTTACCATTTTCTTGAAAATTCGCTTTTTTGGTAGAAATGTCATTTTTTAAGTTGAAATTTTAATATTCCAGTTGAAGATTCATCACTCTAGTTAAAACGTTATTCTTTTCGGTTAAAAAGTTTACTATTATTTTGGTTACAAATTTATTTTTTGTTATTAAAAATTTAATTATTCAATTGAAAATTCAATTACTCGACTGAAAATTTTAAAATTCTATCAAGAATTCATTCTTTTTTGTAAAAATTTCGCCTTTTCAGCCAAAAAATTCAACTCGTTCGAGAAAAATTCGTCTTTTTGGTTTGAATATTCATCTATTTGGTTAAACATTCATCAACTTGGTTAAAAGTTATTATTTTTTGCTAATAATCAATTTTTATATAAAAATGTAATTATTCTTCCAGAAATTTATTTTTCTGATTAAACATTATTGTTTTCAGCTAAAAATGCAACTATTTTATTTTTGGTTAGATATTTATCTTTTTGATTAAAAGTTCATCTTTTTGGTCTCAAATCGCCTCTCGAGTCTCGCCTCGAGTCTCGTGCTAAATCTCGTCCCGAGTCTTGTCTGAAATCGCGCCTCGAACCTCCTCTCGAATCTTGTCTCGAACCTCGTCTTGAGCCTCGTCTCGAATCTCGTCTCGAATCTTGTCTCGAACCCCGTCTCGAACCTCGTCTCGAATCTCGTCTTGAATCTCGTCTCAAGTGATTTGAAAAAAACGTGACTAAAAGTGACTGTATAGCACCCCTGATTATTCTTGCCAGTTAATAAAAGTGCTTCTTATAGAAATTTCCTGATTTTTGCCATTTTTCTGTCAAAATCCCCAACTATTTCCTGAGCTGCAGTCACCCTGTTTTAACCTTTAAGGCGATATTCCTGAAACTTACGAATGCGGGATTCGTTTCTCGTTAGAGAGATTTCGAACTCTGAACTCTCGTTATTATCCGTGGAGTCGCATTGCCGCAAGAAATACGAATGCAATGACGGAAATAAAGCCAACAAGAAGGACGAGTCGTTAAGTGAGAAAAGTCACGGTTCTGAAACCCCTGACCTGTGATCTTACATATATAAATATCCAAGGTGGAAAATCTTCCATAAAATTCTGATAAGTTGATACAATCGCTTCCAGGATTTCTTTTCTCAAGTCCTTCTTTCAAATTCAACTTGAATCTTATACCAAGAATCATATCTTCGTTTTTTGCTAGAAAAGCAGTTATGAATCCTTTTCCAAATAATGAGTTTCGACTAGTGATGCATTCGAGACGATTTCGAGAAAATTCGAGATTTTCTTGAAATATTTTCCAACCGAGCACGTCACGCCTGCCTCGATAGGAAAATAGCTTAATGGTATAATAATAATAATAATGTTTAGGTGACCTCCATGGAGATCGAGAATCTCGAAGAAAAAATTTCGAGATCTCGAGTCGAGAATCTCGAAACTTTCCATTCGAGATTCTCGACCTCCATGAAGTTTTGGGTTCACCTGAACATGTTTCAAGAAAATCTCGAATTTTCTCGAAATCGTCTCGAATTCATCACAGGTTTCAACATTTTTAGCACTGTCATGGTATATGGTATATAATGTGAAAATTTGATTTGTGTCGTTGACAGAGATCTCAATTCGGTTTAATTAAATTTTGGTCGAAGCAAATCAAATTTTAACATTTCTGTATATATAGTGAAGCGTCTACTCAAAATGGCCCTCGAATATTCCAACG
This sequence comes from Andricus quercusramuli, assembly GCA_932178445.1. Classification (NCBI taxonomy): domain Eukaryota; kingdom Metazoa; phylum Arthropoda; class Insecta; order Hymenoptera; family Cynipidae; genus Andricus; species Andricus quercusramuli. Next base: position 43,917 of record CAKNXH010001771.1, read on the forward strand.
GATAGACGTTAATTATTCCCATTAATTATATTACAATCAAACTTGACATGATGTTACTGATTCTGCCTTGTCGGCAATTAAATTGGTTAAAGTACTCGTTCAATTAAATTGGCGACTAGCGCATAATGAAGTGATATTGAAATTAATTTTTTACTTTTGTGATAATTCGAGATATTTTCATTTCTCGTTGAATTTTTAATTACAATAGATCAATTTTTAACGAAATGGTTGAATTTTTAACCAAAATTGAAATAGTTAAATTTTCATTGGAAAAAAAAATTATTTCCAAATAAAAAAGGATTTTTAACAATATAGTTTTCGCGACCGGAAAGATGAATTTTCGACCAGGAAGACTAAATTTTTTTATCAAAAAGATGAACTTTGTTCAAAAAAATTGAATTTGAAATCGACAAGTATGAATATTCATCTGCAATAGTAAATTTTTTTCAGAAATAATTCCTTCGAACAAAAAAAGAATTTTCAAACACATTGTTAAATTTTCACCCAAAGAAATAAATTTCCATGACAATAGGGCAAATTTTCTACAAAACATTTGAATTTATGAAGCAAGTATGAATTTTCAGAAAAAAAAAATCTCAATGGACTTTTCCAATTTCTAACTCGAAGAGAAAATTTTCAACAAAAAATAGTTGAATTTTTAATCGAAAAAAATGAATTTCTAACAGAATTGTTGAATTGAAAGAAAAAATCCAGAAGATAATTAAATTTTCAATTATATCGTAAGAACTTTAACCGAAAAATATGATTTTCAACTTCGAATTTTCAACAAAAAAGTTTATTTTTCACCAAATAGTTGCATTTTATAATAAAATAGTTGCATTTAAAAAAGTGACTGTCTAATAAAATGATTTATTAAGAAAAGAGTATGTAGGTGAATTTTCAATTAAAAAAATTAACTTTTAACTAAAAAAAAAGAATTTTCAGCAAAATGATATAATTTTTAACCATAAAAGATGATTTCCCAACGGAAAATATTATAGTATAATGATGAATCTTCAACTGGAATTGTAAAATTTTTAGTTAAAAGAATTAATTTTTAACAAAAAAAAATATATTCCACTGTGAAAATTAATTTTTTTTCTCTAGAAGTGTTTTTTATTATTTAACTATTTCTAAGTCACATTCCTGAAAGTTTCAAATTTTCCTACGACTAGCACGTAATGTTACCAAAAATTTAGAATTTCAGGATAGTCAAAAAATTCAAATTTTTTTCATATTGGGCTATAAATCTCCATGGCTCTAGTAATTATTGTTCCAATTTCAAAAAATGATTTTTGAGATTGAGGTAGTTAAATTTTTCATAAAAACTGAATAATTTATCAAAAAAAAATATTTAGTAAATTTCTTCGAAAGCTTGGAGTTTAAATTTCAATGTAGGGGAAGACCGCCTACAGTGGATAATGCAACATACAGTGGATGATTATTAATTAAAAATTCTAACATATATGTAAAATAATTAATTAAATTAAATTAATAGTTAATACACTTTTGATGTTTATAAATTAAAATTGAAATAATGGTTTTTTTTTTAATTTATGCGCCTTATTAATAATTATCCACTGTAGGCTACATTATCCACTGTGGGGAGTTTCCCCAAAAATTGCGTTTTCAAACATTATTTAAAAAATTTTTTTTTTTTAATTTTCGAAATGCCTTAAAAGTACGTGTATTACATTTTTAATATAGTATTATCCCCTTTAATAGTACCATTATTGTACTTAATTTAATGCAAATCTTTAAACTCATTTTCAAGGATGGTCAGGGAAAATGAAAAATTATTTAGGGAAAAATTAGGGAATTTTTGAAATGAAGTTTTGCGATAACCCTGAAATAATATTCTTGTTAGTAATTTATTTGCCTTGTATTTATACTTATATTACTTTTTTTGCAAATTCTTTCTACTGAGGATTATCTTTTCGGCTATAAAATTTATTATTTGTTTAAAAATTTTACCTTTTTGTTAAAAAGTCATTCTTTTTGGTTAAAAATTCAACTATTTTATAGAAAATGTACTTGTATAATATTTTGAAAATTGGTTTACTTCATTTAAAAATTCATCTGTTTTAGTAGAAATTTCATCTTTCTTGATAATTTAAATTTAAAAAGTCATCCTTTTTGTTAAAAATTCAACTTTTTGATGAAAATTCAAATTAAAAAAAAAAATTAGGTTTCAAAATTCATCTGTTTCAGTATCTTTGTAGAAAATTGACTTCTTGTTTAAAAGTTATATTTTAATGTTGAATAATCGAACTCAAATCTTTTTTTTTATACAAATTCAAATATTTTTGAAATTTGATATAAAAATCCGTCTGTTTCAGAAGAAATTTCATCTTTCTTGGATAAGAATACAACTATTTGTTTGAAAATTTTATAAGTTTGTTAAAAAGTCATCCTTTTTCTTTAAAAATGCAACTGTTTTGTTGAAAATTAGTTTTTTCAGTTTAACAAATCAGTATTTTTGTAGGAAATTAACTTTTTGTTCAAAACTCATATTTTAATATTGACTGATAAAACTAAAATCTTTTTTCGGATGAGAATTCAAATTTTCTTAAGTTTGATTTTCCCATTTGAAAATTCATCTATTTTAGTAAAAGTTTCACTCTTCTTGGATAAAAATGCAACTATTTGGTTGAAGATTCAATAATTTTGTTAAAAAGTAATTCTTTCTGGCTAAAAATTAAAACGTTTTGTTGAAAATTCAAGTATTTTCGAAGAAAATTTACTTATTATTCAAAACTTATCTTTAAATGTTGAAAAGTCAAATTAAAACCTTTTTTGAATGAAAATTCAATCTTTTTTAAATTTTTCCTTCTTATTTAAAAATTCATCTGCTTCAGTAGAAATTTCCGCTTTCTTTGATAAAAATGTAACTGTTTGTTTGAAAATAAATCTTGTTTGCTTGAGGATCCAACTATTTTATTTTAAAATTTTGGTTAAACGACTTTGTTGAGAAATCACTTTTTCGTTGAAGATTCATTATTTTCAGTTAAAAATTCATCTCTTTAGTTGAAAGTTTAACTATTTTGTTGAAAATTGATCTTTTTCAACTTAAAATTCAACTGCATGGGTGCAAGCCGAACTACTTTGTTGAAATTTTTATTTCTAAAGAAGGTTTATCTCTTTGGTAGAAAATTGACCTACTTTTGTTGAAAATTATTGTTTTCGCTCAAAATTCATATTTTCTGATTGAAGATTCAATATTTACATAGAGAACTCATCTTTTGTCTTGGAGGTTCAACAGTTCAGGTAAACATTTTTCTCCATGACTAAGAAATCTCTATTTGAGTACGGCCCCTTATGCAGATGATCATGATAATTGATCAGAAGTATCGGATAAAACCTGGAAGAAATTGCTTTTTGTAATCAGATCAGTGATCCCAAAAACCCCCTATCATTCATATAATTCCAATCTGTCTCACTAAAAATGTCTGGTTCTACTTTCTAAATCGTTATAAGATCGTCAAAGAAATTTTTTACATGAAAATCTTGAACATGTCATTAAGAAGATAAGAGTTGCTGACAAGTGAAAGCTGAGTTTCAGGGAAGCTCGGAAACCCCGAGATTAATTGCAGATAATTACAAAGATCGCTGCGCATCGAAACGTGGCTACGCTAACGAACTGAAGAGGTCTTTGCTCTCGGCAAGAATGCAGTAGTATTGGCTGACTGCGACGTTTCCGTTCCAAGTATTCGAAAACAACTTTTAAATTGAGAACCGTAATGAAGTACTTTAACCTCAGTAACTTTCTAATTATATCCCATTTGCAATTTCACAAGTTCAAAAGAGTTCTTCTAAAACGGGCTTTAAACATCAAGTTTCATTAAACGCTCTTTGGGAAACATTCACACGCCAATGAGGATTTTCCGTCAATTCGCTTATTATATTTTCGAAGAATAAAAAGAAAATACTTTTTCCAATTTTTTAGCGACTTGTCCAAAATTTAAGAGTACAGAAAGAAGGTGAATGCAATGCTCAATGATGAAGAATATGCAAAAATTGATAGTGATCCGTTACAAATATTGCAGAGGAACACATTTTATTAGGGTAATGGGTGGAGCACAAAAGGTTAGGTGACAAAATCGCTAGAGAATTTCGGATGATTGAAGATACAACATTGTCAGATTTCATAGCTTGCCCAAAATTCAGAAAGGAAATATTTTTCTATGAACAGTATCTTGCATCAACACTTCTATTCACTTTTTACTTTAGTTGTTCAACGGAAGGATTCAAGAAGCCTTTCTAAAATAAAAATCTTTTATGAAAAATGCAAGAGATTTCAAAGAATTCATGATTAGAGATCAAATCCGTAATGATGTTGTTTCGTTTGATGTCTCATCACCATTCAAAAATATTCCTTTATATTTTGTTCTTGATGGAATTGAAAGGAGATGGTAAACGATTCAAAATAATACACGAATCCTATTGGAAGAATTTAAGAAAAGCATTGAGTTTTTAATGGTATTAACTATTCCGATCATCTCGAATGATGAAGTTTATGAAATTATCCAAAATTGTAATGTCTGTCGCCTGGACTGCAATTTTAAACTTAATTATAAAAAGACACCATTAGTTTTCTTGATGTTGGGATCATTAGGGATGCTAATGGTAATTCAAAATCTAATTATTATCGCAAATTACAGATTCTGGCTGGCTTCTAAATTTTTGTTTTAACCATCCAATACAAAACAAAATATGCAAATCAAGTCGATTCTGCAATTACACTATCCGACAAAACCTTCTATGATGATAACATAAACATTGTAAGGCAAGTTCTCTATTGAAGCATTTATTATAACAAATTTGTTGAAAAACATATCATTAACAAATTGAAAGAGATACAGTATAATCAGAATAGAGTTAAAACAAATGAAAATAATTCTTAGATAATAATAGATAAAAAAAAATCAGAGCAAGGTGGTATAATATACAACATTGTACACTAACAATATGAATCCTAATCCAAATTACCATACTCTTTAGCAAACACCTAATTGAATTTCACATTTGTGATACTGCCTTCATTAACTGACAAACAAAATTTAAATTTTGCATGAAGAACCAAATTATTATGAAAAATGTTTTGCAGAAATGGTCCATATCAAGAAATAAGGCAATAATGAACAAGATTGCTGATCTCGAACATTACAACTGTGTATAGTATGCTCTTAGATTTTATTTCGTAGCTTTTCTGTTTTACATAAAAATAGTAAAACAGTCAACAAATTAAATTTAGTTTAAACATTGATATCCTTCCATTTTCCAAATGCTGATTTCAAATTATGTTCATTGTATCCCTGTGAACAGCTAACAGCTTTTTTAATTTTATCACAAAAATTTTTGAATTTACAATCTAGTTTACGACAATAGTCAAATTATTGTAATTCTGAATAATATTTACTACAACTTGACCACTTACATGTTTTTAATGTTTAACTCTTTTCTACAGTTTTTAGTTTTCCAAGACTGAAAATGTTATTTTCAATAATATACCATCTATCAATTTGACAACATCTAAATTTTCTATTTCTATTACTATATTTCTATTTCTAATTTTCAAAACCTTTATAATGATTGCAAATATGTACAAAACTTTTGATTTGTAAGATCTAGTTTTTTATTTTTCCTGTGTTTCTTTATGTAGAATATGCTTCATGAGGGTAATGATCCGTTATGGAAACATTGCATCATCCCTCATCAAAATTTTTTTACAAAAAGTACAGAAAACTAAAACTATTTTCACAGGAATCTACGAATAAATACAATAAATAACAATCAAAATTACAGGAAAGTACAACTTTGTTCTATTATTGAGATAAATTTTGTACTCTTTTGTGGTTTGTTGTATTTTATTGTAGTTTCAATTTTCTACCAGAATTTACAACTACAAGATTCTATAGCAATTTATAGGCTTTGCAGGCAAAAAGTTATTTTTCTTTAACCAAGGATGACAAATATTGGAAATATTTGAAATATTGCAATTAGAAATTAGAAAAAAAACCCTTCCCTTTGAAGTTTTTTGTCTTAAAATAGATAGCAATCGATTGGACAACATGTATATCATTTAAAATGATGTTATTCCAATGTTTTCAAAATTTGTCATTCTAGGTCGAAAAATAACAAATTTTTGACTGAAAGACAAAAATAAACAATTGAGAAAAATTGATAACGGTCATTGAAATCGAAAGATTCAAGCTTTTAAAGATAAGGATTTTATTCATTTGAAGTTATAAAAACTAAACCGCAAATTAAAACACTTAAAGTGGAATACTTTTGAATTTGAAACTTTTTATATTAAAGGTCGAAACAATGTTAATTTAATCGCTTAAAAATTTTTACGTGTAAGGAACGCTTTTAAAACTTTTAAAATTAAAATTTTTTAATTAAAAGACATCTGCAATGCTATGAATTAAAGAATGAATAACAAAATTTTGAAATTTTTTAAATTATATCATTTCGAGCAATTTTAAGCTAAAAACATTAATTTATGCATTAAAATATGTTTTGAAATCTTTTCAAATATTCTTTCGAAAATTTACTTTAAAAATATAATTTACACATTTTTCTGAAATCTAATAATAATTTTATTATCTTCAAACTCGAATTTTTACTATAATTTTGTGAAAATCTTGTAAAAGCACAACAATTACCTTAAAATCATCTAGTTTTTTATTAGTTTGAAAAATTTTGGTAATCTTATTAAATATTCGTTAGAAATTATAAAAAAAAATTATTGTCCGTTTTTCTAGGAATTTTGATACAAATTTTGTATTCATTTGAAACCTTCCAAAAGGCTGAAAAATTTATACTTACTCGCTCATTATCAAAATTGATGATTGTTCAATTGTGATTCATTATTCCAAAAACTTTTTTTTACCTTTTCAAATATTCTCCTCAAATTAATTTTTTAAAATGGAAAAATCCTTTGAAATTTTCTCAGCAAACTCAAGATTTTTTGTTATTTTCTTGAAACCTTCAAAGATCCTTGAAAAGCTTCAAAATAACGTTTCGAAATTTTCAAAAATCTTGAATTATTTTCAATTTTTTGAAACCTTTTCCAGTTTCAAGTTAAGTTTGGAACTTCTCAAAATGGTAAATATCTCTTGAACTAACTCGAATTTTTCCAAACCGATAATTTTTCAATTGTTATTTTTGCATCAAAATTAAATGATTTCTCTTACATATTAAAAAATTTTTAAATAGAACAATCAAAATTGTAACGTTCAAAGTTCTAATTTAACACTCTGAAATATTAAAGATTCAAAGCTTCCTATTTCCAATAATTCAGTTAAAGATTGTTTATTTTCTAATATTTGAATTACAATTGCTCATTCCAAATTAAAAGTAAAATATTGAGAATAATCAGAAAAATGTCTTTCTTAATTAAAATATTTCTAATTAAAAGGTTTTAAAATGGAATATTTCAGATTAAAACAATATTTGAATAGGATTTGAATTATATAAGAGCGTTTAGTTTTTTAAATTCATTTTAAAATTAAGAACAGTTTATAAAGTTTCAATCGAACCTTCACATTTGTTCAACTACAGAAGCTTTCAAATTGAATTTTTTTTGTTTTTAATTTAAAATCTGTGACTTGCTTGATTTTCAACAGATTCAGAATTGTCCGAGAAAGTCAATCATTGTTTAATTTTTAAAAATCGAGCTGTTCAATGTGACTTATCACTATCAGCTATTTGTATTACCAGTATCTTCTTGTTAAATTTTTCTATGTTTTTTACAAAAAAGTACATGTTTTATCAAAAAATCACAGTTGTAGAAATGTTGCACTTTCTTGTAAAAATGTTCTCCACCAAGGATCTTCATCATTTCCGGACGTGAAAAAAGTTGGATTTTAACTTTCCATAATTTATCATTCTCTTATCAAATTGACTATCCGAAAAGACACATTATTCTTGAAGTGCTGGAAAATTTTTCTCATTATTCTCATACATCCTTGAGGATAACCTTATTTCCAAATAATTTAGTCAAGAATTTCCAAGTTTCGTGTTAACTCTATCTTAATAGGTGCTTAATAACGTGAGGATATAAGAGAATATAACCATGTGAGACACTGAACAGAAGACAACCTTGTATTATGAAAGACGTTGTCATAGTTTGCAATAAGCTTCAATGCAAAGTATATCAATTTTCATGCATGTGTTGCTAGCTTGCATACCTATGAAGGAAGTTTCCCCTCTTCATAGTGTGGATGTGGAAGTATATTGTCAAGTATTACAATGTATCTCATAATGAAAGTGCACCTGAATTCACGATCTCATATGAGGATAACTACCATACTTCTGCCATAAGCTTTTAGCTTAGCCTTTAGTTCTTATGGACCATATAGTGGAATCAAATATTAATTAACTTAATATCAGACACAAAATACCCCTGTCCTCAACCACACCATTACCATTATATTTTACGAGCATGCAAGGTAAAACATAACGATTTGCGTCGGAAGTTGGTTTGAATTTCCACTTGGGATGTTTCATAATGTTGTGTCATTCGGAGATATTGTAGAAACTTGCCTGGACAGAATTATGATCGTCTTGCGGCTATAGAATGTGTGATGGAAACGTATGTACTCGTTCTTGGCCTGAAAGCTCTTTTCTGCTAAATCGAGTCAGAGTAAGCGGAAAGAATGAAGTTCCAAGGGAATTTGCTCAACAACTTTGCAGATGATGCAAGTACACTTTCCAATTTTGAAAATTGTCATAGAGAACATTCCTCTGATTTTTACATTCAGAACGTTTGTTTTGAACGAGCTTCCTATTCCTATAAACATTTATTAATCACATGATTGGATTAGACTTTCATAGAGTTGCAAGGGACTTTGCTCAACTACTGCTTTGCAGATGATGTAAATTGTATACTTTCCAATTTTTAAAATTGTCATAAAGAACATTCCTCTGATTTTTAAATTCTGAACGTTTGTTTCAAAACGAGCTTCCTATTCCTATAAACCTAGATTGATCATACGATTAGATTAGACTTCTATAGAGTTCCAAGGGCATTTGCTCAACTACTTCTTTGCAGATGATGCAAGTTGTACACCTTCGAATTTTGAAAATCGTCATAAAGAACATTCCTCTGATTTTTAGATTATGAATGTTTTCCACAAGCTTCCCGTTCCTATAAACATTTATTAATCATATGATTGGATTAGACTTTCATAGAGTTGCAAGAGACTTTGCTCAACTACTTCTTTGCAGATGATGCAAATTTTACACCTTCGAATTTTGAAAATTGGCATAAAGAACATTCCTCTGATTTCTACATTCGGAACGTTTGTTTTGAACGGGCTTCCTATTCCTATAAACATTTATTAATCATATGATTGGATTAGACTTTCATAGAGTTGCGAGAGATTTTGCTTAACTACTTCTTTGCAGAAGATACAAGTTGTACACTTTCGAATTTTTAAAATTCTCATAATGAACATTCCTCTGATTTTTAGATTCTGAACGTTTGCTTTCCACGAGCTTCCTATTCCTATAAACTTACATTGATCATACGATTAGATTAGACTTCTATAGAGTTCCAAGGGCATTTGCACAAATACTTCTTTGCAGATGATGCAAGTACACTTTCTAATTTTGAAAATTGTCATAAAGAACATTCCTCTCATTTTTAGATTCTGAATGTTTTCCACGAGGTTTGTATTCCTATAAACATTTATTAATCATACGATTAGATTAGACTTTCATAGAGTTGCAAGACACTATGCTTAACTACTTCTTTGCAGATGATGCAAATTGTACACTTTTGAATTTTGAAAATTGTCATAAAGAACATTCCTCTGATTTTTAGATTCTGAACGTTTGTTTCAAAACGAGCTTCTTATTCCTATAAACGTTGATTAATCATAGGAATTAATTAACTTCTATAGAGTTGCAAGGGAATTTGCTCAACAACTTTGCAGATGATGCAAGTACACTTTCCAATTTTGAAAATTGTCATAAAGAACATTCCTCTCATTTTTAGATTCTGAACGTTTGTTTTCAACGAGCTTCCTATTCCTATAAACATTTATTAATCATTCGATTAGATTATATTTCCATAGAGTTCCAAGGGAATTTCCTCAACTACTTCTTTGCAGATGATGCAAGTTGTACACTTTCGAATTTTTAAAATTGTCATAAAGAACATTCCTCTGATTTAGATTCTGAATGTTTTCCACGAGCTTCCTATTCCTATGAACCTCGATTAATCATATGAATAGATTAACTTCCATAGAGTTGCAAGGGACTTTGCTCGACTACTGCTTTGCAGATGATGCAAGTTGTACAACTTCGAATTCTGAAAATTGTCATAAAGAAAATTCCTCAGATTTTCAGAATCTGAATGTTTTCCACGAGCTTCCTATTCCTATAAACCTAGATTGATCATACGATTAGATTAGACTTCTATAGAGTTCCAAAGGAATTTTCTCAACTACTTCTTTGCAGATGATGCAAGTACACTTTCGAATTTTGAAAATTGTCATAAAGAACATTCCTCTGATTTTTAGATTCTGAATGTTTTCCACGATCTTCCTATTCCTATAAACCTTTATTAACCATACGATTAGATTACACTTCAATAAAGTTGCAAGGGCATTTGCTCAACTACTTCTTTGCAGATGATGCAAGTTGTACACTTTCGAATTTTGAGAATTATCATAAAGGACATTCCTCTGATTTTTAGATTCTGAACGTTTGCTTTCCACGAGCTTCCTATCCCTGTAAACATTTATTAATCATGCAATTGGAATAGACTTTCATAGAGATGCAAGAGAATTTTCACAACTTCTTCTTTGCAGATGATGCAAGTTGTACACCTTCGAATTTTGAAACTTTTCATGAAGAACATTCCTCTCATTTTGAGATTCTGAACGTTTGTTTTCAAAGAGCTTCCTATCCCTATAAACATTTATTAATCATTCGATTAGATTAGATTTCCATGGAGTTCCAAGGGAATTTTCTCAACTACTTCTTTGCAGATGATGCAAGTACACTTTCGAATTTTGAAAATTGTCATAAAGAACATTCCTCTGATTTAGATTCTGAATGTTTTCCACGAGCTTCCTATTCCTATAAACATTTATTAATCATACGATTAGATTATACTTCAATAGAGTTGCAAGGGCATTTGCTCAACTACTTCTTTGCAGATGATGCAAGTTGTACACTTTCGAATTTTGAGAATTATCATAAAGGACATTCCTCTCATTTTTAGATTCTGAACGTTTGTTTCAAAACGAGCTTCCTATTCCTATAAACATTTATCAATCAGACAATTAGATTAACTTCCATAGAGTGGAAAGGGAATTTGCTCAGCTAATGCTTTGCAGATGATGCAAGTTGTACACCTTCGAATTTTGAAAATTATCATAAAGAACGTTCCTCTGGTTTTTAGGTTCTGAATGTTTTCCACGAGCTTCCTATTCCTACAAACCTTTACCAATCATGAGATTAGACTAAACTTCCTGATATCTTATCTATTTCATTTACATAAGTTTAAAGAAACTGCAGAGTTTCTTTGTTGGCTTTTGCGTGGTAAAATTGAGAACACGATTGTAAAATAAATGATAGAGGCGTCAATTAATATGATTTTTCACTCTCTGGATATTTTTTTTTATAGTATCAATTGATTATTCTTAAGATCAACGGATCAAACTCTTCATCATTGTTTTGAGGATCCTTCTTTCTCTAATTTCCAGATTCTAAAGGTTTGTTTTCCATGACCTTCCTATTTCTATTCCTATTCCTTTATTATTCATTTTCTGAGATTGTTCTTCCGATTTTACCGTGAATTGGGGCTAATCGGCTCGATATTTTCAGTTTTGTACAACAAAGTGAAAAAAAGGAATTTAAATTGGGTATTGATGCTTCGTATATAATCATTGTCTGACCCTTTTCCAACTATAATGCACAAGCGTACACACAGTTCATAAACAACTATTTATCATTCCTTGAAGTGTGAGCTACTTTACCCCACAATGTGGGGCTAAGTAGCTCATTCATAAGAAACCCTAAAGAGAATTGTTTGCAAAGTAACATTGACAGAAAAAGTACATGTTTATAAGTCTTCTAATCACTTTAAATTTAAAAAAGTCACTAGAACTTGAGGTAACATTAAACAATCTTCTGAGTGCAACTTGGAACATGAATAGATTCATTCTTAACCTCACGTACGAGTGTTAAAAAAAATTGAAAATTTCATATCGAAAGCCTTCTTCGTCAGTTTCAAATTAATTAAATGTAAATGGTCTGACTTGTTTGTTTCCAGTTATTGTTAGTTTTAAATTTAATAATTCAAAATTTGAATATTCCCAATTGTTTAGTTTCAATTTTAAACGTAAAAAATCATCTATTTTTCAATTCTTGGAAGCCGCCGCATATCAAATTGAAAGACTTGATACTTTTAAAATCTTCAGTTTGTGGAATTTTTAATCAAACAATCTTGAATTTAAAGCCTCTAGAAAAATTCAAAACAATGACAAATTGTGAGAATAATTTCTCAAATTCAAGCCTTAAAAATCAAAAGATTGTGAAACTAGGCATTAAAATTTGAAATTATTTTTTATTTTGAATTATTCCAAAATTTTGAACATTCCAAACTCGACTAAAAAAACAATTTCGAATTGGGAGGCTTAAAATTTTGCATCTTGAAACATTAGAATTATATATAGTAATTTTGTTTTGTATTTTTTTGAACTTTTAAATTTTGATGCAATACTTTGAAATCTTCCGATTTTTAGTTGAAGATTTGAAAACATGAATCGTTCAAAGTTGAAAAACATTTGTTCAGAAAATTTCAAGAATGAATAATAATTCTAAATTAATTGATAGAAATTAAACGATTCGAAATTCAAAAGAAGTAAAACAATTTTCATCTTTAATATTTCCCATTTAAATTCGTTTTTGATTTGACTTTCTTTCATAATAATTCATCTTTAAAGGATTATTAATGAAAATTTTTTTATTTTGAGGGTTGGAAATGACGGTTCTTGATCTTGAAAAAAAATTCCAATCAATTTTAATGTTGAATTATAACTTTGTTTATGTAACAGCAACTTAAAATTTTCAGAAGCATTGACTTTGATTCATTAAATTTATTTTTATTTTTAAAATTTGTCAAATTTTAATCACTTCGAATTAAAAAAGGAATTATTGAGGCGTCAACCTGTATGATTTTTCGCTATTTTGACATCCCTTTCTCGATGGTATCAATGAGATATGTTGAAGATCTCAATATCAAACTCTTCGTCAATAATCCAATTTGAATAACATTCTAGAAATTAAGAAATGAGAATATCGCAATCATAACTTACTATACAGTCATGAGAAATCCTTTAAGATGATCAACATTTTTCGGTGAACCAAGACATGTATCGTAATTTTGTATAACTTTATCCAACCTGAATACAATAATGTAAACAATACGAGATCCTAGTTGAATAAAAATAAACTCTGCTCTCATGATAGACTACCCCTTTAATAACCTACATTTTCGAAACAATGATGGCACTCTATTCATTGAAACTATTCCAGTTGTTCGAGAATTAATTTCCCCGTTCAGGTATGCACTAACGGACACCAATTCCGAATAGTTTCCCAATTCGCAAGGCAATTAGTCTCCAAAAATGTATTGTTCCATTCAAAAGCAATCAGCAAACTTTGCTTCCGAAAACTTTCCCATTCAGCTACTAAATTTACAACCCCCAAAAAAATTCTCCCTCTCTTTTTCCACTCTACCCGTTTAATCTCACGACGGATCGCCAAATAGTAATTCACTCATCAAATTTTAATCCTTATTGAACTTTTCTACCGCATTGGCGTATAATCCTCTATTTTTCGCACTCAAAAAGCTCCAAGCACAGTGCAGAATCAAAATTTGCACTCGGATCTTGGGTCACAATGTCAGATAGAAATACAAACAAAAAATTACATTTGTTGGTAGCATCTCTCGACTAGAGATGGTCGCATCTCTTGGAGAGAATTAGTGGCACAGTTTTGGTTTGGAACTTGCTAAAGTTAGTGAATTGTGAAACTTGTTGAAAAAGTGGTTAAGAAAATGACAAGTGATAGTAACGCGGATATCACAGAACAGATGCCGTACGATTAGTGCGCTCTCGGCGACCGCCGCGGCAAGACTGGGGTTCTGCTGCCCGGCCGGGTAGCTGCCGTTGCGTGGCAACCACCACCCCCAAACTCACCCTAACCTCAGTTCGGCTTGCTCGCGCTCCTCGCTCCACCCCCACCGCGGTAAATACGCGCAAGCTCCGGATTCCGCGAGGAGAAGTCGCAGAAGCTCGTGGCCGCCCGGAAGTCCACCCGTCCGGTTAAACTTTCTTTCTCTCTCCTTCCTTCCATCCTACCTTGTCTTTCCCTTTTTCATCTCTCGGAATCTCCCCGAATTCGCGAATCCCTCTCAGTCAATTATTTAGCTAAGTTTATCAGGCAACATTGGATTTTGATTCGACTTTCATTAAAGAAGGAGGAATCACAATCTGTCCCGTTTTTACCTTATCCTCTATTTTCACCTCGAATTATGAAAGTCTCCCCAAACACCTTATTTACAAAGTTTTTATTCATTTTCAGGGTTTCGTAGCCCTGAGCAGGCACCCTTATAGAGAAAACCCAGGGATCACAATTTTTTTCTGGAAGTGAAGAGGAGGGGAAATTAGGATTAATAGGTGAAACTGAAGATGGGAAAGCGAGGGGTGAAGAGGGGATGGGAAGTAAGAGATAATAAGGGAAAAGTAGCAGAGAAGGTAATCTGAGGGGAAATAAGGAATTGAGAGTGAGGGAAATTTTTTAGTGAGGGAGGGGTGTTGAGAGGAGAGAAAAGCAAATGCGAAGAGAGGAGGGAAGTAGACATTATGGATATGCAGGGAAATGAAGAAGAGGGTCAATTATTGAGCTAAGTTTATGAGGCAACATTGGATTCTTATTCGACTTTCATTAGAAAAGCAGGAATCACAATCTGTCTTGTTTTTACCTAATCCTCTATTTCCCCCTTTTCCCCTCGAATTATAAAAATCTCCTGAAACACCTAGAATAAAGAATTTGTTCCGAATTCTCGCCTTATTTACAAAGTTTTAATTCATTTTCAGGGTTTCGTAGCCGTGAGCAGGAACCCTCATAAAAAATAAAACAGGGATCACAATTTTTCCGATAGTGGAGGGAAGGGAAAATTAGGAGTAATAGGGTAAACTGAAGTTGGGAAAGCGAGGGGCGGAGAGGAGATGGGAAATAAGGGATAATAAAAGTAAAAGAGGAAAAGAAAAAAAGAGGAGAGAAGGTAATCTGAGAGGAAATATGGAATTGAGAGTGGAAGAGAATTTTCATTAGGGGAGAAGTGTTGAGAGAAGAGAAAGAGAAATGCAAAGAGAAGGAGATAGAAATTATGGATACGGAGGGAAATGGAGAAGGGGGTCAATTATTAAGCTAAGATTATCAGGCAACATTGGATTTTGATTCGACTTTTATTAGAAAAGCAGGAATCACAATCTGTCCCGTTTTTACCTAATCCTCTCTTTTCACCTCGAATTATGAAAATCTCATGAAACATATGGAATCGAGAATTTTGTCCGAATTCCTGCCTTATTTACAAAGTTTTGATTCATTTTTAGGTTTTCGTAGCCATGAGCAGGCACCCTCATAAAAAAATAACCAGGAAACGCAATTTTTTGCTAGTAGTGTAGGGGAGGGTAAATTAGGAGTATTAGGGAAAAAAGTAGATGAGAAAGCGAGGGGCTAAGAGGGGATGGGAAATAAGGGATGATAAAAGGAAAAGAGGAAAAGAGGAGAGAAGGTAATCTGAGGGGAAATAAGGAATTGAGAGGGAGAGAGAATTTTCATTAGGGGAGGGATGTTGAGAGGAAAGAAAGGAAAATGCAAAGAGAGGAGGAAAGTAGAAATTATGGATGCGGAGGAAAATGAAGAAGAGGGTCAATTATTGAGCTAAGTTAGCTAAGTTTATCAGGCAACATTGGATTTTGATTTGACTTTCATTAGAAAAACAGGAATCAAAATTTGTCCCGTTTTTACCTAATTTTCTTTTCTCTCCTCTTCCCCAAAAATTATAAAAATCTCCTGAAATACCTAGAATCGAGAATTTTGTCCGAATTCTCGCCTAGTTTACAAAGTTTTGATTCATTTTTAGAGTTTCGTAGCCATGAACAGGCACCCTCATAAAAAAGAAACCAGGGATCACAATCTTCCCGGTAGTGTAGGAGAGGGGAAATTAGGAGTTTTAGGGGAAACATTAGACGGGAAAGCGAGGGGCTAAGAGGGAATGGGAAATAAGGGATGATAAGGGAAAAAGAGTAGAGAAGGTAATCTGAGCGGAAATAAAGAATGGAGAGTGAGTGAGAATTTCTAGCGGAGAAGGGGTATTGATAGAAGAGAAAGGGAGAGAGAAGAGAATGAGATGCGAAAAGAGGAGGGAAGCAGAAATTATATATATGGAGGAAAATGAAGAAGAGGGTTTACAGGTTGCCTTTCTTCTTTTTAGGGTATCGAAGAGGAGATTAAGAGTATGAAGGTCAACTAGGGAAGGTGAAGCAATTGGAGAGGATGGAAAGTGAGGGATGATGAGAAAAAATAAAGAAAGCAGGTTAGATGATAGGGCAGGGGGAGGAGTGAGGAGAGTGGTAAGGGTGATGTTGAAGGAGGGGAAATGAGGAACTAGGAGTTAGATGGAAATAATGCGTGGAGGAGGAAAATGAGAGGAGAAGTGTTGGTAGTTGAGGAGAGAAGAGGAAAGGAGAGGAGTAGAGGGGAGAAAACTGCTTTAATCAAATTTTTTTAAAGATTTTGTTTTCAAGTGGACATTTAATTGTTTTATCAAAAATTCAACTGTTTGGTTGGAAGTTCAAATATTTTGTATAATAGTTCATTTTTTCATTTGTTTAGTAGAAAATTCAACTGATTTGTAGGAAAAAATTTTCATAGAAAATTATTTTTTTTTAATGCAAATTTAACTGTTTGAGAATCCATCTAATTGGTTAAAAATCTATGTGTTTCGTTGGAAATGCGTTTTTTTCTAGAAAAAAAATGAATCTTCTTTGTTGAAAATTCATCTTTTTGGTTGAAAATTCAATTATTCGTTTGAAAATTCAACTGTTTTATAAAAAAATTACCGTTCTGACCAAAAAATTAAACATTTTGGATTTGTTGAAAAAGGTTTTTATACCAAATTATTTTTGTTTAAAGGCCAATTTAACTGTTCAAAAATTTAACTAATTAGTTTAAAATCTATCTGTTTTGTTGGAAATGCGTCATTTTTAATAAAATATCAATCTTCGTGGTTGAAAATTCATTTTTTTGGTTGAAAATTCAATTATTTGTTTAAAAATTTAACTATGTTCTGAAAATATCATCGTTTTGACTTAAAAATAAAACATTTTTGATGAAATTTATTGTCCTTTTCAACTGAAAAATCTTTCTCGGCTGAAAACGCAACTCTTATTAAAAACATAATTTTTTTATTTAAAAATTTATCTTCTTTGGTAGCAATTTTATCTTTTTTAGTTTCCTCCTTTTTTATTAATAATTCAAGTGTTTAAAAAAAATTATTCCGTTCAAAATGCAAATATTTTTGATTGAAGTTTAACCTTTTTTGTTTAAAATTCGATCTTTTGGGTGAAAATACATCTTTTTTTTGAAAATTAGTTTTTTTTTAAATAATTTTTTTTCAAATTTAACTTTTCCAGTTGATGTTCTATAATTTCTTTTCAAAATTTATATGGCTGGTTAAAAGATTGATTGCTTTTTTGCGAACTGATTTTTTCAGTTAAAAAATTATTATTGTTTTAATTGAAAATATAACTATTGTATTTTTGTCTGAAAATTGATTTTTTTCAAATTGAAAATTCAAATACTTATCTTTTTACTTGGAAATTTGACTTTTTTATTTTTGGTTGAAAATTGATTTATTTAATTAAAAATTCGTCCTTATTGGTAGAAAACTAATATTTTTCGTAGCAAATCATATTTTTGAGTTGGAAATTCAACTTTTTACAAAAAACTCCTGTTTTTGCTTGAAAGTTCAACAATTAAGATGACTTTTTTTCTATCTTAACTGAAAAATCTTTATTTGTTTCAAATTAATTATTTTGATTAAAAATTCATCTTCGTGGATTAGAATTAAATTATTTTGTTAGCAATTTGTCTCTTTTGGTTCAAAGTTTACCTACTTTTTAAAAAATTCTTTTTTTTTGTTGCAGTTTCATCATTAGAGATTTAAACTTAAAATCTCTGGTTGAGAATTGAACTATTTTGTTTGAAATTTTTTTTTCGTTCATTGAAATAATAACTGAAATTTTTTAATTAATTCATATTTTTTTTCAAAATTTAACTTTTCGTGTGCAACTATTTTTGTTTAAAGTTTGATATTTTTGTTTAAAATTCGATCATTTGTTTGAAAATACATGTTTTTCGTTGAAAATTCGTTTTTTTTAAATGATTTTTTCAATTGAAAATTGTGACTATTCCAGTTGAAGATTTATAATTTTTGTTCAAAATTCATCTCGCTGGTTGAAAAATTGGCTACTTTGTGAAACACTGATTCTTTTAGTTGAAAAATTAATTTTTTAAACTAAAAATGTAACTATTCCATTTTTGACTGCAAATAAATTTTTTTAAATTACAAATTCAACTACTTATCTATTTAATTGAAAAAGTAATTTTGTTGTTGAAAATTGACCCTTTTAATTAGAAATTCGTCTCTATTGGTAGAAAACTAATATTTTTGGTTGAAATTATATTTTTGGGTTGAAAATGCGAATGTTTTTGAAAAAATCGTTTTTTCTTAAATAAAAATATTTTTTTCTTTCAAAATTCAACTCTGTTGTTAAAAGTTGAAATGCTTTCTTAAAAGTTCAATCTTTTTAAGATTCATAAATTTTATTGAAGAATTTATTTCGTTGGCTGGAATTCGAACTACTTTCATACAAAAAGTGTTAAAGAATTTTTTTCAAGTGGACATTTAATGCTTTGTCGAAAATTCATCTGTTTTTTTTTTTAAGTTCAAATTTTTTGTATGAAATTCGCCTGTTTGTGTGAAAAATGCTACAGTTCAGCTAAAAATTCCTTTGTTTAGTAGAAAATTCAACTGATTTTTTGAAAAAATGTTGCATAGAAAATTAATTTTTTTTATGCAAATTTAACTGCTTGAAAATTCAAATAATTATTCAAAAATCTGTGTTTTGTTGAAAATGCGTCTTAATAAGAAATCAATCTTCTTGGTTGGAAATTCATCCTTTTCATTGAAAATTCAATTATTTTTTAAAAATTCAACTTTTCTTTAAAAATATCGTTTTGAGTTCTCGGTTAAAAACGCAACTCTCGTTAAAAAATATAATTTTTTTATTCGAAAATTCATCTCCTTAGTCAGCAATTTTCTTTTTTTTTTACTTTTCTTCGACCGTCTTTCATCTAAAATAAAAATATTTTTTCGGTTGAAATATCAACTATTACATTTTCTCTTAAGATTTCTTTTTTTTCTGAATTAAACTACTTGGTCAAAATTCAACTGTTTGGATGGTTTCATTTTTTACTTTATCATGATTGGATTTATCGTTTGATTTCTTTCACAAATTTTTGTAAACTTTTTTGAAATATTGCTTATTAAACCATAATAAAAAAAATTCTGTTGGATGAATAATAAAATAAAATAAATAAATAATGTTTTTTTAATAAACTATATTTAGAGTACTATTAACTTAATGTCATTCTGTGTACAACCAAATCAGGTTCAAGTTCTCTCAACTCAACTTCGTTAAATCAGAGAGCATCCAATTAAAGCTTTGCCTCATGATACCACAATTTAATGTCAAATCAGCAATTTACACTTTCCAATTAGAAACTAAAATAAAGGAATAACCTGAATAAACTACAGAACCATGAGACGTACAGTATAAATCCCAAAGATAATTTTCATCCAAAAGTTGATTAAAAAACTGCAAAAAATTGGAATTTAAAAAAAAATCAAATTGGAAAAGTTATTAGAATCAAAATTAAAGTTTTCAAATTTTTAAATTAAACTGAATTTAGGGAAAAGTAATGCAGCCCGAAATTCTCTCAACAAACAGGAAATAGGGTGATTTTTCATTCAATTATTATTATTTTTAATTAAAAAATTATAAGATTTTAATGAATATTAAATTTTTTTTAACAAATTCATGTTTTGTTGACGTGTTTCTCCTGCAATTGTTTTTTTAAAACAAAAATAATTAAATATAAATTCAATAATCTTTGTTTAAAGTTGAATAATTTAAAAGCTTGAACAATTTCGAATTATGTTAGTACTTTTTGTCGAAAATAGGAATTTTTAGTAAAATATGTTTAAAAGAAGATTCATAATTTTTTTAACAATTTCGAGTTACGTTGACGTGTTTAATTTGTAATAATTATTTCTAATAAAAAATCATTATAACTGATAATGATTTAAATCAGATTTAGAATCTTTGAACAATTTTGGTTTATGTTAGTGTTTTTCGTTGAAAAATCGGTATTAAAAATTTTTTTTAAATAAAATTTCAAAGAAGATTCACAATTTTTCAACAATTTTAGGCTAGGTTGCTGTTTTCCACCAGAAATCGGTACTTTCAGTCAGAAATCATTATATTTCAAAAAAAGATTTAAATTACATTAAATTCAATTATTTTTCTTTAAAAGAATAACATTTTCAAGTTTGAACAATTTTGGATTAAGTTATATTTAATATTCAATTTTCGTTAGAAATTTACATTTTTAATAAAAAATCGTTAGATTTCAAAGAAAATTAATTTTTTCAAAATTTTAATTTTTTTTTTATTTTTCTTAATAAAAAATTGGCGTTTCTAAACAAAAATCTATATAACTTGAACAAGATTTAGAATTTTTTAACAATTTTGGATTATGTTAGTGTTTTTCATCGAAAAAAATGGAATTTTCCACAATCAGAAATAGAAAATCGTAAATTTAATTTGTAACTGTTATAATCGAAACAGTTGAATTTTCAACTAAAAGAGATAAATTTTCAACAAAAAATAAAATAGTTTAATTTCAAATTAAAGAAAAATAACTTTTTAACCAAATAAACTAAATTTTCAATGAAATAGTTAAATTTTCAACCAAACGGATAAATTTTTAACGAAAAAACTATTTTTCAACCAAATAAATTAAACTTCAACTTATAAGATAATTTTTATATTAAAAAAGAATAATTTCCAACAAAATACATGAATTTCCAACCAAGTATTTCAATTATAAATGGAATTTTCAACCTAACAGTTGATGTTTCAACCAAAAAGGTTTATTTTTTACAAAAAAAAAAAAAAACAATTTAATTCAATTAATTAAATTCAACAAAATTGATGAATTTTCAACTAAAAAAGATAAATTTTGAACAAAAATTTAATAGTTCAATTTTCCAAAAAGATAAAATGTCGATAGAAAATTTTTTTTACAAAAAAATTAGTTAAGTATTTAGTTAAGAAAATTAATTTTTAATTTTGAAAAACTAATGTTTAATCGAATAAATTAATATTAGACCAAAAATGTGAATTTTCAACTGATGATGTTCAACCAAACATGGACATTACATTAAGACACAGAGTAAACCTCAAAGAAAACTAAATGGTCGAAATTTTCAAAAAAAAAAAAAATCATCAAAAAAATGTCGAATCTTCAAGAAAAAAATATGACATTTTCAGAAAAATGTTGAATTATGTAACCGAAAAGTTGAATCTTCGACAACAACAAAATCATTTTCAACCCAGAAAAATGAATTTTCTACCATAAATGATGAATTTTCGAACAAAGATGTATTTTTAACAAAATAGTTGAATCCTCAATCAAATACACAAAATTTTAATCAAGAAAGATGAATTTAAAAAAAAAATTCAATTTTCAACTGAAAAAATCTTTTCTAGCAAAAAATGGAATTTCAAAATTTCCAGTTCAAATAAATACTTTCAAAACAAAACAGATATTTAACCTGTTGAATTAAACAGAAAAAAACGAATTTTCAACAAAATAGTTGAACCTCAACCAAAACATTAATTTTTAACCGAACAGTTACATTTTTAACCAAAAAGTATATGTTTTGACAAAAAAATTACTTTTCCATTTTTTTATTGATATTTTATTTAAAAATTAGTTTTCATTTGTGGAAAAATAATCTTTTTAGGTGAAATTCATATTTTCGGGTTAAAAATGCAACTTTGTCTTGACTGAAAAATTTTTATTTGGTGAAAATTTGCCAAGAAAAATAAATTTTTAACTAACAAAGAGTTTTCCACTACAAAGACTTTTTCTACCATAAAAGATAAATTTACAATTAAAAGAAACGAAATCTTAACAAACTAGTGAAATTTTCATTCAAAAAGATGACTATCAAAATTTCGTATCAATTTTTTTTTTCTTCATCAAAATGGAATGATCAAAATTTTCAATTTGAAAAAGTAATTGAAAAAATAATAATTTGCAACCCAATAAGACAAATTCTCAACCAAGTAGTTGAATTTACAACCAAAAATATGAATGTTTAAAAAAAAAAAAGATAATTTTTAACGAAATAATTTAATTACATAAAAATGAAACTGTTTTACTAAAAATTCGTCTTTCGGTCTGAAAGTTCAATAATTTGGATAAACCATTTTTTTGGTTGAAGATTCATTACTGTAATAAAAAATTTCTATTTTTGATTCAAAATTTAAGTCTTTTTTTTTTAATTTCGTCTTTTTGGGAGAAAATTAATATTTGTGCGTTAAAAATTCAAATCCTATGTAGAAATTCATGTTTTGGGTGAAAATTTGTCTTTTTATATTAAAATTTAACCTACTTTGTTAAAAAATCCTTTTTTTCAACAGAGTCATAATTTTAGTTGAAAATTCAATTCTGCTTGAAAATTTCACTATTGTATTGAAAATTCTTTTCTTTTTGTTCGTGAAAATATCTACTACATAATTTTTTGTTGAAAATTTCATCTTTTTGTTAAAAATTTATCTTTTCGCGTTAGAATTTCAACTATTTTTGGTTGAACTTTAATATTTTTTGCTTCAAGATTCGACTATTTCGTTGCAAATTCATTTTCGTAGGCAAAAAATTTCAGTCTTCGATTTAAAATTCAACAACTTTTTTGGAAAAATCAAGTATTTTGCTGAAAACTCATCCTCTCTGGATAAAAATTCAACTGCTATGTTAAACATTCGTCTGTTTTAATCTTTTTCGTTCAAAATTTGATCATTTGGTTTAAAATCAATCTTTTTGGTTCAAAAATTCTTGTTCTTTTTTTTTCTCAAAAATAATTTCTCAAATTAAAAATTAAACTATTCCATTTGAAGATTTATAATTGCTGTTAAAAGTTCATCTCGATGGTGAAGAGTTTGACTACTTCGTTAAAAACTGATTTTTTCGTTAAGGAATTAGTTGTTTAACTAAAATGTAACTATTCCATTTTTGGCTGAAAACTGATTTTTTAAATTGAAAATTCAACTACTTGGGTAAAAGTTGGACCACTTTATCAGACATTTATTTTTTTGTTCAAAGATTCATATCTTTTTTTTCTGAAATTCGATAATTTCTTCGAAAATACATCTTTTGGGTTAAAATCCGTACTTTTAAATAATTATTTAATTGAAAATTTAACTATTCCAGTTAAAGATTTATAATTTCTGTTGAAAAATTATCTCTCTGGTTAGATGTTTTACTTCTTTGTTGAACACTGATTTTTTAGTTGAAAAATTAATTTTTAAACTAAAAATGTAACTATCACATTTTTAACTGAAAATTGATTTTTTTAAATTGAAAATTCAACTACTTAGCTATTCACTTGAAAAAGTAATTTTTTTATTCTTTGTTGAAAATTGACCTTTTTAATTTAAAATTCGTCTTTGTTGGTAGTAAACTAATTTTTTTGGTTGAAAGTCATATTTTCGGGTTAAAAATGCGGATATTTTTAAAAAAATTTGTGTTTCGGTTTGAATGTTCAAGATTTTGAATGAAATTTTTTTTCAGTTTTTTGTAGAAAATTCGTCTTCTAGGTTAAAATTTTTTTTTTTTTTTTTTTTGTTAAAATATCTACTATTTAATTTTGTGTTGAGAATTCATATTTTTTGTTATAAATTTATCTTTTCGCAGTAGGAATTCAACTGTTTTTGGTTGAACCTCAATACTTTTTATTTCAGGACTTGAATATTTGGTTTCAAATTAATCTTCTTGGTTCAAAATTTGTTATCTTTTTTTTCTCAAACATAAATTTTTTAATTAAAAATTAAACTATTCCAGTTGAAGATTTATAATTTTCGCCAAAAGTGCATCTAGATGGTTGAGAGTTTAACTACTTTGTTAAAAACTGATTTATTGTTGAAGAATTAATTTTTTGGCTGAAAATTTGACTATTTCATTTTTAACTGAAAATGGATTATTTTAAATTGAAAGTTCAACTACTTGGGCAAAGTTCAACTGCTAAGTTAGAAATTTATTTTTTTGTTTAAAGATTCAACTCTTGGGCGGAAATTTTAACTATTTCATTAAAAATTGTTTTTTTTTTAAATTAATTGTTTACCTTAGAATTCAACTTCCTTTGACGAAAATCAATCTTCTTATTTAAAAATTAAATTAAAAAATTAAATTTAGAAATTTAAAAAAAAAATATTGGTAGGAATCTGATGAAATTCAAATTCATCATTTGATTGAAAATTTATCTCTGTGGTTCAAAATTAAATTATTTTGTTGAAAATATGTCTTTTCTGGTTCAAAGTTTACCTACTTTGTAAAAAATTCATTTTTTTTGGTTGCAGATTCATCATTTTAGATTTAAAATTTAACTCTCTGGTTGAGAATTAAACTATTTTGGTTGACATTTTTTTTCGTTTGTTGAAATAACAACTGTTAAATTTTTTTTTTTTTGAGAATTCATTTTTTCTTTAATTTAACTTTTCGTGTTGAACATTCCACTGTTTTTGGTAAAATTCAATGTTTTTTGTTTCGAAATTTGGCTATTTCGTTGAAAATTTAACTATTTTCCAAAAATTCACCTTGTTTATTAAGAATTCACCTGTCTTTTGAACAATTCAATTATTTCGATGAAAATGCAATTATTTCCCTTCAAAGTTTAATCTTTTTTGTTCGAAATTCGATCATTTGTTCGAAAATACATCTTTTTTGTTGCAAATTCGTTTTTTTAAAATAATTTTTTCAATTGAAAATTTAACTATTCCAGTTCAAGATTTATAATTTCTGTTCAAAATTCATCTTTTTGGTTAAAAGTTTGACAACTTTCTTGAACATTGATTTTTTCAGTTAAAAAATTAATTTTTTTATCGAAAAATATATCTATTCCATTTTTGACCTAAAATGTTTTTTTTTCAATTGAAAATTTAACTTCTCATCTATCTACTGGAAAATTTTTACTTTTTGTTGAAATTTTTTATTTTTTAATTAAAAATTCGTATTTATTGGTACAAAACTAAGCTTTTTGATTGAAAGTCATACTTTCGTGTTGAAAATGGGAATGTTTTTGGAAAAATCGTTTTTTTCTTTGAAATAAAAATCGTTTTTTCTAAATATCAACTATTACACTATTTTGTTGAAATTCATCTTGATGGATTTAAAATTTCGATCAAAATTTATCAAAATTTAAAAAAAAATTTTTTTCAAGTGGACATTTAATTGCTGTGTCGAAAATTCAACTATTTGATTACAAGTTCAACTTTTTTGTGTAAAATTCGCTTTTTTCTTAAAAATTCTACAGTTTTCTCAAAAATTCCTTTGTTGAGTAGAAAATTCAACTGATTTGTAGAAAAAAATTTCCTCAGATTTTTTTCCAAATACCAATTCAACTATTTGAAAATTCAACTAATTGGTTAAAAATCTAAGTGTTTTTTTGAAAATCCGTCTTTTCTAGTGAAAAATTTATATTTTTGGTTGAAGATTTATCATTTTCGTTGAAAATTCAATTATTTGTTGGAAAATTCAACTGTTTTCTAAAAATATCATCGTTGTGACTTAAAAATTAAACATTTTGGATGGAATTTATTGTCATTCTTGGAAAAAATATAATTTCAAAATTAGAATTAAAAATATAATTTCTTTATTTGAAAATTCATCTCCTTTGGTAGCAATTTCGTCTTCTTGGTTTTTTGTTTAAAATAAAATCTTTTTCTTGATTGAAATATCAACTACGACTGGAAATTGATTTTTTTTCAAATCGAATATTTAACTACTTATCTAGTTACTTAAAAAAAGGAACTTTCATTTTTGTTCTTGAAAATTGACATTTTTAATTGAAAATTCGTCTTTATTGGTAGAAGACTAATATTTTTGGTTGAAACTCATATTTTTGGGTTGAGAATACAAATGATTTTGAAAAAAATTTGTCTTTTGGTTTGAAAATTCAAGATTTGGAATGAAATTTCTTTTCTCTCTTGACTGAAAAATCTTTAATTGTTGAAAAATTTTCTTTTTGTTTAGAAAGCTTAAATTTTCGGTTGAAAGTAGAGTTACTTTGTTGAAACTTATTTTCTTGTTGTTGTTAAAGATTCATAATTAATATTGAAAACACACTCTTTTTTATTCTAAATTACGTTTTTTTTTTTTTTTGAACATTGGTCTTTTTGCGTTGACAACTATTATAAAAGAACAATCACAAAAAAATCTCTAATTGCTACCATTTTTTGTGAAAAGTATCTTTCTCACTGTAAAGAAAAGGTATCTAAAAAAATTAATTTATTTGTCCTGGAAAATCTGGAAAAGTCCTGCTTTTCTTTCACTAGACACCCTTTTATAACAGAAAGGATAAAAAAAACTCTCAGCAGAAGTTGTATTTTTTTCTTTCGGCTCTGGTTAATGCTTCCAGTTGAGCAACTTTCCTTCTTTATGGAATTTTGAAAATGTACTCTTAAAGAATATTATTGCTTTATCACTTTTTACGAGACAGTTATTGCGGCACAGAGATGCATTTTTCACATGGCGCCTTTTGTTTTAGAGAGAAGTATTAAAAGTGGAAAAGTGCGCGAAGTGATAGTTTAACCCGATGGAAACTCGACGGCGATCGGACATTAAGGCCAGGAATGATAGCTCATTATGCCGGTCTGGCATGGCTTTTCCAGCACTACTGTCTTCGACTTGGAACTTTATTACGAGCAATTAAGTCTTCATTGGCCGAGGCTACGACGGAAATCATTCCCGACATTAGTATGACGACTTCCTCATTCAGGGTTTTCATCCCTCGTTTGAAAAAAAAGTGCAGTTTTAATTGGAGAATTACGGCACTGAATCATATAAACTGATTTCCTGTAGTCACAAAAATACACAGCAATATTAACAACCCTGTTGGAAGTAAAAAGATAGGAAAGGATAGAAATTTTTGGATAGAAAAGGATAGAGATTTTCTATCCCTCCCAAGTGTACACTTTGCATCCATCAAACGCTATCTTTTTCTATCTTTGTGTGCATCCGTGATTTTTACTAGGCTCTACCTTTTCTTATCCATGTCACAATCCACCGTATCTACTATGACTTTTATCTTTTCTTATCCATGGCTTAATTGGTCATGTTCTATCCTTTTGTATCCATATTCTTCTATCCATATGTATCCACCAATTATCTTGCAACCTTATCCCTTTCTATCCATCCGAATCCATCCCGTTCTGTAACATTTTTATCCCTTCCTATCTATTAATTTCTATCCATCTGAATCTATCCCGTTCTGTAATATTCTTATCCCTTTCTGTCCATCTGAATCCATCCCATTCTGTAACATTCTTATCCTTTTCTGTACGTTAAAATCTATCCGTCTGAATCTATTCCATTCTTTATTATTCTTATCCATTTCTATCCACGATATATTGCTATACATTCTACACGGAGAAAAATGGAAGGTCTGCTTGGCCATCTAGATGTGCAGACCGACCATATTGCAGGGTCAACTATAGGACAGCCCTTGCATATCGCTAAAGCGACTATCTCTAGAAGGTTGAAACAAGAGGTTCAAATCGATCATCTCAAAGTGTCGACTCGATCATCCCGAACGGTCGACTCGGTCATCTCGAGATAGCTGACCTGATCATAGTAAAGGATCGATATGATTGTCTCAAACATATGACTCGATCGTCTCAGATGGTCGATTCGATTTTCTCAAAGGGTCAACCTGGTCAATGTTTAGGATAGATTTGGACACCTCGGGCGACTGCTTCGATCATCTCAATACAGTCGATTTCATCAGCTCGAATGGTCGATTAGATCATTTCAGCGGGTCGACATGATTATCCCGGAATATCAATATGAATATTTTAGGAGGGAAAATTCGATTGTCGCACAGGGTCGATTCAAAAATCAGATATGGTTCCAATTACCATTTATGAAAGCCAAATATCCTTTATCAATTAATTTATAGTAAGCATTCTAATAATAATCTTTAATCAAAAATTACTAATTTGTATTGAAATCGCAACAAATATAATTAATAAGAAAAAATTCTTTTTATGAATTGAATTTTGAACGTTTTTTTCTCCGAATTAGTAGTTTTTACTGAAGATTGGTATAGAAATACTTCTGACTATTTATCAATTGATAAAAGTCATCGCACTATGTAATTAGTATAATTTCATACTAATTCAGATGCAGAGTATAAAATATTCTATATTGTATTCAAAAACAGTATATGTATTGAAAAAATGAGAAACCCTCACGTAACTTTTCTCATACACAGCCTTAAAATTAAACAAAATATTTCAATTAATGATGAATGGGTTAAAGTTCGTTAAAAATTGTGGTTATAAATGCATAGTTTTATTTTTAGAATAAAAAGCATAAATATATATATAGAACTTATATCAGAAAACAGTCTCTTCGTGGATCCGTACATAAATCACACTTCTGTAAAGCCTTCGTTAAAGATAAATTTGAAAACTAATACAATTATGGTCAAGCATTGTATATAAAACGTGGAATACATTTTTTAATATAATTATTTAGGACTTCAACGCATTTAAACTGATAAGGCTTACAACTGTCGCTTGCCTATAGATTTCTGAGTGTGTGATCCGTCCCATAAATATTCCCTAGAAAAAAGTAAATAATCAATAAGCATAATCAATCATTTAAATCAATGATGTTATCGAGGCCTGGCAAGCCTTTGGAAGAAAGTTGAATTTTTATTCAAGAAGTGCATTTCAAACCAAGAAAGATTACTTTTCTACCATGGAAGATGAGTTTTCAACAAAAGACTGAAGTTTTGAAGCTAGAAAGTCGAATGTTTTAAGAAACGGTGGACTTTTAAAACGGAAAAGAAGAAGCTTCAACAAAAAAGATAATTTTAAATCAAGAAGGATCAATTTTGAACAAGATTCTCAACCAAAAAGTTGTATTATCAACAAACAAGAATAATTTATTACCCAAAAAGGCGAATTTTTAATCAAATATATGTATGAATGTTCTATCAAATAGATGAACTTTCAAGCAAAAATTTTAATTTTCAACAAAGAAAATTCACAAAAAAAAAAAAAAATTGTAATCTTTACAGCGATTTCCGAATAATAAATAAATTTAAATAATAAATTTACCTTTTGCAAACATCCACTTCTGTTATTTCTTCTATGTTAGTTTTTTACCCAAAAAGATGAATTCCCAACCAAATACAGATACAGTTTCAGCCAAAAACGGTATAATAAAATTTTCAGATAAAAGCTAATTGAAAAAATAAATTTGAACGGCAAAAAAATGGTTAAAAGTCCAACCGAAAAGATGAATTTTCGACCAAGGAGATTAAGTATTCTATAATAAATACAAATTTCCAACGTATCCAATATACAAGATAAAGTTCTAAACCGAACATGGAATAGTGAAATTTTTGGATTGAAAAATAATAGTTTTTACAATAAAAATGAATTTTCAATAAAAGAACAAAATACATGAATTTTGAGCAAAATGATTTAATTTTCAAGCCAAAAAGATAAATTTTCTACAAAACAGTAGAATATTCACAATAAAAGTTCCTTTGAAATGAAATTTTTTAATTTTCAACCAAAAAATTGAACCTTCAACTAAAAGAGATAAATTTTTAACCAAAAATGGAATAGTTGAATTGACAGTTCAAAAGATTAATTTTCAACCAAACATGAAACCAACTTTAATTAAAATAGTTAAATTTTCAACCAAAAAGTTGAATTTTGGACGAAGAAAATTAATTGTCTATAAAAAATAAGATTTTTCAAATTATTCAATATACAGAATAAAGTTTTAACCAAACATAAGAAAGTACAATTTTCCGATAAAAAAAATTTTAACAATAGAAATGATTTTTCAACGAGGTTATTGAATTTTCAACTGAAAAGATGAATTCTCGGCGAAAAATACAAATTATCTACGAAAAGTTGAATTTTCAACAAAAAAAACAAAAGATTATTCAACTAAAAAATTAAATTTTCAAACAAATACTTTAATTTTCAAGGCAAAAAGATGAATTTTCTACAAAACAGTATAATGCTTACCATAAAAGTTCATTTGAAATGAAATACTCAAATTTTTAACCAAAAAGTTGAACTTTCAACTGAAAAAAATTAATTTTCAACCAACTAGTTTAATTTTGTACCTGGAATGAAGAAATTTTTAATCAAAAATAAAACAGTTTGACTGTCAGTTTAAAAGATTTATTTTCAACCAAACATGAAACGAATTTTCATTAGAATAGTTAAATTTTCAACCAATGAAATGAACCTTCAACTAACAAATTGAATTTTTAACAAAGTAGTTGAATTTTTGATAAAAAAGGATGACTTCTCAACAATGTAGTTGCATTTTCAACAAAATAATATAATTTTTAATCAATCGTAATAATTCAGAACCAAAACTATAATAGTAGCCTTTTCAATAAAAAACTAATAACTTTTACCCAAGAAGTTGGATTTTCTTATTGGTTTTTAGTTTTTAGCCACCCGCCCCCCTCCTCAAACTTGCATGCAGTTTATGGGAAGTACCGCCAGGCCACTTTCTATTCCAGGACTATCAAATACAATAAAAGAACAGAACATGTGTAACAATTGTAACATCCTTAAAACTTACTTCAAAATGGACTCTAGGACATACACAGATCGCCTGCAACTTCATCCTGTGAAGTGCTTTCTATGTCGGTACAGGTGAATTTTTAACCTGAAAGATTAATTTCCAATCAATTTATTGAATTAAAAAAAAAATAATTTTAACCAGTTGCATTTGCAAGCAAATAGCTGAAAACTTTCAAGCAAAAGAGATGAATTTTTAAAAATGTTATGAAGTTTTCGCCAAATAGTTGAATTATAAAGTGCAAAATGAATTTCCAACCAAATGGTCGAATATTCAAACCAAAATGATTAAACCACAACCAAATAGTTGCATTTTCAAGCACAAAAAAAACTAAAAATTCCAATAAGATGATCATTTTCAACAAAAAAGATTTTTTTTTCAACTAAATAGTAGAATTTCATGAAAAATAATTTCCAATCAAACAGTTGAATTAACAACCATATACTTGAACTTGCAATCAAAAGAGATAAATTTTCCAGAAGTAAGGTAACTTTCAACCAGTTGGTCGAATTTTCAAATAAAATAGATTAAACCTCAACAAAAAATAATAATTTTAACGGAATAGTTTCTTTAACAAGTAAATAGTCTTACTTTCGATAAAAAAATTAAATTTTTTCAACAAAACTGATGAATTTTCAACGAAATAGTTGAATTTTCGAGTTTAAGAAATAATTTTGTACTCCAAAAAGGGAAATTATAAAAATGTTCATTTTTCAATTAAACATATAAATTATCGACTAAAATTATGAAAATATTTTACAAAAAAGTTGAATTTTCAAAACAAAAATCCAAGAAATAAATTTTCGACAAAATACACATATTTTTATCCAAATAGTTGACTCTTCAATTGAGATTAATTTTCTACAACAAAAAAAGACGAATTTTTAACAAACCACGTTAATTTTCAACAAAATAGGTGAAGCTCTAAAATATAAAAAAGAATATTTAAACATAAATGAAAGAGGTAAATTTTCATTTGAAGTAATTGACTTTTCATTAAAAAAATGATTTTGTAGTAAGAAAGGACTAATCTTCTACAAAAAAGTTAAAACTTCTACCACATAGTAGACTTTCCAACCAAATTTTTGAACTTCAAATACAAGCAGACGAATTTCCTACATTAAATATAGAATTTTCAACCAAAAAATATGAAATTTCAACTAAATGTGATATAAATTTTCTACTACAATTATGAACTTTCTACCAAAAAAATGAATTTGTAAGAAGCTCTACTTTCAACCAACGAGTATAATAAATTATTTTTTTCATAAGAAATGTAATTA
The DNA here is from genome assembly GCA_932178445.1 of Andricus quercusramuli. NCBI lineage: Eukaryota > Metazoa > Arthropoda > Insecta > Hymenoptera > Cynipidae > Andricus > Andricus quercusramuli. Next base: position 76,262 of record CAKNXH010001771.1, read on the forward strand.
ATGATAATCACCTCTGAATATTTGGATGATATTTTGCCAACAGTTCCAGCTCTCCATGAGCTTTACATACGACGACCTAGATCATCTATCCTTGCATGCATTCAAATGTGGAAGTATGTGACAACTGGAAAATAAAGTTTTATTTTTAAATTAATAATTACAAATCAAGTTTAGACTGCATTAATTAAAGCTAGAATTATCAGTGATTTCTTGAATAATCATAATTGACTTTAAACTTGTATAATAACCTAAAAAATATCAGTATTAACTGTCTCGAATAATGTCACATACTTATGTAAAGTAGATACTTACAGAATTCGATCGTTTAAATTCACAACACTAGGGAATAACACTAGCAACATCGACAAGCACAACACTAGAACTACTAGGAATACTATAAAAACTGCTTATCTGATAGATCAGCACCACACGGTCCACGCGTCCGTTATGCAAAATGGCACCCACGAAGGAATAGTAAGGAGTGGTATCACCCTATGTGTTCGGTGAGCAGAGGTGGGACAAGTGACGTCCAATAATTCGTTAATGCTAGCTACGAATGAAAACTCGTATGCTCCCCCGTGCACATGCGCAGAGCTGTTTTCGCAGTCACATGTTATACCCACTCAATATGTTACCTTCTGACATCTCGATGCACATGTAGGTTACGTTCGTTTGTTTATGTTCGTTCAATACAAAAGTTTGAAACTTCAAACGCGTGTTGACATCGTTGGCATGGCAACCGCCAGTGCGCATGTGTACGGGGCAGCTTACGAGTTTTCATTCGTAGCTAGCATTAACGAATTATTGGACGTCACTCGTCCCACTCCCCACTTACAGGAGATACTACTCCTTACTATTCCTTCGTGTTGGCACCAAACAACAATTACCGATACCCGGTAACTTACAAATTTTCACGCGCATGATTGACGCGCAAACGTCGAGCAATCGAGCATATGCGATGGTTTATCTATTCCTTCGCGGATGGTCGAAATGAGTGGAAAAAATATGCGCGTATGGACCATCTTGAAAGGGATACCTTAGTTATCCCCGACAGTGAATCTGATGTTCTTATAACCATCAGACTGGCCATAAAATAAGAGTCCTTCTAACTATGTCGAAAACATTTTGGAAGGACCGTTCGACCATATAGAAGGACTGACTGGCTCTCTAAATTTTGACTTTCTAACTTTGACCATCCATTTTTCTCCGTGTATGCACTTGAATCCATGCCGAGAATGGTTATATATATTTTATCAATTTTTATACTAAAAAGACGCTTCTTTTGAAAAGTATAAAAATGGTTCAATATATAACCATTTGTCTTCTGGGCACAAATTTTAATGGATGTACAATATTAGCGACATATCGTAGATAGAAATGGATCTATACAATAGAATTTAAAGATCTAAAAATGTAATTTCTTATATGCCTGAAATTTTGTTGATTAAACAAATTATCTTTTCCAACAAAAAAATAATGGAAAAAAGTAGAATATACGTTCGAATGTACGTTCAGGTGGATACATATTACAACGATTGTTATTTAAATATAACATATATATGTTATTGTAAAAATGATAGAAAAGGATAGAGATTATTAAATTAAGAATAAATATTGATGAAAAAAGTAAAGATTGAAATGGATAGACTTGGTAATATACTTCAAGAGAGATAGAAAAGGATTGAAACTATTATACCAGGATGGATATGGATAAAAAAGTATAGATTGAAAAGGATAGGCTTTCTAGTAGATTTTTAAAAGGATAGAAAAAAGTAGAGATGATTAGATTAAGGATAAACATGGATAGAAAAATGTAGATTGAAATGGATAGAAATGGTAATACACATCAACAGAGATAGAAAGGATTGCAATTATTATACAAGAATAGATATGGATAGAAAGGTAAAGATTGAAATGTATAGACTTGGTAATATAATTCAATCGAGACAGAAAAGGATAGAGATGATTAGATAAAGGATAGACATAGATAGGGAGGTATGGATTGAAAAGGATAGGCTTTCTAGTAGATTTTTAAAAAGGATAGGAAAGGATAGAGATGATTAGATTAAGGATAGACATGGATACAAAGGTAAAGTTTGAAATGGCTAGACTTGGTAATATAATTCAAGAGATATAGAAAAGTATTGAAATTATTATACGAGGATAAGTAAGGATAGAAAAGAATAGAGATGATTAGATTAAGGATGCACATGGATACAAAGGTAAAGATTGAAACGGGGAGACTTGGCAATATAATTCAAGAGAGATAGAAAAGAATTGGAATTATTATACAAGGATACGTATGGATAGAAAGGTAAAGATTGACTTGGATAGAATAGGTACCGTATTTCAAGAGAGATAGAAAAGGATTGGAATTATTATATAAGGATTGATATGGATAAAAAGGTATGGATGGGCGAGGATAGGCTTTCTAATAGATTGTAAAAAGGATAGAAAAGGATAGAGATGCTTAGATAAAGGATAAACATGGATAGAAAGGTATGGATTGAAAAAGATAGGCTTTCTAGTAGATTTTAAAAAAGATAGAAAAGGATAGAGATGATTAGATTAAGGATAGAAATGGATACAAATCATTTAAATGGATAAACGTGTTAATATTATTCAAGAGAGATGGAAAAGGATATAAATTATTATATAAGGATTGAGATGGATTGGAAGGTATGGACTGAAAAGGATAGGCTTTCTAGTAGATTTTAAAAAGGATAGAAAAGGATAAAAACTATTACATTAAGGATAGATATGGATAGAAAAGTAGGGATTAAAAAAGGTAGGCAAGGCAGTTGATTGCGAAAGGGATAGAAAAAGTTTGGCGTGGATAGGCGAAGAATAAGGAAATATTGGCGTGGATAGGTGGAGGATAGGAAATGATTGGTGAAGATAAACGATGGATACAGAAAGATAGAAAGATTGAGATTCAAGAGGAAATAGGGTATTGTAGATTAAAAAAGAGATAGAAATAGATTGGCATGGATAAGGAAGGATAAATTTTTCCTTTCTATTTCAATTCTGAAGATTGAAAAAGATTAAAATGGATAGACTTCCTATCTTTTTACTTCCAACAGGGAAGCAGCGCACTAGGGTGGTCCCGAAATTCGACTTTCGATTTTTGGTGATAAAACCCCCCCATTTTTGTTCGGTTTCCGGAAAAAGTAATTCGGTATTTTTTTTTTTTTTTTTTTTTTTGACGTTAACCCGTGCTTCGGGCTTTTGAAATTAACATGGGGTTTCAAATGGGAAAAGCTCGATTTTCAAAAGAATGGAAAAAGAAGTAGGGGCGAGTGGGGAGTTGTGGGCCACGCTTCGTTTTCAAGACATAACTTCTCTGAACATCGATAAATTGTCAGTGTATAAACTGGTATTTGTAGTAAACTTCTCAATACATCAACTGGAGACCACACTTAATAAAATTCGTTAATGCGCGAGAAATATTTATTTATTTGTGATTTTGGTGGGGAGTTGTGGGCCATGACAAAAAATAAAAGAAAATGGCATATTCCAGTAGTTTATGTTTATTAAAGTTGCAGTGACTAAAAATGAATGATTTTAAAAAGATGAATAACTCGTTAATGTATGAAGTAAAGGTATCGATGATATCTAACACAATTGACATTCTAAATTCACTCTAACCTCAGTTTTTAGAAGAAGAGAAAAGAAGTTTCACTTAAAAAATTGCAATACGCATTAAGAACGTTTGGCTCACGACTCCCCACTAATGGTGGCCCACAACTCCCCACAGCCGACATTTACGAAATGACCGAATCGCCATACACACAATGAAGGTTTTACCGGAATTTTTTGATTGAATTTAAAGCCAATTGCTCAAGGAATATTTTGCACTAATTTGCCTTTGAAATATGCTGCAAAACGGGACTTCGAATATCAACCACTTGAGTTGTGCACAAACTTTTATTTTGATTTCTTTAATCAACAATGTCAAAACACAAAAAGAGTCTTTTGGCAGTGGTTAAAGCAGTCCTACCACCCACAACATAGCGGAGATTGAGGTGGCCCACGACACCCCACGGCCCACAACTCCCCATCGTCCCCTACTTGTTATACATTTTTGTCAATTAAAGTATTGTCACCTCTTGAGGAGTATGTAAGGGATAATTTCCGCCCAATAGTTTTTAATTTTGACACTCCTGAACCCCTTTAATTGTGCCCGGAAAATGCCCCAAAAAATGCAAAATAGCAGTTTTCTATCTAATTCATGCTAAAGACGCTATTTTTAAAAAAAATTCAACATGAATTATTTTTAATCGATAAGTGACGAGTTTTAAAGTACATTTTGAATAATTTGAAATTGTTTAAACAATGAGTATTTGTTTAAACAATTTTTCCCCCTGTAAAGCGTGAAAAATTATTACTTTCTGGCATTAATGGCAAATTAAAGGAATTTAAGAGTAATATTTTTTTCTACAGAATATTTAGCAATTTTTAACATAATTTTTATTTGTTTAAACAATTTTTGGTCGTTTAAAAATTTTTTCTCTGCACGCATATTTTTCGTTCAAAAAAGTCCAGGGACCGTATTTAAATCACGTACTTAAATATCTCCTGAAGATCATCTTTTTAGTTATAAATTTTATTTGGTTGAAAATTTAACAATTTTCTTGAGCAGGCATCATTTCTTTAAAATCTTGTTTGAAATCTTTTTTGAGTGAAACATATTTTTTCTAAAAATTTTTCTTTTCAATTTAAAAATTCATCTTTTTTTAGTAAAAAGATTGCATCTTTCTTTCAAAAAAATGCAACTGTTTTGTTGAAAATTTAACTATTTTCCACAAAATTTACTTTTTGTTCAAAATTTTTATTTTTCTGTAAAAATGTCCATTGGAATCCTTTTGGATGAAAATTAAACTCTTTTTTTTTTGAAAATTTGCATTTTTGATTCAAAAATTCACCTGCTTTAGAAGAATTTTCATTTTTCATGGACAATGCAACTGCTTTGTTGAAACTTTAACAATCTTGTTAAAAAATCATACTTTTTGGTCAAAAATTCAACTCTTTTTTGAACATTTTTTTTTTTTTATTTCAAACCTGCTTTAACAGAAATTCGACCTTTCTTAGATAAAAATGTAACTGTTTGGTTTAAAATTCAACAATTTTTTTCAAATGTTTTTAGGTTGAAAATTCCGCTGTTTTGTTGAAAATTCAACTATTTTGCAGTATCAATCTTCTTAATTGAAAATTCATCTTTTTGGTTGAAAATTCAAGTATTGGTTAAGCAATTAACTTTTTTCTAAATATATAATTTTAACTTGAAAATTAACCATTCTGGATCAAATTTATGGTCTTTCTGAAAAAAAAAATAATTTCAAAATTAAAATTAAAAATATAATTCTTTGTTTTGGGAATTCATCTCCTTTGGTAACAGTTTTATCCTTTTTGTTTTACTTCAGCAGTTTTTTATTTAAAATAAAAATCTTTGGTTTAAAATTCATATTTTGTTGCTGATAAGTCAGCTGAAATGTTTTTCGGATGGAAAATATTTTTTCTGAAAATTTGTCTTTTTAATTTAAAAATTCATCTTTTTTTAGTAAAAAGATTGCATCTTTCTTGGACAAAAATGCAACTGTTTTTTTTTTGAAAATTGAATCATTTCCCAGAAAATTTACTTTTTGCTTAAAATTTGTATTTTTCAGTAGAAAATTCTATTGAAATCCTTTTGCATGAAAATTCAACTTTTTTTTTAATTTGTCTTTTTGATTTAAAAATTCACCTGCTTTAGTAGAATTTTCATTTTTTTTTTGACAATGCAACTGTTTTGTTGAAAATTTAACAATCTCGTTAGAAAGTCATACTTTTGGTTGAAAATTCTACTATTTAGCAGAAAATTAACTTATAGTTTACAATTCTTATTTTGGTGTTGGAAAGTCAACTGGAATCTTATTTGGATAAAAATTGAACTATTTAAAAAAAAAAATTTTAATTCTTAAATTAAAATGTTGAATTGAAAATTCAACTATTTTTTTAAAATTTGTTTTTTTTGTTTTCAAATTTCACCTGCTTTAACAGAAATTATATCTTTCTTGGATAAAAATGTAACTGTTTGGTTTAAAATTCCGCTGTTTTGTTGAAAATTCAACTATTTTGTAGAAAATTCACTTTCTGGTTAAATACAATATTTTGGTGTTGAAAAGGGAACTGGAATCTTTTCTGGATGAAAATTCAACTTTTTTTTTTAATCTGTTTATTTTTTAAATTAAAAATTCATCTGTTTCGAGAGAAATTTCATCTTTCTTGAATAAAAATTCAACTATTTGGTAGAAAATTAAAATATTTTGTTGAAAATTCATCTCTTCTGGTTGAAAAAAATTTGTCTTTTTGGATGAAAATTTCAGTTTTGTTCGCAGCAACTTTTTTTTTGTTAAAAAATTCATATTTTTATCTTGAAAAGTCAACTGTTTGGTAGAGAATTCAACCATTTTTTTGAAAAGTCATCTTTTTTGTTTAAAAATTCGTCTTTTTGGATCAAAAGTTCCATTTTTTTTTTGTAGAAGCTTATTTCTTGGTTAAAAATTTATATATTGATCATGAAAAGTCAACAAAAATCTTGTTTAACAGAAAATTCAACTATTTTTTTTAAATATATATTTTTAATTTATAAATTCATCTGCGTTGGTAAACATGTCTTTTGGTAAAAACAAATAATTTTCTTGGTTTAGAATTTCATTTTTTTTGGGTAAGAATGCATCGGTTTCGTGGAAAAATAATTTTTTGCTGAAGTCATATCTTTTTGGTTTTTAAAAAACTTTTGTTTTGTTCCAATTTTATGTTTTTTGTATGAAATATAAACTGTGACACTTTTTGTTGGAAATTCATATTTTGAGGTTGAAAATTCAACTATTATGTTAAAAATTTAAGTCTTTTGATAAAAAGTCATTTTTTATAGTAGAAAAGACATTTTTTAATTTTCATTTTTTTATTTATTATATGTTTACTGAAAGTATAAGCAAATTATTGTATATTTTAATTATTATAAACAAATTGAATTAACAAAATAACCAAATATCGCAATTGTGGTTTAAAGAATTTGTTCTCAGCTAAAAATGCTTTAAATTATTGTGAGAGTGATTGTTGGTCAGATTATCCATAAATTATTAACAATTAAAATTGTTATGAATAATTGTTTGCACAAATTTCGAATTTGCGGTTTTTTCAATTGCGGTTTCCTTTTATCATCTGAATTAATGCAGATATTCTCAAAAAATATATTTTCAATTATATTTGTGAAAATACAAGAATAGTTTATTTTTTAAACAAATGAAATAAATATTAATAAATATAAAACTTTGGCACTTTCGCCTGGAAAATAATTTTTTGCACCAAAACTGCTTTAAGTTTTTGTGAGAGATATTTACAATCAGGATTTCTATGTAAAATCAATAACAAGCAATTTTTATTATTTATTGTTATTATTTAATTTCAAATATCACGTTATATATTTTAATATATATATATATATATATATATATATATTTTTGTAATTGAAAATGGATTGTGTTTTTGCGCCTGCAATCGGCAACACTCTATTGTGCACGCTGGGCTGCCATTGTTGCCGGTTTCAGACGCCAAACAGAATCCCTTTTCAATAAAAAAATAAAAATAAGAACTCTTTTCGAAAAAATCTCTCTGTCCGAACCGGTATAATTGCCTTCAGATTATATGCTAAAAATATTACGTTCGAAAATTCATCCTTTTAGACGTAAATTCGATCAAGCGAAACCGAGACTCGCTTGAAGCACCTTAAAAATGCATCTTGTAGAAATTCCTTGACTTTTGCAGAAAAAAAATTCAAAAATCCTTATTTTTTCCTGATTTACATATTTTTTCTGACTTCCGACCATCCTGATTTCTCTCATAGTTTGATTTTGTCATTCATCCTCAGGATCCTCTTCCTCTTTCTCTTCCTGGTTGTCACCTACTCTAACCTTCCTCTTAGCCTCAGAACTATTTCACCCACGTTTCGCGAATTAAGCACCGTGCCAGACAACATGTTTCGTCTTACGTTAGTGACGACTAAAGTTGGAATTTCGACGAAAGCAAATTTCGCATGCACATGTGAGCAGAGATCAATAATTCATTTACAACAAGCTCCTTTCAGTGAACTATAATAGAAATTAAGGGATGAAGTACAGAACTAGATAACCAATTTCTGTACCGAAAATTGAGTTTTGAATAACGAATTCGTAAGAAATCAAATATACGTTTTATTAAAAAGATTTAATTTAAAACATTTTTAATATAGTAATGAGAAAATTTATATTCTCATTTCAAAAATATTCATATAATTTTTTAAATTGGAAAGGTAATTGAATCAATTATAAATTTCAAACATCCGTCAAAGTTAATCCTATTTCAATAGCGCCATAATTATAGTGCCAACATTCCTTATTAAACTATACAATATCTTTCTTTAAATAATTTATCTATATGATTTATTAATAATAATTATTTACATATGTTTTTATTTTTTTATTTGATATCGAAATGTTGTTTTTTTAAAAATAAATTATCCAAAGATCATACTTTAATTAGGCAAAAAGCAATTTAAAAAACAATTTTTCATCTAAAATTGCATTATCGCTGAGTTATTAGATTCCTTTGCAATTCCATGCAATTCTTTACAATATCTTGTAATTCCTCTTTACGGAAAAAATTCTGAAAAATTCAGTATATGTCTATAATCATTTTCCTGTAATGAATTTTTGATAATTTTTTCGCGTTTCTAGAATAATCGTGGTAGAAAGTCATTATGAGGAAATCAGTATAGAAATAAGGATTGTGTGAATATTGAAAGGGGATGAATACAAAAAATAGACACATTTAAGAAACTTCATGAAATTCCAGAAAATTTCTATGGATTTCAAGCGATTTTTTCAGATTCCATACAAATTTCACGGCATTTTTAGGATTTCCGAGCTTATCAGGAGGTTTTAAGGGATTCCGAAGGATTTCAAATTTCGAAGGACTTCCACGGATTTTAAGAATTTCGAAAATTGAAATATATTAAATAAATTTTAAAGTTATTACTAGATATTTTGAAAATTTCAAGAGATTTTAAGGTATTTAAAGGAATTTAAAAAAATTTCAGGAAGTTAAAGATTCATAGGGATATAAACAATTTTTCAAAAAACTGCAAAGAATAAGTTGAATTAATTTTTAATTTCAGAGAATTTCCATCGATTTTAAACGATTTCGTCAGATTTCTGAAAAATTTTAAGAAATCCATGAGTGTCAAGGGTTTTAAAAGAATTTTATGAGATTCTGACTATTCGAACTAATTTAAAAATATTTTATCAGTTCTCAAAGAGATTAAAAATATTTTCATGGATTTTAAAAAATTTCCAAACATTTCAAGGGATTCTATAGGATTTTCAGGTTTCTCAAAAATTTTAAAGGATTTCAAAAAAATTTGTTCTATTTCAGAAAATTTCAAGGGTTTTTTAATGAACTTTGGAAAATAAATTGAATAATTAAATTCGAGGGTATTCGAAGGCATTTTATGAGATTAAAGGATTTTAAAAATGTATAGGGTTATGAAGGATTTTTTAAAGAATTTTAATGAATAAATTTAATTTAATTCGAATTCCCGAGAATTTCGATTGATTTAAAGCGATTTCATCAGATTTCATAAAAATTCTACAAAACTTGAAAGATTTCCAAACATTTAAGGAATTTTTAAGGGATTCCAGAAAATTTAAACTTTCAAGGGACTTCCGCGGGTTTTGAGGCTTTTAGAAAGATCGTATGGGATTTCTAAATAGTTGAACTAATTTTAAAAGATTTCATCGGTTTTCAATAGATTAAAAATATCTCCACGAATACAAAAAAAATGTTAACATTTCAAGGGATTTTATAGGATTTCCGCGTTTCTCAAAAATTTCTAAGGATCTTAAAGATCTTTAGGGATTGAAACGGATTTTTAAGGAACTTCTATGAAAAACTTTAACTTAAATTATATTTATTTCACTTCAATTGATTTTCAAATTTCAGTAGAAATATCTTGAAATCTTTGAGAATCCTACAAAGTTTCTCTAAAATAGCTTACAATTTTTTATATCTCTTGAAATAATTTTGAATCCCTTCAAATATCTGTAAAACGTATAAATCTATTTTAAAAATTAGGTATCAATCATTGGAAATCCCTAGAATATATGTAAATCTAATAAAACTTTTTTATGAAAATCGTCCGAAAAACAGTTTGTATCTCTAAAAATCTTTCAAAACCCTTGAAGTTCAAGATTTATTAAAATCCTCTCAATCTTGGGAAATTCCTTGAAATGTATCAAAGTCTTGAGAAATTGCAAAAAGATCTTTGAAATCCCTTACAGTTTTGTATATCTTTTGAAATCTTTTTAAATGCTTTGGAATTTTTGTAAACCGTATAAGTCTATTTAAAAAAGTAGGTATAAATCATTTAAAATTCTTTAAATATAACTTAAATTGAACTTATTGATTAAGGATCACTAAAAAAGCATTCAAATCCTTACAAATCTTTAGAATCGCTGGAGATTTATCAAAGTACCTCAAATCTCGTGAAATTCATTGAAATACTTTAAAATCGCTTGAAAGCTTTGAAATCACTAAGAATCTCTTGAAATTGAATTTCATTTATTTTTCAAAGTTCAATAATACTATCTTGAAATCTGTGGAAATCCTACAAAATTCTTTGAAATTCCGTGAATTTTTTTATAGTTCTTCAAATTCTTTGTAATGCTTTGAAATCTTGGGAAAACGTCACAATCAATTTGAAAATGTAGGTGTTAGTAATTCGAAATCCCTGAAATATAAATGAAATTAAACTTATTTATTAAAGTTATGTAAAAAACAATTTATATTTCTAAAAATGTTTCAAATCCTTTGAATCTTGACAAATTGCTTAAAATGCAGGGTCTTTTTCATAAGTAGTAAGATGGAATTTCTATAGCCCAGAGGCAGCAATATTTGGGAACATTTGTGGTGTGAATATTGCGCGAGAAGTAAACCCTTTTCGTAGGCTTCCGTCACGCTCTTAAAGTTTTGTAATTCGTAGAACCGACTCTTTATAGCCCAGATGGAGCGCTAATGATTTACAGGCAGAGGGGGTGGTGGGGGATGTCAGGAAACAAATGCACGCTCGAACAGTCGCCTTGGAATATTTGCGGAGTAAATATTGCGCGATAAGGAACCCTTTTTTTAGACTTCCGTTACGCTCTTCAAGTTCCACAAGTAGTAGAACTGACTCACCATGGCCCAGACGAAGCAATAAAGATTTATAGGCAGGATAGGTGGCGGGGGATGTCAGGATCCAAAGGCATGCTCGAACAGTCGCCTTTGAACATTTGCGGAGTAAATATTGCGCGAGAAGTAAACCCTTCTTGTAGACTTCCGTCACGCTCTCAAAGTTCCATAAGTAGTATCACTGACTCTCTATAGCCCAGACGGAGCAACGAAAATTTATAGGCAGGATGGGTGGTGGGGGATGTCAGGAAACAAATTCACGTTCGAACAGTCGCCGCCAAACATTTGCGGGGTAAATATTGCGCGAGAAGTAAACCTTTAGTTAGGCTTCCGTCACGCTCTCAAAATGGACCGCATATTTGAGCAGCGCTGCGCGGTGAAGTTTTGTGTTAAACTTGGAATGTCTTCAACCGCGACTTTCACCATAATTAAGCAGGCGTATCGAGAGGATGCAATGAGCGGATCAGTTCTTTTTGACTGGCGCTGCTCAACGTGCGGTCCTTTCTGAGAGCGTAACGGAAGCCTACAAAAAGGGTTTACTTCCCGCGCGATATTTACTCCGCAAATTCTCACAGCCGAATGTTCGAGCATGCACTTGATTCCTGACATTTCCCAACTTCACGGACTAATTCAAGTGCCTAATGAGATTGGGATGTTATAAATTAATTTGATGCAACAGTTGTTTAATAACACCACCTTTTAAGCTACTGCCAGTACTCTACTGACTTCCAAATGTTCAAGATGTTCAGTGCATCTTGCTTGCATATTGCCTGTAGCCGAAATCACAATAAGATGAATAGTTGCATGTTCTACATTCCTCCATATTGTCTTTACTTTATGCCCTAGCTCGCTCTACTTACGGATCTTGGTTGCATAGGTTGGCTGCAAATTCCGGTTAAGTGGACAAAGTGGATAGTAACTTTTCAATATAAGATGTTATCTTCGTTTTCTAAAACAGACACTGGGATGTATCTACAGAGACGCATCCACTCTGTTGAGAGTCGTTAGGTTTAGGGCAAGTTGTTGATGTATAATTCCTGCCACATAATTATGTCTGTGAATATATTTTACCTGAGCCATTATGCGACAACCACGAATAATGTGCTTGATGGATTCGTTGGTATCTTCGTATAATAATCAGTAACGATCAACCAGGTATTGACGTAACACGTTTTTTTAATAATTTCTGGCACTGACAACGCTCTCCTGAATCGCAATGAGGAATCCTTCCGTTTCTGGAAACAGAACGCTCTTTTTCAGCCAAACATTGATTGTCTCACTATCCACTTCATGTTGATCTAACGTTTTGGGATGAGCGCCCTGGATGGCTTTGTCGTACTCAAACCAGCTTTTCAATCGCCAAATTACTGTGGTGCATTCGGTGCTTCGTCATTCCTACGCGAAAGGTTCTGTTCAATCTTTCAAGGTCGTTGTTGGACCAATTGATGAGCCCAAATGAGTAGGTAAGGACAGTGATGACATAGATGTGGATTGCCTTGATCCTGTTTGCCAAGATGAGAGAACTCTTCAGAATCAATCTGAGTCTTGTAATGAATTCTTAACTATGGTATGCTGAATACCCTCAGATTCGATAATACCCAGGTATTTATATGAACCACCCTCAGCCATTTCTTCATTTTTAAACTCGTTCTTTTGATCTGCGGTCACTAATTCATCTCTCGTTAAATACACTTTTCTGCATTTGTTTAGTCCGAACTCCATGTGGATATCATTATAAATCTGCTATGTGATGGCATCGATCACTTGCTGCAGTTTGTTGTCTGAACCAGGGAATAGCTTCAGGTCGTTCATGCATAGAAGATGAGTCCGTTGATGAACATCCTGATGATCATGTATTCTAAACCAATGATATAAGCTACTTAGTCTTTTGCTCAATAAGTTCAATGCTAATCAGAACCAGGTTGCACTGAAGGAGTCTTCTTTAAAGATACATGTTGTAATGCGTATTGATCTAGTTATCCTTGGTTTTCCATGATCAAAATACTTGATTCTGGTACACCAAAGCATCATCGCACGACTTGGAAGGTCAATGATGCGTGGACAGATTTTGTGAATTTTTGAGACTTCAAGCAAATAGTCATGTGACACCAAAGAAAATGCTTGCTTTCAGTCAATGTATGTCATGTGCAAGTTGCTTTGATGCTTACAGGCTTGTGTCATGGCAACAGCATCTTAAGTGACTAAATCTTAACTGTCGCGCGAGTTTGTGCAACATTTTTCTTGTTCTTCTGTAAGCATGGCATTCTCGTCGCAGTCAGAATATACCTTATCTGCAATGATAGCTGTCAGGTAGACGTAGTTCCTTTGAGTATGAAGCCTTGTATTTGATCTGGGTGTTTGATGATCTTCTAAAAACACTTTGCTAACGCAGGATGCAGACTCGTCAGGTACTCTCTTATTTCCTTCAAAAGCGCTTTCCGTTTACTTTTCTTCTTTCTCACACACTTTAGCTAATCTCCTAACAGTGATATCCCAGAGCATTTTACATACACCCTTTATATCTTTATTGTGAATAATCGACTTCCAACTTGTTCTATCTAGGCGTTTGTTTTTTCATCATAGACCTATACTGAATTTTTTATGATATTATTTCATAAGGAAGGATTACTAGGAGTTTTAAATGATTGCATGAGATTGCATAACATTGCAGAAAGAGTGTATGTATTGTCTTTGCTATGATTGTGATGGATTAAGAAATGGGGAATGTAGCACTAAATATTAATTTATTTTTAAACAAACACACGATCATCAAATACATAACAGATCGAAAAGAAGAATTTAAAAATGGAAGAAAATAGCCTGAGGATGGTCCGATCAGGTGTTCTCTTCTTGATGATTACAAGGTGTCTGATTTTTTGAAGTCGCCGATCTGACGCGTACGGCAGATGTATAAATGACGCTAATGTCGGATAGCATAACGAATTTTCTTAGCTGGTCTTGGGAAGTCGTAGAAAAATTCTTCATGAAAAGAATCCGCAGTCGATACTGGTTCATTCACCATGCCATTTATGCGTACTTTAACACATACATAGACCTTACGATCCGGTTTAAGAGCCAGGAATGGATACAAACGCCCCACATGGACATATCCGATAATGTAACCATTCTCTTCTTCTACTGCAAATTCGATCCCTTTCGGTAACGTATGAAGGTAAAACTCGTCATCTTGATAATGTTGAACACTGGTTAATTCATATACACCAGTTTCAGGGTGAACTGCGGACCCGCGATGTGGATAAGCTAATTCTGCAAAAAGAAAGTACAAGTCGGAAATTAATTGTAGCATTAAATATTAATTGCTAAGGCGAAAAAGAACTTTTTCACCCCTTCCTTTTCTCATGACAGATCACCACACAAATCTTGAACCCCTCAGGCCACAAATTAGAATAACCCCCAACTCTTTTTGGTCAAATTTTTTCTTGGATTTCATTTGATAAAGCAGGGTACCTAGTGTCCTGAAAATCCCCGAAAATCTGGAAAAGTCCTGGAATTTTGTTCATTCTCCTGGAAGTTTTATTCCCTTAAAGAAAAAATAGGGTTTTGAACTTGTTCCTTCTGAATGAAAAAAGACTGCTGAACAGCACGTGTTTCCCGTAAAAAAAGAAGTTTTTATCAATTTTATTCAGAATCGTCAATATTAGCTGTACCAAGTGAGAACTCAATATTTCTTTTCACAATCAGCTGTGAAATGTGAAAAATTTTTTGGTTGAAAGTTCGTTAATGTCTGTTGAAAAGTCTCCTATAAAATTTTTGGTTGAGAATTCAGTCATTTTTTGTTGAAAGTTGTATTATTTTGTTTTTAACTTGAACATTCAAGAATCTGATTACATAAAATGGAAATCAAGTTGTTCAGTTTTCATGCTGAAAAGACGAATTTTCCTTACACAAATAAAAATTTAGAGTAAAAAAACAAACAAAAATATTAGCCAAATTATTAAATTTTTAAGCCGAAAAGGCGAATTTTCAACCGAACAATTGAATTCTGAAACAAAAAGGTGACATTTACCAAATTCATAAATTTTCAACAAATTTTTCAAATTTTGCACCAAATCATAAAACTTTCAACAACAAAAAATGGATTATCAACCAGAATCTTTATGGTAGACTTTCCGACAAAGAATAATAAACATTCAACCAAAAAAAAAACCTGGATTTTCATATCAGTTTGCATTACTTCAATACTTTTAAATATTAGTAGAAATTTTTTGTAAAATTTATACTAAGACGGTATTTTAAAAAATGTTTTCTAAATTAATTGTTCACGTGGACAAGCATCTAAGAATGGCCATCTTCGACGAAGAAGGTGTTCGGACAAATCTCGGGACAGTGAGGGTGCGTGGGTTAGCGTTCGCAGATAATAAGGTTTTTTTGGCAGAGTCAATCGAAGACTTGCTTTTATAATTTTTTTAATAGTCATATGAGGTCTCCGAAGTGAGCAAACTGTGTGAATTTTTTCGCCAATGTATGTGTTTTCGTTTTCAAGAAAATTCGACTCAAAATATTTAAATGTCTGCCGAAATTTGAATCTCGCGTCAAAAATGTTTGAGAAAATTTGGTAAATGTGTTTTTAAGAGGTCTTTAATTTTACCTCAAGTTGATTAAAATCCGTGAAAAGTAATTCAAGATATACGGGAAAAACTGAAAAACCATAAACGTGACCTTGAAAAGTCATCTTCAAGGTCGAAAGGCTGAAATCTTCCGGAAAGAATTTTCATTTTTTAACGTACACATGCTGATTTCCTTATGATGATTTTCTATCATGATTTTTCTTGAATCGCGAAAAAATTATGAGATATTCATTATAGGAAAATCATTATAGACCTATACTGAGTATCCCATAATTTTTTTTCGTAAGGAGAAATTACAAGCTATTGTAAAAAATTGCATGGAATATCTTATCAACAATATTTCTAGGATAAGCAATAAAATCTCATTAAGAAGGAAATGAGATCTCTATGGAAAAGGCAGTAATTTTTGTGGTCAACTCTTAATTATTATTATTATATTTACCAATAGAATTAGGGAAAACCGCCAAGAGAAAACAAAGGATACCAATCACGTTCCTCATATTCTTGAAATAAAAGGAAACCCAATTATGAAAATTTCTAATAGAGTTTAACTTTTTAATATTCTGCAATGTGTTTCAGAGTATACTACACCAGTCACAACTTCAGTTGTCCTTCCGAGTTATCTGTATTTGAATAGTCTGATTAGATGATATCAGCTAATGTCAACTATTTATTCGAAAATTACCTTGAAATTCATCTCTTTACTGGTAAAATTTTTATTCTCTTTTTATCAAAAATACAACTATTTGGTTCACAATTAATAACCTGTTTTGATCAAGTATTCAATTTTTATCTGAAAAACAAATAGTTTTGGTTGAAGATTCATCATTTTAGTTGGAAATTCTTCTCTTTGATTGAAAATTAGAATAGTTCATTCAAAATTCAACTGTTTGGTTGATAATTCGACTTTTTGCCACAAAATTTATCTTCTTGGTTAAAAATTAATATCTTTGGTTAGAAATTCATCTCCTTCATTCAAAAATTATCTTCTTTGGTAGAAATTTAATGGTTTTCAAGTAAAAACGCAGACGTTTTCTTGAAAATTGATCACCGGTTTGGGCTGAAATTCCAAATATTTTTTGAATATTTGACATTTCTATTTAAAATATTAATAACTACATTTTTGAACGAAAATTCATCTTTGTTGATAGAAAATTTGACTACTTGGTTGAAAGTTGAACTACTTCGTTCAAAAAGATTTTTTTTTGATTGATGAATAGTCATTTTAGTTGAAAATTCATATCTTTGTTTCAAAATTTAACTATTTTGATGAAAATTGTTATTTTTCCGTTCGAAAATTGACGGTTTTAACTAAAAATACAACTATTCAATTTTTAGTTATAATGGATATTTTTTAAAAGAAAATCCCACCAGTTCTTTGTTAATATTAATTTTCAGTATCGTATTTTCATTTTTTTTTTATTTTTATGGTTAAAGATAAATTTTTAAATCGTATGGGAATTATCTTTGATTGTACATCTCATTAAAAAATTGGTAATAACCTTTTCTTTCATAAAAAATAAATTAATAAATGAGAGAAAATCAATCATAAAAAGTGAACAAAAAATTAGATTAAAATTCTCTATTATTGGTACAATTGAAAATTTAGCTATTTGCTTGATTATTAATTTTTCATGGTTAAAAATGAACTCTTTGGTATTTAAAAATTTTCCAAAATGTGAAGAAGAAATTGGATTAAAATTCCTTTTTCTATAATTTGCGAAAAAGTGACGTTTTTCCACCTGTTTTTGGTGTAAAAAGTGACCGATTTTTGGTCGATAACGTGGCGCATGCGCAGTGCCGACCTTTCCGGGCAACAGTGGAAAAAGTGGACGGACGCAGTGAAAAAAGTAAATGGACGCAGTGAAAAAAGTGAGGCACAGGGAAAAAAGTAAATAAAGTGCAATCTACTTCGTGTTACTCCAGGTGTGTTCGTGCTGCCTCGGGTGTGCTCGTGCATCGGGCGCAGCCAACTTCATTCTATTTTCCGACTCCGTCCCTAACCTAAAACACCGTCAGTTTCTCCAAAAATACGGTGTTATTGTTGCGTCAATCGGCAAAAAATCGCCATCTTTTTACACAAAAAACAGGTAAACAAAAACTAGCACTTTCTTATAAAGTGGGACTATTAACCCTTCTCTCCACCCTCCTGGGAATCCTCGCCCCTCCATACTTTCCTCACTACCTCCTTCAGCCTCTCCCTAACCTCTTGTGTACTAAACAGCCATGCTTCGTTCTCTACCCAATCCAGCCCTGCTGCTTTTGACCTTATCAACTTCCTTATCTGCTTCTCTATCTCCTCGTCATTCAACTCTTCCATCTCGGCCTTCCCCGTTCTTCTACCCAGACGTCCCCCTCTGTCTAAACATTTCCTAACTCCTCCTCCAGATCTTTCTTTTTTTCCTGTTCTTTCTTCTTACACATCAACCTTAACCCCTTCCTCATTTCTACGTACTCCTCCCTTTTCGCATTTCCATCTTTTCTACTTCTTGTACTTCCTCTCCACCTTCCTTTTCATCTTTCTACATTCTCTATCCCACTACGGCTTCACCATTCCTTTCTTCTTCTTTCTAAATACCATCATTTGCACACACCCTTTCACCTTCTGTTTTAGATCCTGCCATCTCTTCCGCTGATTTCCCTTCAAAGCGTACATTTCCTAGCCGCTCCTGATACCTCTCTATCGCCTCCCTCATCCAAGTCACCCTCTCTCCTATCGAGGCTTCTTCCACGCCTTGTCTTCCGCCGCCCGCCTCTCTTATCCACAAACCTAATGGCTGATGGTCCAATTCTACCCTCCCCTCTACTGCGAATTTTTCCATCTTCTCCCATCCTCGCATATTCATGACCACATAGTCTTCCACCGATACCCCCACTTTACTTACATATGTGTATTCTACCTCTTCGTCCCCGGTTGCCATACCATCCGCCACTGCCCATACTCTATCCTCCATCCAGTCCATTAGAATCTCCCCCTCCTTATTCATTACCTTAACCTTCGATTTCCTTCCGAAGCTCTCCCCTTCCCTGTACAAGCCTCCTTCCCTCCGCATCCTCGCATTAAAATCCCCAGCCAGTACGACCATACCCTCCTCTCTTTCGCCTAGCAAGTCTTCCACCCTTTCTTCAGTTCTTTCATCCCATCCTTATTGTACACTTACAAAAACTTACACGCTACCCCTCCTATTTTTACTTTCCTAATTTGCACTCTCTCCCTCTCTTCCTCTCCATGAACTTCTTCCTCTAATCCATCTCTAACCCCCGTTAAAATTCCCTCACTAGCCCTCCCTTTCTTCTTCACTCTGACTGCCTCCTGGAGTCTCCACCTATAACCCCTTGGCAACTTTGGCTCCATTCTATCCCATTCCTTCCTTTCTACCCACGTCTCTACCAGTCCCACAACATCAAATTCCTGGATATGACTACAGAACTCCTCATCCTTCTTCTTTGTCCCTGCTACGTTCCAGTACAGCACCGTCACTACTTCTTTATCCTGCATCACCCTCACCCCCCTCCTTCCTACGAGACAAACTCCCCTGCACATCCTTCAACACCTCTTTCTTCTCATCCCACACCCACATTTTTTCGTCTACTTTTATTTTCCGATATCCTGCCTTCGCCGATCTCCCTTCTCTCCTCTCCCTCCTAGCCCTGTCGTCCAGCATTCTCTGCACATCCCTTTCCTTTCTCGTTGAATCGTGATCAATGAAAACTCCCTTATCCTTCATCCTATTCTTATTTCGCATTACTCCCAAATTTTCTTCCCAGCTCTCCAACTTCACAACTGCCACTTCCTTGTCCTTTCTCCCCTCCAACTTAACTTTCCCTACCCTGCCTTTAACCCACCCTATGTTCTGTAGCAGCGCTTCCACGCCCTCTCTTTCTTCCCCGCTCTTTAACTTCAACCCTCTCATCACAATATTATTCCTCCTGTCTGCCTTCTCTTTTCTCTCCGTTCTCAACTTCATTGTCCTTAACATTTCCCTATCCGTCCTCTCCTCCTTTCCACTCCTACGCTCTCCCACTTTCTCTTCTATCATATTTTCTACCCTCTCCCAAATACCTTTTATCTCGCTCCCCCCACCTCCGTCTCCTCCTTCCAGTTCCGCCCTGCCCTCCATATTCTCAAGCCTTTTTTCCGTCCATTCCTTCCACACCCTAATTTCCTCTTCTATCAGTTTTATTTTAACTCCTTTTTCTTTCCTCTTCCTCTCTAAGCCTTCTACTCTCTCCCTCAGCTCTTTCACCTCCTTTCCCCATTTCTCATCTCTGATTCTCAAGTCCTGCCTCATGCCTTCCATCTGCTCCTTGGTCCCCCTTACGCCCTCCCTTAGCCTCCTGATTTCGCCTATCAGCATTCCGAGAGCCTCCTTTTCCGAGTTTTCCTTCATTTGGGGAGGGGGGTGTCCTATGTGTTCTTCCGCTTTTTTTTAAACGGACTCTCTACCACGCTTTTGTCCGGACTCTCTCGACTGTCTCTCTTCCTCTTCAAGAGATCCTCCTTGTCACTAGCGCTGGACGTTCTCTCCCTACCTTCTCTCTTCCTTCGTTCCCATCGTACCGCTTTCTCTCTCTCCCCGACGCGCCACTAGACACCGAACCACGCTCTGTTGGCCGTCGTGGCACGTGGAAAATTTCCTCCACGCCAATCTCGCTACCAGCACCGTCGGTAACTGGGGCCTCTCCATGCAGTACCCTCCGCAACCGACATATATCTCTGAAGAAGTCTGTCGCCGCCAAATTTTCCCTTTTTTACTTTCTTTTTTTCAATTCCTGACAGCCCCTACAGTCACCCCTTTCTCTCACTTAACATTCCCCAAATTTTCGAGAAGCACCCTTGACCCCCAAAGGCCCAAGACTCCTGTCCACAAACTCCCCCGATTCCTTGCTAACCTAACCTCACTTTCTCAATTTACTGAAATCCCACCTCACACCTACGCTCAAAATTACTTTTTATTTCCCCAATAAACCCCACACAACCCTACTCACTTCCTCGGCTTCCACCCTCACACTCCTCTCACACCTACCACACAAATTCCGTAAAATCCTCTCATCACCTGTCACTAAACACGTTCTCACTTCCGCCACTAACATGCAACTCAATAATTCTTATAAATTTATTTGATCAACAGATTTTTTCGATGGTTTCAGAAATTTCAAGATTTTTTCTATGAGATCGAAAGAATTCACAAATTTTTGCTGTGTCAAGTTTATTTGTGCTCAATCGCTATTTCTGTGTACATTAATATGAGATTAAGAGTGGTCTAAAAATAAACCATTATTTTTTTAGTTTCTCCAATATACCAATCTACTGCACACCAAAAATCTGAGTAATTCATCCCCCCCCCCTTCCCCCCCGTTCAATCCTGATGTCACGCTGTAAAAAAGAGTTGTGCTAATGTCGGATGGCAAAACGAATTTTTGCAGCTGGTCTTGGGAAGTGGTAAAATAATTCGTGAAGAAAATGATCCGTATCCAATACTGGTTCATTTACCATGCCATATATGCGCACTTTAACCCATTCAGAGCCATTACGATCCGGTCTAAAAGCCAGGAATGGATACAAACGTCCCACGTGGACATATCCGATGATGTAACCATTCTCTATTTCTACTGGAAATTCGATTCCTATTGGCAATACATGATGCCAAAGCTCGTCATCTTCATAATAATGAACACTAGTTAATTCATATACATCAGTTTCAGGATGAATAGCGTCTTCTTTATGTGGATAAGCCAATTCTGCAAAACAAAAGTGTAACTCGGAAATTAATTGTTCTACTAAATGGTAATTATTATAGTAATTAGAGACGTCAGGGGGGGGGACTTCAAAAGACAATCGGTCCGTTTGTTCGGGTTGGTTAGTACTGGTTGGTTTGTTCAGGTTCCTTACGTGGCTGACGTTTGTTTGGGTTGGACTTGGTATCTTAGTTACGTTCGTTTAGGTTAGATTTCGTATCTTGGTTACGTTCGTTAGGGTTGGAATGGGTTCTTAGTGTCTTGGATCTGGATGGTTTGTTTGAGCTTCTTACGTTGCGTTCGTTCGGGTGGAATTGATTGTGTTGCTTTCTTTCGTTTTGGTTCGCTTTGTTAATTGCGCTCGTTTGAGGCGGACTTGGTATCTTAGCTACGTTCGTTTGGATTGGACTGTCTTCTCAGTTTCTTTGATTCAGATGGTTCGGTTGTGCTTCTTACGTTCGTTCGGGTTGGATTCGTTTGTGTTAGATTGGGTTTTCAGTTCCTTCGATTTGGATGGTTTGGTTGTGCTGCTTA
This sequence comes from Andricus quercusramuli, assembly GCA_932178445.1. Classification (NCBI taxonomy): domain Eukaryota; kingdom Metazoa; phylum Arthropoda; class Insecta; order Hymenoptera; family Cynipidae; genus Andricus; species Andricus quercusramuli. Next base: position 98,371 of record CAKNXH010001771.1, read on the forward strand.
CGATCGTTTGGGTTAGATTAATTGTGTTGCTTACATTCGTTTCAGCCCGCTTTGTTGACTGCGTTCATTTGATGCTGTTGTGTTAGTTGCGTGCATTTGGGTTTGTCGTATTGATTCCGTTCGTTTGGGTTAGTGTTGTTGGCTACATTCGTTTGGGTTGATCTGGTTGTGCTGGCTAGGTTTGTTCAGATTAGTTTGGATGTCTGAACCAACACTGTTAATCAAACCCAAACGAATGGAACCAACAACACTGATCCAAACGAATGGAATCAGTACGACCAACCCAAATGCACGCAACCAACACAACAAAATCAAATGAACGCAATCAACACAGCTAAACTAAACAATCGATAGCAACACAATCAAGCCAACCCGAACGAACGTAAGCAGCACAACCAAACCATCTAAATCAAAGAAACTAAGAGCAGATCAACAGATTTTGTTCACGGTCCTGGAATGTTTATTCCCTTGAATTAAAAATAGGTCTTTAAACTTTTTCCTGCACACGAAAAAGACTTCTGAACCGCTTTTTGGTAGTTATCATTTGATTTCTGTCTTTTTGTTTTGTTGGAAAGTGGAAATATATTCCGAAGTTTCTTATTTACTACCGGTTTTTTTCATTTTTAACAACAATTCTATCAACATTTTCCAAACCTGATAATTTTCTGCCGTCAATTTATTGAATTTAAATTCAATTCTGCGTGTCATGAGCTGTTATTGATTGAAATTTGTTGATGTTTGACTAGTTATCCCACACTAGTTTTAAAGTGGCCATAGGTCGGGGAAAAGATCGGGGAAATTTTAAGGAATTTTATTGGATGGGAAAAGTCGGGAATTTTGAGAAAAATCTTCAAAAGTCAGGGAATTTCTATAAGAGGCACTTCAACGTTGAAGGATAATAAAGGAATGATTTGTTCTTCGTAGTGCCGTCAACCGGGGTAATTTCGGACATGTAGTGTGAATTCGGTCACTCGTAAATTGATAGCTTAAAGTACTCGAGGTGGGTGGTTTTATTCAGAATCTAGAACCAGTTAAGACTTGGACTGATTTCAGGGTTTTGGAATGGGTTTTAATAATTTATCATATCAATTTAAAGAATTCAAGGTTGTCCGGATTTACCCCACATGTCCGATTACCCCGTTTGACGATAATTTTATTATAAAGTTATCCTCTTTTTTTCAAATATCTAATATTATACAATTTGTTGAGAATTAATCTTTTGGTTAGAAAATTCAATTATTTGGTAGAAGATTGAACCAATTTGTTAGAAAATCATTTTTACCTTGTGGGAATTTCATCATTTTAGTTGACAATTAATTTTTCTGGTTGACGATACTTTTTCTTTTGAAAATTAATTTTTTTAATTGAAAATATAACTATTTCAAAGAAAGATTCATAATTTCTGTTGAAAATCAATCTCGTTGAAAATTAATTTTTTCTGCTAAAAAAGTAACTATTTCATTTTTGGCTGAAAATGTATGTTATTTCAATTAAAAATCCAACTACTTGCGTAAAAGTTGAACCACTTCGCTGAAAAATTTTCATTTTTTGATTGATCTTTTTGGTTAAAATTCATATCGCCGGGTTGAAAACTCAACTGTTTTACAAAAAATTCGTCTTTTGGTTCGACAGTTCAACAATTTGGATAACATTTTTTTCTGTTTCGACTAAAAAATATTTATTCGTTGAAAATTCATCATTTTTATTAGAAAATTTGAATTCTGGGTCGAAAGTTGAACTATTTTATTAACATTTTTTTCAAGATTTATCATTGTATTCAAAAATTTCTCTCTTCGGTTGGAAATTAAATCATTTTGTTGAAAATTAGCCTTTTTGGTTGATGTAACTATTCCCTTGTATCTATTCCATTTTTGGCTAAAGTTAATTTTTATTTGGAATTAATTTTTTTGCTAAAAATGTAACCTTTACCTTTTTGGTTGAAATCGATCTTTGTAGTTAAAAGCTCGTCTTTCGTGGTAAAGAAAAACTAATCTTTTTGGTTGGAATTAATATTTTTGGGTTGGAAATGCAACTGCTTTACAAAAAAAACGTCTTTTAGCTTGAAAATTTATTAATTTAATTAAATTGTTTCTCTTCCTTCACTGAAGATCTTCATTTGTTAAAAATTCGTCTTTTTAAAAATTTGAATTCTGGTTTGAAAATTTAAACGGAATGTTGAAAATTATTTTTTTATTAGTTAAAGACTCATAATATTAATTAGAAATCCACCTTTTTGGCTGATAATTGAATTATTTCGTGGAAAATTCGTCTTTTTGGTAGAAAATTAATATTTTCTGGTTGTAAATTCGAATGTTTTGTAGTGTTTAAAATTCGATCATGTAGTTGAAAATTCATCTTTGTACATTAAAAAATCAACAATAAGGTGAAAAATTTAACTATCTTGTTAAAAATTCAGTTCCTTATTGAAAATTAAATTTAAATTAGCTAGAAATGCGATGACTTAGTCAAATTGTAATTGGGTAATAAGTCGAATGCTTTAGAAAAAAGATGACTTTTACATCCGAAAAAAAGAATTTTTAACAAAGAAGAAAGATTTTTCCAGCGAGTTGAATCCTCAAAACACATCAAAATTAATTTTAGACCAAATTTACCACACTTACATCCAATAAGTTGGATTCTTCTAAACCAAAAAGATAAATTTTCAATGCAATTGACGAATTTCCTACAAAAAAATTGAATTCCCAACCCGAAAATACGAATTTTGAAAAAAAAGTTCGTTTTCAACCATAAACAGAAATCTTTAACTGGCAAAATAAATTTTTGACAAAAAAGTTCAACTTCTAACTGTCAAACGAAAACTAAAGTGACAATTGTCAGCGTAAATTACGTCCATGCCTACCAACCTATCATAGGACAAAATGGTTAAGTCGACACGTGCGCCATTTCTGATAAACGCGAGGGTGCCGACTTAACCCACAGTGCCGACTTAGGACCACTCTCCCCTACTAATCTTCTTGTAATGATTTTCTATCATGATTTTTCTAGAATCGCAGAAAAATTATAAGAAATTCATTATGGAAAAATCATTATAGACCCATTATAGACCTATACTAAATTTCGTATAATATTTTTTAGCAAGGAGAAAGAAAAAATATTTCATGAACAATATTTTTAGGATATACCAATAAGAAGGAAATAAGATTTCTATGGAGTTACGGCACTGAACCCCAGTTACCCCGGTAGGCTTATCTTCTTTAGATCAATCTAGATTTCCCGAAAAATAGGAAAAGGCAGTCATTTTTGTGGTACAATTAACTTTTTTTTTCATTTGACCACATTTAAAGACTATTTACTTTCGAAATTCACATATATAATTAATTATTTTAAAATAAAGTCTTAGAACTAGTTTGGTAACGGCGGGGTAAAATGGGATAAACATACTCTATTTTTTGCCACCCCTTCTTATATAGATATTATTATTATATTTACCAATAGAATTAGGAAAAACTGATAATATTAAACACAGGATACCAGTGACGTTCCTCATATTCTTGAAATTTAGACCTTCTAATGAAAATTTCTAATAGAGTTTAACTTTTTAATATTCTACATTATTAGCTATTCCATTTGACCTTCCGAATTATCTGTATTTGAATAGTCTGATTAGATTACATCAGCTAATGTCAACTCTCTCGTTGTAAAAATTAACAGAAAATTATTCTGTTTTCTGGTAAATATTTGCGTTTCTTTTTGTTAAAAATGTTTCGTTGACAATGGTTTGGTTAATTTTTTTTTTGTGAAAATTCACCTCATTTATTGCAAATTACCTCTCTTGGTATAAATTTTATTTTTTTGTTTGTTAAGAATGCAAATGTTTGCTTAAAAATTAATAATCTGTTTTGGTTGAAGATTCAACTATTTTGTTCGATATTCTACTTTTTTGGAAATTCGTGTCCCTGTTTCCAAATTCAAATATTTTGGTGAAAATTCTTTTTTTTTGCTAGCAAATCAATGGCTTTTACTGAAAATTTAACTCTTCCATTTTTTTATCGAAATTTATATTCTGTAATAGAAAAACGTTCTTGAAAATTAATAATGCGGACAAGCTGTCAGAATTGATCCCACATGTTGTCCTTTAACACTCACCTAAAAAAAAACTTGATAAAATGATATGAAAATGTGATATACTGCCTTGAAGGCTGATTTTTGTTTGAAGGCCTATATCAGTGGAGTATCATTCTTACAATTGACGTGGCCTAACTTCAACTCGCCTAACCTAACCTAAACTCACTTAACCTAACCTAACCTGGCCTTATATAACCCTTATCTCCCATCGCGATGACGGTAGTTTTGTAAAATAAAATGCTATATCCTGTTTCGCTATGATGCTCAGCTAGTGCTGTTTGTGTGGAGTGCTTGAGGCTGACTTCACTCTCATGTTCCTTTACATGTTGGCTCACCGCTCTCCCGGTTTCTCCAATACAGACTTTTTCACATGAAGAAGGGAAATAAGATATTCCCTCACCCGACGCCGATACTGGGGTTCATAATCTCTGCATCGTAAAACACTTTCTTTTTGTGCCTACCATAACGGTATGAACGCCGTTTACCCAGGAACTCAGCCAGTATTGCCAACCTTCTTAGCATTCAGGCGTTCATGCCGTCATGGCAGGCGCAAAAAGAAGGTGTTTTACGTTGCAAAGATTAGGAACCGCTGCATCGGCATCGGGCCAGGGGGTATATGAAATCATTCGTTTTTGTGCGAAAATCTGCATTGGAGAAACCAGGAGCGCGGTGAGCCAAAATACTAATTTTTGCAAGTTTTTCGAAGTCAGGACGAAACGCTGATGTGTAGGGCAAATTCTGACACCAAATTCAGATTTTGCTTGTCAAAATTCATAGGAAAACATATGTTGCGTCCCCAGATCATGACAGTTTTTTTGTGTGACTGTGTTATTCATCTTTACTGCTCTATTTTGAAGCGGATTAAAAATGAACATTAATTGTAGGTATTATCAATTATTTTTACTGAGAATTTTTCCACTCATTACTACTTTTCCGCTTCTTATTTTCCTCACTTCCTGTACGTTTCCTCCCCTCATTTCCCCTCACTTCCCTTACTTCCCTTACCCTCATTACCCCTCGCTTGTATTTTTTAATTTTATAAAATGAAATTCAATGGTTATGTAATTTAATATTGTGAACAAAATTATTCAGATAATCCTTCAATCAGTTTAAAGCATTGAACGTATTGAACAATTATTAAATTGAAACCGTCTTTTTACTTTGTATATATTTTTTATAAATTTGAACTTCAGTTTTGGAAATTTAGTTAATTTAAGACGTTTTAAAAATTTAACTGATTCCAGAAAATGTTTTGATAGAAAAAATACAGCGTGTCTAAAAAAATCCCTGATAATTGAAACATACGTACTTATCATTGGAGTATAAAAATACTTTGATAAATAATTAAAACATATTATGATCTTATCATTTAAAGAATTTAATTCAGATGCTCATTTCACAACATCACTAATATTCAAATATATATATATATATATATATATATATATATATATATATATATATAATTGGTATATAGGTATTTTAAACACAAATAAAAGTTTATTATACAACACTATTTTCATTAAAATGTTCAAACAATTTCATTATGTAATGTATTAATGTGAAAAATTGTAATTAAAAAAAATGAAATTCACGGGTACTTGCATTCCTTTTTTGATTGTAAATCAGTGCATCAAAATACATCGCATAAATGAAGATGAATTAATGAAATACATTTTACAAATATTAAGAGTTAATAACGCAGTAGAACGCGCATAATGATACAGTAGTACAGTAGAATGATAATTCAATGAAGAATATTATTAATGTTAGTTAATTATTGCGTATCTCACGTATTGAATAGCCAAAATATTGTTCAATAGATCTGGAAAGTTATAGCTGTTAGATATGCTCCTTACTTTAGAGTGGGATATGTTGGATGTAGTAAGAAGGATATACTTCAGGATAAAGGATGTTTGTCTACTAAGAAAGAGTGAGAAGGAATTATCTCATGAAATAATAAGAGATAGGAGAGGTAGGGGAACCATAGGAGGGAGTGAGAGGAAAGGTTGCCGCCTTCGTAAAGAAGGGATGTATGGTGGATAGGCTTCAAGGCATGAAAAAAGGTGGGTGTGATCATATGATAGAAAGAGATAGCAGATAGAGACAATTGGTTGTCGGTATGATCTAGGGAGTTCTAGAGAAGAGCGTGAGAGCATAAATGTCGACAGAGGTGGAAAGGGGGAGCGATGTGTTTATCTCGTAAGATAGAAAGAGATAGCAGATTGGAAGAGCGATCTAGAGACTACAAGAGGAGGGAGAGAGAGGATTAATTCAAGGGGGTGGAAAGAGGGATTGATATATCTATCTCCTAAGATAGAAAGAGATAGCGAGTTGAGCGGGTGTTTTAGATTTCTTTTTCCCCTAGAAAGAACTGAGTTAGGGGAGTTTTGATTTGTTGGTCGTGGGAGAGGGGAGAAGTTAGTCAGTGTATCGGCTGAGAGGGCTGGTATGCCAGCTGTCTCAGCGGAAACGGGTAGGCTGGTATGCCAGCTAACCCGTTTGTGGAGGAAAGAAGGGGAAGAAGTTAAGTGACCAGAGAAAAAACTTAAAATTGTGTGTTTTCGAATTTTCTTTATTTATGTTAGATTTTTACCATGGTGAATTACAGATAAGCAAGTTGGACAGTAAGGCGTCGGAGTTCGTTGTCGCTCCCTCAAAAGAGGGCGAAGGCGATGCGTCGTTAATTGTCCTCTGGCTGGCATCCAGCTGGAGGACTCTTGCGGTCGAGAGAGAGATCTGTTGTGCACGGCAATGGCTTGCGGTGGAAACCTAGGGCTGGCAACCAGCTGTAGGGTTTAAGTGAGAGGGTTCTGGCATCCAGCTCTCAAACACTTTCTCTCGTTCTGGGCTCGTGCGCGCCCTTTTAACGGCGAGGCTGCGTGGGCGTTGCGTGGGAGTCGAGCAGAGAGGGTAGAAAATCGTTGGTGGGAGATGCGCGCGTCGAGTTTCGAGGGCGCTCTACTCGCGACTCTCGTCTCTACTCGCCCTGCGCATTGCTGACGTCACTGCTGACGTCACTTCATGGAGTACCTATTTCTCTCTCTTTCTAACTTGCGGGCCTAATTACTAGTTATTATAATTTAAAAATGGTTGCCTATTGAATGAATAAACGTCGTCTGCGAGAGTGTTTTAAATCTACCAATAAAAGAGTCTCGCTCAATGCGAGCCGCGTATAACATGTTTTTGAAAGTAACAACGGAATCTTCTTCAATCTCATGCAATATTTTGCAATCCCATGCAATCTTGCAATATTCCAATCTAGTGTACAAGTTAATGTCGTATGGCAAAACGAATTTTCGCAGCTGGTCTTGGGAAGTGGTCAAAGAATTCTTGATAGAAAGAATCCGTATCTAATACTGGTTCATTCACCATGCCATTTATGCGTACTTTAACCCATTTATAGACAACACGACCTGGTCTAAGAGCCAGGAATGGATACAAACGGCCCTCGTGAACATATCCAATGATGTAACCATTCTCTACTTCTACTGAAAATTCAACCCCTATTGGCAATCTATGACGCCAAAACTCCTCATCCTCATAATACTGAACGCTAGTTAATTCAAATACAACAGTTTCAGGGTGAATAGCGTCTTCTTTATGTGGATAAGCTAATTCTGCAAAACAAAAGTATAAGTTCGGAAATTAATTATTATACTAAATATTAATTACTCATGTGAAAAAAATTATACATAGTCGGCAATAATAGATAACTTTTCTCACTATGTATAAACTGTATGCCATTTCTCGCCTGGGTAGAGGCCGTTCCAAAACTACGTCATGCTTTTTTGAATAACTTTTCCATCCCTTCACTTCTTCGTCACAGATCATTACACAATCATAAATACAAATACTTCCCACCCCTTTTCCTTCCAATTTAGATTCTGGTATTTTTTTTCTGTTAGCACGATCACTTTCAAAAGAATTGACGGATTGGATTGGGCTTTGGTATACTCTTTAAGTGTCCTAAAATGAATGGCAAGTTCGTTGGCCAGATATTTTGGATCTATGTATGGACGTTCGCAGTACCAGCACAACCAATTAATGATATCTATTCTAAGCTTTAAAGAATACTTCACCTATTAGACAATCATTTTTTCATGTTTACATTCTCATCAGAGAAGGCATTAGATTTGTGTAAAATTTGCCCCCCCCCCCCCCCACGACCACCGTTCTAGTTGAATATCCACGTTTTGAGACCTCCTGAATACAAAAAAAGGTCTTCACAAAATGTCTGTCTGTTAGGCTGTCTGTTAGGCAGTAGATTTTTAGTTTGTTGGCACGATAACTTTCATAAGAATATGAACGTATTGGATTGAGCTTCAGTATGCTCTTCAAGTGTCCTGGAATAAAGTTCAAGTTCGTTAGGCAGCCAATTTGAATGAAAATTGAAAAAGTAAGTTCATTTTGAAAATTGTTGAGAACACTTTTTTCAATATTTAAAAATTCAATGTACGGACTTTAGTAGTATTCAAAAATGCGAAAAAAAATTTTTCATAATTTTTTTGATAGAAGAAAAATAACCGGAGTTATAGCATTGACAAAATTCCAAAAAACAAACGAAAATGAACATTTTGAGCCAAAAAACGCACGATATAAAAAAAGTCAAGAGAAGAAAAACGTTGCTTCTGAAAACCCTACAATATTCTAATAACAACTTTTATTCATTTTCCAAAGTTCACGAGAAATACCTTCAAATCTTTGGAAATCTTACAAAATTCTTTGAAATCTCTTGATGCCTTTGAAAGATGTGAAAATCCTATTAAATCCCTTGAAATGTTTGGAGATTTTTTGAAATCCCTTAAAACCTCCTTATAAGTTTGGAAATCTTTCAAATTCCTTGAAATCTTTATGAAATTTGACGAAATGGCTTAAAATGTATGTAATTTCTCTGGAATTCAAATTAAATCAAACTTATCAATTAAAGTTCTTCAAAAAATCTTCTTCAAATCTCTTAAAATCCTGTTTAATTCCTTAAAATGCCCGGAAATGTTTGAAAATATTTAAAATCCTCAAAACTCCCTCGAAATGTTTCAAAGTTTCTTTGAAATCCCTGTAAATATTTTTAGATCTCTCGAAAACCTATGAAATCTTTTGAAACAAGTTGAAATGCTTTGAAAACATAAAAATCCTTTTAAAAACCTTAAAATCCCTAAAAGTTCCTCAAAATTAGTGGAAATTCTTTGGAATCCCTTAAAACCTCCTGATATGTTTTTACATCTCTGAAATGTCGTGAAATTTTTATGAAATCTGACAAAATCGCTTAAAATCCATAAAAATTCTTTGGAATTTTCTATCATGATTTTTCTGGAATTATAGACCCATTATAGGCATACTAATTAGACAAATCCTTATAAAATGTATAAAATTATCATAGACCTATAATAAATTTTCTATAAGGGACCGTACATCTTTTTTCGCAAACTTTGTTTGTTAAAAGTTCGTATTGTTGGGTTAAAAATTCAACTCTTTCCGTATAATATTAACCTTTCGTTTAAAATTCATATTTTGTTGCTGATAAGTCAACTAAAATCTTTTTTGGATGAAAAATATTTTTTCTGAAAATTTCTCTTTTTAATTTAAAAATTTCATTTTTGTTGGGCAAAAATGCATAAGTTTCGTGAAAAAATAATTTTTTGCTGAAGTCGTATTTGTTGTTTGTAAATTCAATTTTTTTAGCAAAAATTCGGCTTTCGGCTTGAGGGTTCAACAATTCAGGTAAAAGTTTGTTCAGTGAAAAATCTTTATTTGTTAAAAATTTGTCTTTTTGGCTTTTAAAAACTTTTTTTAAAATAAATGTCATGTTTTTTGAGTAAAATATAAACTATGAAACTTTTTGTTGGGAATTTATATTTTCAGGTTGAAAATTCAACTCTTTTTTTGAGTCTTTTTGAAAATTGAACTATTCCGTAGACATTTTTTTTTTGTTCAAAATGCATATTTTGATGTTGAAAAATGAAGTGAAAGCTTTTCTGGATAAAAATTCAACTATTTGGTAGAGAGTTAAACTTTTTCGTTAAAAATGTATCCCTTTTGGTTGAAAAAATTCGTCTTTTTGGATGAAAAATTCAATTTTATTCGTAAAAACTTTTTTTTTCAAAAAAGTCATATTTTGATCTTGAAAAGTCAACTGAAATCTTTTCTGGATACAAATTCAACTATTTTTTGAAAACTTTTTTCTTTTTTTTAAATGAGAATTCATCTGTCTTAAGAGAAATTTTATCTTTCTTGGATAAAAATGCATTTATTGGGTATAGAATTCACCAATTTTGTTGAAGAGTCATCCTTTTTGGGTAAAAATTCGTCTTTTTAGATTGGAAATTCAATTTTTTTCCTAGAAACTTATTTCTTACTCATATCTTGATCATGAAAAGTCAACTAAAATCCTTTTTAACAGAAAATTCAACTATTCTTAGTTAATTTATGTTTCTGGATTATAAATTCATCTGCTTTAGTAGAAATTTCTTTTTTTTTTTAATGAAATCGCAACTTTTTGGTTAAAAATTATTCTTCTTTCCTTGAGTATTCAACGATTTCATTTGTAGGAATTGGCTGTATCACTTCGTTAAGAAATAATTTTTTTTTTTTTGAAGAGTTATACTAATTGGGTAGAAATTAAACTACATTGTTAAACATTTTCTTTATACAGATATTATTATTATATTTACCAATAGGACCAATAAAAACCGCTAAGAGTAAACACAGGATATCAATCGCGTTCCTCATATTCTTGAAATAAATTAAACCCACTTATGAAAATTTCTATTAAAGCATAACTTTTGAATATTCTGCAATATGTTCCAGAGTATACTACATCTGTCATAATTTATGTTGGCCTCTCGAATTATCTGTATTTGAATAGTCTGATTAGATTTTATGAGCTAACATCAATACTGTAGTCCAAAATAAACATAAGATAATTCTCTTTTTTGGTAAAAATTAAATTTTCTTCGTTTTAAAAATGTTTGATGGACAAATAATTATCTAAGTAGGTTTAGGATTCAGTTATTATTTTAGACATTAATTTTTCTTTAAAGATTCATCGTTTTAGTTGGAATTTCATCTCTTTAGTTGACAATTAGAATATTTGATTGAAAATTCAACTATTTGGTTGAAAATTTGTATATTTTGTTGAAAATTCGTCTTTTTGATAAAAACTTATCTTCTGAGTTGAAAATGATTATTTTTGATTGAAAATGTATCTTATTTATTGAGAATTATCTCTTGTGGTAGAAATTTTTTCTTTTTTTTTATTAAAAATGAAACTGCTTGAGAATTTTCAGCAGATTCAACAATGAACTGAAAATTTAACTACTACTTTCCCTACTTCCCCCTCACTACCCCTCACATCCCTAGTCCCCTTCCTTTAACTTTCCCCACTTCCCCACCATCATTTTCTCTACTCCCCATTATATCCACTCATTTATCCTACTTCCGCTCCCCTCATTTTCCCTCACTTCTACTTTCACTCTCATGCATTTCATCTCTCTTTCTCTACTTCCCCATTCCTCACTTCTCCTTATTTTATCTACTTCACTTTCCCTAATGTCCCCTCCTTTCCCACATATTATCTCCCAGTTTCCCTCACTTTCGCTTCCCTTATTTCCCCACACTTTCCTTACTTTTCCTCCCCATATTACCTCTCACTTTCCCTACTTTCCCTCCACTTATTTCCCCTCATTTCCTCTACTTTTCCACCCCTTAGTCTTTAATCCAATTTTTAATCATATACGAGCATTAAAAAATTAAGAAAGTATAATTCTCATTATTATAAACAAATGCAGAAACCAAGCAATGTGATTGTTATCAACAAATCGCATAAACAAATTTGTTATTTGTGCAATTTTTATACTTCAAAGTACTTCTTTTCGGACATTTCTCCTCTGCCTACTTCCCCTCCCACACTTCACCTCATCATTCTTCCTCTCCCTCATCGAACCTCACCCCATCCAATCATTACCTCAGAACAAGAATTAAATTGCACAAAATTCCCTGTGAAATTGAAAAAATTATTGATTTATCTTCAATAGAATAGGAGGTATAACTCGCAAAGCTGATTTTCAATTACAAAATTGTCAAAAAATAATTTAATCCCAAGAGAAGAAATAGGGGAGGGGAAGTATGGGAAGTGAGTGAAAATGAGAGGAGTGGAAGTAAGGGATATGAATGGAGGAAGTAGACGAAATAAGGGGAGGTGAATTAGAAGAAGAGAAGGAAAGTGAGGAAAAATGGGGGGATAGTGTAAATAAAGGAAGGAAAGTAGGAGAAGTGAGAAAAAATTATGGGAGAGGAATTAGGGGGAATGAGGGGTAGGGATGTAGGGGAAACGATTATAAATGAAGGTGAGCAATGGAGGGGAAGTGATGGGTTGGAAAGAGAACTATGGAAAGTTGTGTATTAGCTGGAAAAGCGACGAAAGGGGAAGTAGAGGACGAAGAAGTTGGAGAGGGTGGGCGAAGGGTGAAGTGAGTGAAGGGAAGGGATGGGAGGGAGGTTTCATTGACTTATTTAACGTCTTAATAATAGTAATATTTCAAAAATTATTCCTTCCGTTCGCTTTTTGTGGTGGAATTGACTTTCTTCAGAATAGCATATTCTCAAACTATGTAAGGAAACTACTTTTTTCATCATGAATACCAATTTTTCGAAGCAACGGAAAGCCACAACGATCGATAAGCTCACGTACTTACATAAAATGCATTGCATGCTGGCAAGAAAATGGATTATTGATTGATTGACTGTAATTTGATCGGCTCTGACGCAGTATTCGTTCCTCCAGAAGTAAAACAGCATTCTGTTTCGAAAGTAGGAAGAACGAAATGCTCTAGGGCTTAAAATCTTTAACTTAAGTATCTCCTTCCAAACCTTCTTTACGAATTTGAAAGTAATTTGCAGTAATTCGAATTCAAAGTAAAAATTATTAAATTCAAAATGGCTGACCCAAAATGGCGGAACCGAAATTTAAAAAAATAATGATAGAAAACGACGCATTTCACAGCCTATTAAAATGTTAAACCAATCTTTTAAACCTCCCCATTCCTCACTTCCCCTGCTCCACTCACCTTTATTTTTAATAATTTCCCCTACTTCTCTTCCCGTCATTTGTTTTCACTTACACTACGTCCCAACCCCTCATTTTACCTGCTTTCCCTTCCTTTATTTTCCCTCATTTCTCCGACTACTCCTCCCTTAATTCCCCTGCAATTCCACTATTTTCCCTACCCGCATTTTTCTGACTTCCCCTTCCTTCTTCTTTCCTCATTTTCTCTTACATACCCCATTTCCTCTTCCCACTTTTCCTCACCCTTCCCCTACTTCCCCTTTCCCAGTTTCCCCTACTTTCCCTCCAATAATTTGCCCATCTTTCTCGTACTTCTCCACCTCAAATTTCTTCTACTTTTCCTACTTCCGCTACTACTCCGCCTCTCATTCCTCCTTGTTTCCCCTACTCTTCCTCATTTCTCCTCACTTATCCTACTTAAACCTCTGTAATTTCCCCTCACTTAAAAAGACGCTCACTAAGGGGGTTTTTTGGTGAACTTAATTCTAATTTGAAGTAAAAATTGCCAAATTCAAAACGGCTGACCCAAAATTCAAAAAATCTACAATACTCGAATTTTCTTGAGACAACGCTCACTGAAAGGGTTTTTTGGGTTACTGAATCCGAATTTGAAGATAAAATTGCTAAATTTAACATGACTAACGCAAAATGGCTTACCCGAAATCGCGGACCCAAAATAGCTGAACAAAGTGGCGCACCCAAAATGGCGGACCCAAAATGGCAGACCCAATTTCCCGGACCCAAAATGACGGACCGAAAATTCAAAAAATGTACAATACTCGAATTTTGTTAAAAAGATGCTGACTAAGGGAGAATTTGTGGTTGTTGTATTCGAATTTGTAGTCAAAAATACAAATTTTAAAATGTCTGACCCAAAATTAAAAGAATATACAATACTTGGACTTTCTTGAGACAATGCACACTGAAAGGGTTTTTTGGGTCACTGAGTCAGAATTTGAAGTCAACATTACCAAATTCAAAATGGCTGACCAAAATCTCGGACCAAAATGGCGGCCCCAAAATGACGGACCCAGAATGGTGGACACAAAATGACGGACCCAAAATTCAAAAAATGTACAATAATCGGTTTTACAAGAAGATGATGACTAAGGGAGAATTCGAGGTTGCTGTATTTGAATTCGTAGTCAAAAATACTAAATTCAAAATGGCTGACCCAAAATTCAAATAATATACAATACTTGAACTTTCTTGAGACGACGCTGGCTAGAGGGTTTTTTTATCGCTAAGTCAGAATTTGAAGTCAAAATTGCTAAATTCAAAATGGCTGACCTAATATGGTGGACCCAAAATTCAAAAAATGTACAATACTCGGATTGTCTTGAAAATATGCTGACTAAGGGAGGATTTGAGGTGGCTGTATTCGAATTTGTCGTCAAAAATACAAAATTCAAAATGGCTGACTCAAAATTAAAAAAATATACAATACTCGGACTCTCTTAAGACGACACTCACTAGGAGGATTTTTAGGGTCACTGAACTAGAATTGAAAGTTAAAATTGATAAATTCAAAATAGCTGACCCGAAATGACGGACCCAAAATTCAAAAAATACAAAATACTCGGAGTTTCTTGAGACAACGCTCACTGAAAGGGTTTTTCGAATCGCTGAATGCGAATTTGAAGTTCAAATAACTTAATTAAAAATGATTGACCCAAAATCGCGGGCCCAAAATGGCGGACCCAAAATTCAAAAAATGTACAAAACTCGAAATTTCTTAAGAAGATACAATGTATTTTTTGTAATCAACTGAACGAAATTTAACAACAAAATACAATTAAATACGAATAGATTTTTTTTCTTGTATTTTTTTGTAGAAAATTTAAAAAATTAACAACAAAGTATAAGTTTTTACAATTCAAAAATTTGTATAACTTTTTATTAATATATTTTTTCTTCGTTGCAAAAATCTTATTTTCAATTTCACGTAAATTATTGTAGAAAATTACAAACTTTCACAAGAAATTTCTGTATGGAACAGCGATTTGCACCTGATTGTGATTATCAAGGGGCCTAAAGCAAAAAATCTGTACAATATTTCTGAGAAGGTTTGGAAAAACAAAAAATTTTCTTCTGTTGATACAATTTTTGCTCTTTTAATCGCTTCCAAGTAATATTGTTATAAAAAATTTAATTTGCACTAAGATTGACGTATCCGCAAGCATCTATCGAACCTATTGGAAAAATAAATTTTCCAAGTGACCTATAACTTTTTTTATCAAAAGGTAAGAACAACAAGAGTAAAAGAGAATTTTTGTTCGATCAGAAAATTTCCTGAAAATAAGTCAATTTGCAAGATTTTGATCTATCAATTTCAGAAACAGTCATCTTCGATCTCTCTAGTAGCTTAGTGGTAGGGCACCTGACCAGCAATCAGTTGACCTGACGTTCGAATCCCAGCGGAGCGAAAGGAGAAGATTTTGTTTCGGAATAAATTTAATTTTAAAAATAAAATAAATCACGAATGAATAATTAAAATAAATATAAATACATCAAAACAACTAAAAAACTATAGAAAGATAGACTAACAGATATACAAACAGACCGACATACAAAAAAAAACAGACAGACTAACAGACAGACACATACATACAGAATAACAGACAGACAGACTAACAGACAGGCCAACAGACAGACAGACTAACAAGCAGACAAACAGACAGTGTAACAGACAGACATACAGACATACAGACATACAGATATATAGACATACAGACAGGCATGCAGACAGACAGACAGACAGACTAACAGACAGACCATCAAACAGACAGACCAACAAACAGACAGACTAACAGACAGACAGACAAACAGACAGACAGACTAACAGACAGACAAAAGAAAAAACTTTCTTCCGTTAATACTATTTTTTCACTTTTAATCGTTTTCAAATAATATTGTTGCAAACAATTAAATTTTCACTCAAATTGACGTATTCGCACGCACCTTTCGAACCTATTGGAAAAATAAATTTTCCAAGCAAATGATAACTACTTTTATTAAAAGGTAAGAAAAAGAAAAGTGAAAAAAAGTTTTAGTCCGATCCGAAAATTTCCTGAAAATAAGTCAATTTGCAAAATTTTGATCTATCAATTTCAGAAAAAGGATTCTTCTTCGTTCTCTATAGCAGCTTAGTGGTAGAGCACCTGACCAGCAAACAGTTGACCTGGCGTTCGAATCCCAGCGGAGCGAAAGAAGAAGATCTTTCTTCTGAATACATTCAATTTTCAAAATAAAATGAATAATGAATAATTACAATAAATATAAATAAATCAAACATCTAATTGCATTTCGACATTTTTTTTTTTACCCTTCCTTCGGAACCCGTCACATGAGAAAAAACATGGAAGTCCAAAGTAGAAACACAACGGTGTTAATATACATTGCAATGAAAGAAAGATCCTGCGGACAAAGCCGTTTGTTTATGTGAGCTGGCAACCCGATGTCGATCGAATGTTCCAAAAAAGTAGGCGAGAGTAAGAAAAGTGAATCCCGAGGGCGTAAAAAACCTCACTGCAGGAAAATATATCACGCTCAGTCTCTTTCCACGACCCTCGAGAATCATACCGTCCATCCTTGGACTTACAGTCCAGCCTCTAAGTGAAATGTACTGCACTTACATGCCGAGTATTGGCAAGCATCGCTCGCACTTCAACAGATAAATCCATAAGGTCAGAAAAGTCTAGGTGTTAATTAGGAAGTGGGAAAAAATAACTTTTCTGGTTCAAAATAACGTACAGCCCTTTATTACGTACTTGACCTTTATTTCAGGACACTTGAAGAGTATACTAAAGCTCAATCCAATACGTTAATTCTTTTGAAATTTATCGTGCTCAAAAACTAAAAATCTACAGACTTACAGAGAGACTAGCAGACAGACAGACTAACAGACAGACAGACAGACTAACAGACAGACTAACAGACAAACTAGCAGACAGACATACTAACAGACAGACTAACAGACAGACAGACTAACAGACAGACAGAGTAACAGACAGACAGAGTAACAGACAGACAGACTAACAGACAGACTAGCAGACAGACAGACTAACAGACAGACAGACTAACAGACAGACGGACTAACAGACAGACAGACAGACAGACAGACTAACAGACAGACAGACTAACAGACAGACTAACAGACAGACAGACTAACAGACAGACAGACTAACATACAGACAGACTAACAGACAGACAGATAGAGTAACAGACAGACAGACAGACTAACAGACAGATATACTAACAGAAAGGCAGACTAACAAACAGACAGACTAACAGACAGACAGGCAGACAGACAGAGTAACAGACAGACAGACAGACTAACAGACAGACTAGAAGACAGACAGACTAGAAGACAGACAGACAGACTACAAGACAAACTGACTGACAGACAGGCAGACAGACTAACAGAAAGACTGGCAGACCGACATACTAGAAGACAGACAGACTAACAGACAGACAGACTAACAGACAGACAGACTAACAGACAGACAGACATTTTGTAAAAACCTGTTTTTTGGGTTCAGAGGGTCTAAAAACCTAAACATTTGACCAAAACGATTTTCCATAATTTCATGTTTTTTTTTTAGGTTTCATGGCAATAAATTTGGTTAAAAACAATATAATCGTAGAGAAATTTCTTTATGAGATAATTATTAATAATATCATAAACAAATTTAATAAACAAATGCATTAATCAGGCATTTGTCGACTTAAAAATTAGTTTTCTTCTATGTTAACTTTTTTAATTAAGAACTTCATGATAATTTCAGTAAAATTCCTAATTTTTTTAGCAATTTCAGGACTTTCTTTTTAATTTAATAAACAAATTCATTACTGGGGCATCTTTCGGTGGAAAAATTCATTTTTCCTCGATGTCAGTCTTTTTCATTGGGAACTTCATGAGAATTTCAACAAAATTCATAATTCATAATTTTCGACAACAAACTTTTTTTTTATCTCAGTCTTTTTTATTGAGAACTTAATGATAATTTCATTAACACTTATACTCAGTTGATGAATTTTATGATGTTTAAAAAAAAATTAATAAAAATATGCTTCATTTGGGTATTTGTTAAAAAATGCCTGATCAGTGCATTTTTTCATTTAATTTGTTCTAAACAATCATAAAATTTATTAAAAAATTATGCATTTGCTGAAATTGTCATGAAGTTCCCAACGGAAAGGGCGGGCATTGATAAAAAAAAAACAAATTTTTCTTCTGATAATTGCCCGAATGATGCATTTGTTTATTATATTTATTTTCAAAAATAATGAGAATAATCAAGAAATTATAAATTTGACAAAAATAATCATAATGTTCTTAAGTGAAAAAATTTACACCGAAAAAAACAATTTTCTGCAGAAAAGTGCCTGATAAATGCATTTGTTTGTTAAATTTGTTTATCATATTAACTACAATAATTTTAAAAACAAATTTCTTCATCATTATATCGTTTTTATCTCAATTTCTTGCAATATAACTTAAAAAAAATTTTAAACGATGGAAAATCGTAGAAAACATTATTTCAACAAATGATTAATTTCAATGTTAAAATATAAATTTTCAACGAAAAGTGTAACAGTTACATTCTCAGTGAAGAAATTTACTTCTTAAATAAAAAAACAAAAAAATTTGCAAGAAAATAGGTCAATTTTCAACCTAAGAGCTATTGTTTCAACTATAATGAGTCTAGAAAAAAATTACTTTCCAAGAAAAGAGTTCAACATTGGACCGGCAATCTGAAAAACCTGGGTTCGAATCCCGGCAGAGCTAGAGACAATTTTTTCACAACTTGAAAATTGAAAATCGATATTCAAAAATATTGATTTTTTCCAGTAGACAAGAAACGCTAAGCATCAATTTATTTTTTGCATTTATCTGGTCGACAACCATAACTTCAGCAAATAGAAGATTTCAACATTCAAGCAAGGAATTGAACTTTCAACCGAAAAATTCATTTTTATTTGAATTTAAATTAATTTTGAACCAAGGACTTGAATTTTCAAATAAAAAAGACGAATTTTTAACCAATAATTAAATTTTCAGTAAAAAAAATAATTTTAAAAACACAAATGAAACGAATTTTCAACAAAATAGTTAAATTTTTATTCAAGAAAATAAATCTTTAATACAGAAAACGAATTCTTATGGAAGTGAATCAACTTTTAATCAAGACCTTTAATTTGTGACCAAAAAATATGACTTTTTAATGAAATAGTTTCATTCTCAACAAAATTGATAAATTTTCAACCAAATGGTAGAATGTTTAAG
>CAKNXH010001772.1:0-26343 GCA_932178445.1 Andricus quercusramuli
TAAAATTGTCAGAAAACACGAAGAAGTGGGAAAAGGAGCGTCTCTGTTCAAAGCAACGAAGAAGGCGTTTTCCATAGAAATGTGAAGGATCAGTCAGTGTCGTTTGAGCTAACGTTTGCTTTGCTAAAATCACTCGGATTGAAGTCGGGTATGGAAGGTTTCGTTTTGGCGTATCAAGACGGTGTCATTTCCACTTTAGCATATAATCACCACATTTTGAGCCAAGACATTCCTGACGATAGCTGCAGAGCGTTTCATGCACACCCACATCACCTGGGGCACATACTATTTAGTTGTACAACTCACGCGGGAACGACATACATCCAAAGGATCAATGCGGCAGTAAAAGTGCTTTATTACCCCCTCTGTTAATTTTACGACATTAGCCCTGATACTGATCCGCCAAACATTTCTAAGGAAATAGAGTCAATTATCAAGAATGAGAAGTGCCGAATATACTGGAACTACATATTCTCGACAATTGTTTCTGTCGCGCATTCGAGGCCTGAGATGGTATGGTTGTCAGGAAGGACGAATAGGTATCACAAAAATGGCAATAAAATCGGTTTGCGGGATGATATTTGGGCACAAATATACATGAAAAATCCGGTTGAACTGAAATCCTAGCTGATCTTGTTTTCGAGATATCGTCAAATTACGTATTTCAGCTATTTTATCAATGGAACTTAAGGAGCTGTACCTTAAGTATGTATCTCAATGCAGATATAATTATTATTTTTACACTAGGCATGTGTAGAATATATGAATATATGTATGTTTAACAACTTTGTATATATATATATATATATATATATATATACATATATTAAAAGTTTGTCATAAGGACAACCGCAGGATTTCGCTGGGAGCGGGTGCTAATCTGAAAAATTGCACCCGCTTCCAGTGAAATCACGGTAAAATTTCAGCTGTAACCACGTTTTACAGCCGTGAGATAGGTGGTTACAGTCTGCGACGAATTCAATACGATGATCCGGCAAAAGTCTCATGTACCCTGAGCGCTCTCTTTTTGAAATAAGTAAATCACACAGCTAGGAGGATTTTAACTCCAAGGCGCAATCAAATAAAACAAATCAAATTAAAATCTCTACATTCATAACTAAATATACCCTCCTTAGGGATCGCGGGACCTTGTACCTGTTGGGAGGGCTTACGTGGCTCATTGACCACAGATCTGGAATAGGTGAACCTGAGGGGCTATATCGCGAGGTATGGCTACTCTGGGGAACTGACGGACTCTGATCGGTGGGACTCAAACTAAGGAGCGGTCCTTTCCGGTGGTTATGGCAAAGCCCACTGGAATATCGAGAGCGCGAGTTCTCATGCTCCCAAGCTAAGATGTGATCGCCGTGTCGAGAGCTGAATGGTACCAGGGTTAACAAATCCTTTGACATCCCGGCCTGTCCTCCTCAGCAGAGTTGGACGGGTAGGGGTCTCGAAGGAGGTGTCTTAACGGGGACTTTGGCACACCAGGTCAAATCCCATAGTATGTATGAGCGGGGCTCTGTAGGGGGTGTTTCTTACTTCCCTAGCTTCTCGTGGGACAGAAATGTTACCCAAGAAATCAAAAATACAAAACACAAACGATGAGGGATCCGTTTTGGGTCCCTCTCCCAAACCACCGCCAAAGGTGGGAGACTCCGCAAGGGACAACCCACCAGAGGCGGTGCGAAATAGTGAAGATGGTGGAGACAATAATGTCGAAGCCGTGGGAGTGCAACAAACAGAACTTTCCATAAGGAAGAGGCACCGTTGTGGAGCACAAAGAACGAGAGACCGTAATGCGCGGTTCGCAAACAGCAGCCAAGGCTCATTACAGGAGGCAGTGGCTGCGGGAAATTTACCAGGAGCAACTCCCCAGGCTTATTCTATAGGCAAGAGGAAGAAGGGCTCCGGAGAAACTCCCCCAAACAGGGAGTTGAAACGGCAGAAGGCCCTCGTAACACAGGGTCTTAGTTTCGCACAGATGGCCAACAACGCCCTGGTGAAGGTTGTCGTTGCGTCAGGTTTTCCTGGTAACTGTCTGACTCTTGAGGACTTGGACAGTTTGAGGGATGAAATCTCAAAAGGGATTGACGCGTTACCTCGCGAGAGACGCGCCTCCAGATTCAACGACATCTCCATCAGGTCGGGAGCCATCGTTGTAGAGGCCGCTGACATCTGGTAGCGGGACTGGATTGTCGAGAAAACCCCAGCGTTCAGGCTAAAAGAAGGTCTGAACTTGGAAGTCAAGGGGATGAAGTGTCTGCAAAGGTACCGCAGAACGACCGCATAGATTCCCGGTAACCCTGAGAATCCGGCGAACGTTCTAGGGCGCCTGAGCTTTCAGAACCCGTCCCTGCGAACTGATTCTTGGAAGGTATTTTCCGACGGGCAGGGATCCAGGCTGAAGGAGACAGGCTGGATTCTAGTTGTTGGACTTCCTGAATCCTCGATCAGAGCCCCTGCGGCTCTAGATTATCGTCCCTATCTAGGGGCGAGTAGATTCACCTTCCGAGTGACACAACTGAGATCCACAGGGGTCCCAGAAGCGCCCGGAGATGCCCCGAAATAGCCTCTTAATGTCTGAGACGGGAATCTCCATTACGCAGATTAATTTGCACCACAGCAAAGGCGCCTAGGCGGTTCTAGCCAGACGCATGTCTGTGGTGCAGACAGGGCTTGCCCTAATCCAAGAACCCTGGTTATACAGGGAAAGGATTTGTGGCTTGTCAGGATGTGGCTCCATATACAAGGGGCCACGCGAAAAAACGCCGAGGGCATGCATAGCCGTCAAGGGTATGGATGCGATCTTGGTGCCTAAATTCTGCTCTAGAGATCTCACCATTATTAAGGTGAGACTCAGGGGCAGTAGCGGAGAAAGGCTAGAGGTATTTATTGCCTCGGCTTACTTTCCTGGCGATGCCGAGGGACCCCTGCCTCCCAGAGAGGTGGAGGCTCTAATTCGGTATTGTCGAGAGAACAAGATTCCTCTGCTGTTGGGTTCTGATGCGAACTCTCACCACACGATGTGTGGAAGCACAAACATCAATGACAGAGGGAGAGACTTAATTGAATACATAGCAGGCACAGAGCTGGAGATTCTGAATCGGGGTGATACTCCCACATTCCAGACTAAAAACAGGAGTGAGGTTCTCGATTTGACTTTATGTTCAGATGCACTGAGGAGCAGGGTAGTGGACTGGAGGGTCTCCGATGAGGAGCCTTTTTCGGACCACAAACACATCGTGCTCCGATTAACCCTAGGAAAACCGGTGGTATCTAATATTAGAAACCCTAGAACTACACTTTGGGACTCATATAAAGAGGAACACGAAGGGAGGCTAAGGGAATTCCCCACAAGCTATGGTACCATTGATGAGTTGGAGCACGCTGCGGATTTTCTGCGAAGGGCTCCGACAACATCATATGAGAACGATTGCCCTACAAGCACTATCAAGTCTAGAAAGGAAGCAGAATGGTGGAACACCCACCTGGAGCGACTCCGTAGAAAGACAAGAATGTTGTGCAATAGGGCAAATAGAACTAAATTGCCTTCGAAATGGGACATCTATAAGACGGCCCAGTGCGAATAAAATAAAGACATAAGGAAGTATAAGCAGGAAGATTGGAGGGGCTTCTGCGAGGAATCGAAAAACATTCCGGAAACAGCGAAGCTCCACAAGATCCTAGCGAAAAATCCAGAAGCTCGCCTCGGGCTCATAAGGCTCGATAATGGTGAGTTTGCCGAAGATGAAGACGCAACGCTGAATCACCTCATGGAAGTTCACTTCCCGGGTTGTCAGCGAATCCAAACCGACCAAGAGGAGGAATACCGGGGCCAGGGGGTGGAGAGGGCCGACGGGAGTTTCGCCGCTAAGGTCGTTGATTACAAAAAGGTGGAATGGGCCGTAGGGTCCTGTTGCCTCTTTAAATCACCAGGGGCGGATGGCATTTATCCAGCGCTTTTACAAAAAGGCATGGGTTTGGTCGTCCCTCCTCTGACGAAATTATTTAGGGCAAGTATAGCCCTTAAACACTTGCCATCGGCATGGAGGATGGTAGAGTGGCCTTCATACCCAAACCTGGGAGGGAAGGTTACACTGCTGCCAAAGATTTCCGACCAATAAACCTAACATCTTTTATCCTGAAGACGCTAGAGAAGCTGGTCGAGAGATACATTAGGGACGAGGTGCTTTTGGCCTCCCCGCTGCATAGAGGACAGCATGCTTTCCAGGCAGGCTGCTCGGTAGAAACTGCGCATCATGCTGTTGTAGCAAAATTGGAGCAGCAGTTGGAACAAAAGGGGTACGCTGTGGGCGCTTTCTTGGATATAGAGGGTGCTTTCAGCAATACTCCTCCAGAAGTCACCTATCAAGGGGCTTTGAGATGTGGCGTGCCGGACCAGCTAGTACGCTGGATAAGAAGCATGCTGCGCCGAAGAAGACTCGAAACCAGATGGGGTGAGGGCCTAGTAAGGGGGATAGCTCCGCGGGGTTGCTCACAGGGGGGTGTCCTGTCGCCCCTCCTGTGGTGAATCGTAGTGGACGGCCTCCTTCGAAGGTTAAATAAAGGAGGGTACTATATCCAAGGATACGCGGACTACCGACGGGCTGACGAGCCCGTTGTGTGGTGCCAACACACTACTGAGGACGATGCGTGCATCCTGGTTGGGCGTAACGAGGAGAAGTGCCAAGTTGGATATACATCGGAAGATGAAGCACGGCTTAGTGGCCTTACCCTCATGTTCTTGAAGTAATGCGATAAGCGGTTCCAAGTACATGGGTTGGCGGGAAAAGGAGTTAAGGCTTAGTGGGTAGGTACCGTTTCAATAAGTCCCACACTCACCTTTGTTCCTTGTGGACTGCGCACCCATGTGTGTATCTCACGTGTATGTATATTAAATACATAAGCGTGAGATACATAAGGTCGAATCATTTTGGAGAGAAGTCTACGAGGTCCAACATCCACTTCAAGAAGACTGAAAGAACAAAAATAGCTTCAAGGAGCTGTGCAATGCCCTCATAACAGCTGAGGAGGAATGCCCACCTATCACTACCGAGGAGGTGAAAAACGTATTAAGAGGCATGAAGAACTATTCCGCTCCCGGTCCAGATGGTATCAAGACCTTCTGGTGGAAGAAGTTTCCTTCAACCCACCAGCATCTGGCCCGAATTTTCACCTTATATCTAAAGTCGAAAGAGCCTATTCCGGAGTGTTTGGTGCAAGGGCGCTCAGTGCTCCTGCCGAAGACGGGCAACTTAGCTGACCATAAGAATTACAGGCCAATAACTTGTCTGAACACACAGTATAAGATCTTAACAGCTATCCTAAATGATAGTATTCTTCGGAATCAGCGTGTCCTATCGATGGCCTGGATTGATTACCGGAAAGCTTTCGATTCAAACTCCCATAGATTTATCATCTGTCTGTTGGAAAGCTTGAAGGTTCATCCACATATCGTGAGGTGCATAGAGAGATTAATGCCGCTTTGGAAAACCAGATTTACTATCTCATCTGGAAAACATCATGTGGTCACTAACAAGGAAGTGATCACTTTCAAGGCGACACCATGAGCCTTCTTCTTCTTTGCCTCACATTATTGCGAATGTCTCTTGCACTTCGTCATTCCAAACGGTAACTCTGTGGCAAACCTGGAGATCGAAAGCATAAGGTCACTCATGTATTTTACATGGACGATCTCAAGATCTATGGTAGAAATAAAGAGAAACTGCATCAAGCTCTAAAAATTGTCAAAGGGTACTCTCAAGAGATTGGAATGGAGTTCGGGTTAGAGAAATGCGTAACGGTTAATTTGAAGAAAGGAAAACTTAATGGCATCCCCGGAAACCCTGAGCTCGTCGACAGAAGCGGTATACGACATCTTAGCGCTGGAGAGACCTATACATACCTGGGCGTGCCAAATGAGCCGCATTCAGGACGTGACATCTATAAAGGATACTCTCCGAAGCAGATAAAAACGTCTCATCCGGCAGATTTGGTCTTCCGAACTGTCGGCTAAGAACAAAGTATCTGCAACGAACATGCTTGCCGTCCCGGTAGTACTATATTCATTTGGAGTGGTTCCATGGACGAAGAACGAGCTCAGATCCCTTGATATCGGGACGCGAAAGGTTTTGCACATGAACAAAAGCGTGTACCTTAAGTCTTCTGTTCCGCGACTTTACATCTCACGCCGCCTAGGTGGTCACGGAATACTAAATCTTGAATGTCTTCACAACAGGATTATTCTGGGTACAGCACATATAGCTGCAAATGGACAAGACCCTCTTCTTAAAATGGCCAGGAAACATGAAGAAGCGGGCAAAGGGGCGTTCAGTACAAAGCAGCGGAGGAGGCTGCTGAGACACTCGGCCTTGACTTAAATACCAGGGGTGAGCAAAATGCATCAAATCTTATCCATTTTGAATACTCACTTCTGAAGGCCCGGATTAAGAAAGCACAGGAGAAAAACTTGCGCGAAGAGCTCCTTGACAAGAGGATGCACGGCATCTTCCACATAAATGTGGAGGATCAGTCGATGTCGTATGAGCTAACGTATGCTTTTCTTAAATCATCCGGATTGAAGTCGGGCACGGAGGGTTTCATTTTGACATATCAAGCCGGTTTCATTTTGACATATCAAGCCGGTGTCATTTCCACTCTAGCATACCGTCGCCACATTTTGAGCCAAGATATTCCGATGATAGCTGCAGAGTGTGTCATGCACACCCCGAGCATCTAGGACACATACTATCTAGTTGTACAACTCATGCGGGAACGACCTACATCCAAAGGCACAATGCGGCACTAAGAGTGCTTTATTACCATCTCTGTCACTCTTACGGAATTGGCCCAAATACCGCTCCGCTAAACGCTCCTAGGGAAATAGAGTCAATTGTCGAAAACGAGAAGTGCCGTATATACTTTAACTACATATTCTCGACAATTGTTTCTGTTGCGCACTCGAGGCCTGACATAGTTCTCCTTGACTTCGAGAAACGAACCATGTTCGTTATCGAATTTTCGGCACCAGCTGACAAAAACGTCACAGCCAAGGAAAAAGAAAAAAAAGAGAGGTATAAAGATCTTATGAGGGAGTTGCGACAGTTATACCCCGAATATTATGTTAAGCTAATCGTCTTAATGAGCGGCGCTCTTGGAGGTGCCAAAGTTTCACTGGTTAATAGCCTGAAAAGCATCCCATCCCTGTGTGTCAACGAAATGCTGATACACTTGCGGGGAAAATGAAGAAGGCGGTCGTCCTTGGGTCGCTCCGTGTCTTCAGGGTGCACGAGACTTTTGCCGGATCATCGTATTGAATTCATCGCAGACTGTAACCACCTATCTCACGGTCTTGAGACGTGGTTACAGCTGAAATTTTACCGCGATTTCGCCGGGAGGGGGTGCAATTTTTCAGATTAGCACCCGCTCCCGGCGAAATCCTATGGTTGTCCTTATGACAAACTTTTAACTATATACGAAGGTGTTTAGCATACACATATTCATTTATTCTACACATAACTAGTATAAAAATAATAATTATATAAGCATTTAAATGCATACTCAAGGTACAGCTCATTAAATTCCATTGATGAAATAGCTAAAATACGTCATTTGACGATATCTCGAAAAAAGGATCAACTAGGATTTCAATTCAAACGGATTTTTGGTATATATTTGTGCCCGAATATCATCCCGCAAACCGATTTCATTGCCATTTTTGTGATACCTATTCGTCCTTCCTGATCACCGTGATAGTTCTCCTTGACTTCGAGAAACGAACCATGTTTGTTATCGAATTTTCGGCACCAGCTGACAAGAACATCACAGTCAAGGGGAATGAAAAGAAAGAGAGGTATACAATTCTTATAAGGGATTTACGATGGTTTCAGCCAGAATATTCTGTTAAGCTAGTCGTTCTGATCAACGAAATGATAAGATACTTGCGGGGAAAATGAAGAAGGCGGTCGTCCTTGGGACACTCGGTGTCCTCAGAGTGCAAGAAACTTTTGCCGGATCGTTGTATTGAGTCCAAACATCCAGGCATCCAGGTCCTTCTAATAAAGTCGGATGCAGCCGCGGGTTATCACTAGCTGTGATTAAATTCACATAGTGATTCTAAGCCCACTTTAGTAACAGAAAAATTTTCACAGACCCATAACCAGTGAAGTGGAGTCGTCTGGCGGTATATTTACTCATGCTAAAGAATTAAATGATAATTTAGCAGTTTGGACCAGCCTTACAAGACACTAATAATAATAATAAATAATAATAAACTCGAGAGCACAGAAGGTGTTCTCGCGTTGTGCCTCTGCTCCTGCTGAACTCATTGTAGAGCTCGATGAGGAACGCCTGCGTCTCATGGTATGCTTCACTGATGCCATCCTAGAGTTTGCAGATCAAGAGCCATCAATGAAAAACAGTCTGCCGAAATTTAGAATCAACAAGGACCTTCTCCGGTTAGTTGGCGGCTTAAAAAACGAGATACTGCCTCTGATCTGGCATGCAGGATATGAGCTTGCTGCAGGTGCAGACTCTTGCTTATTGCGTGGCGGTCGCTTGTGCCAGGATGATGAGCATAAAACTCAGAGGCCAGGCTACTAACAACTATGCCCCAAGAAAGATGTCAGTCTCTCCATGGGAGTTTCGACTTGTAAAGCGAGATTAGTAAAATAAGATTAGAACTGGGACGGTTGTACCAATTTCGAAAGGGCAATCGGTCAAAGAGACTAACTCGCCACGTGGAGGAGATCATTTGACCACATAACATTAGTTCAAGAATATCTACGAACCTGGACGAAGTGATTGACTATCTTAAACAGAGGCTCATGGTCCTGTCAGCGCGATTGCGTCCTTTTAAGAGAACGATCGCGAGAAGGAATGACAATAGGACCTTTGTGGCAGATGAAAAAAGTTTTTATCGCGGACTTGCAGATGGTAAACACAAGACTAAATATTATTGCGAGCCACCCAGGGCTGAGGAAATGGTCAGGTCAGATATTGGTCGAGCATCTGGGGTAATCATAGATCAATTCAACTGGACACGGCGTGGCCCCATCTAAAGTTGCACGGTTGCCTGGGATGAATAGTCTATCCAGCCGATGTGACTCGTATCCTGAAGAGGGCTAAGAACTGGAAATCGCCGAGTGTGGATAGGGTGCACAGCTTCTGATACAAATACGCAGAGGTTCTGCACCCCACCCTTGCTGGAGCACTTCAAAACATCTTGGAGAACCCAGATCACTTTCCCCCTTTTATGACAAAGGGCGTAACGTATGTGATACCTTAAAAAGTAGATGCTGGTAGTCCTGGTGATTACCGAACAATCACCTGCTTTTCGACCCACTATAAGTGTCTCACGGCTATCATTTCTGACTTCGTCTATAAATTTTGTGAGGAGAAAAACATCCTCTCCAACGAACAAAAAGGTTGCTGTCGAGGCTCCCCTGGATGCAAGGAACAAATAACGATTGACAGTATGGTTGTGTTGCATGCGAAACACCCGGCCCTTCCCCATTAGAAGAGGAATCTTCCAAGGTGATTCATTCAGCGCACTACGGTTTTGTTTAGCTATGAACCCACTAAGTTGGACACTCAACAACACGTCCAATTGGTTCAAAATTGAGGTAGGAGTGGCTGAGTCTCAATTCACTCACCTCCTGTACATGCACGACATAAAGGTTTATGCAACCTCAGAGTCGAAACTGAACAGCCTACTTCTTCAGCCTATCCTGCGGCAGTTCTCCTATGACATCAGGATGTCTCTGGGTTTGGACAAATGCAGAAAGCTGTATTTGTGTCGTGGAGAGATAAATGCTCCACTGACACTGGACGACCACGCTCTGATTGAGGCGATGACTGATGAAGAATCGTACAGGTACCTGGGCATATTGCAGGCTAGGGGACCGCTCCACTCTGCAATTAAGAAGGCGCATGAGACTGCTTTTTTCGGATCGCCTTAGTCGGATTCTGGCGTCTGGCTTCAGTGCGAAGCACATCACAAAGGCAATTAACACCCATGCCATTCCTCTTCTAACATACTCTTTTGGTTTGGTCGCCTGGTCTATGACTAACTCAGGTCACGCAATTGCGCGAATATCTCCAAACTATGACTAACATCTCACTCTACGCCTACATCTGAAGAATTGACTTGTATACCCCCTTAAAACTGGCAGCTGTTGATTTCGAGAACATCGGACATCTTAACGCTGAACAGCTAGCTGCTCAGTAGCGAGGTAGACAGTTGCACAAGCAACACCCCCAAACATTAGATCTTCCTTGCGTGTATGGTGATGCTTCAAAACTCTGGTTAAGGCGGGGAGAACTCTTTCATCCAGGACAGAGTAATCTCTCTCAGGGGCTCTGCCATCCAGGGCAGGGTAATCAAGACGAGGAATTACCAAAAACACATCCTCAATGTGGCAGCAGTTATTGACAGATGCCGCCTTTATGGAGAGCCCAATGAGAACATCGAGCACATCATTGATGGCTGTACAATGCTTACCTCGCAAGAATACACGCACAGACATAATGATATTGCTGGGATCCTTCACCAAAAAATTGCCCTGAACACTGGTTTACTAGAGAGATTTGAGCCTTACTGTAAATATAGCCCAGGACTATATAAATCCTATATAAATATAGGACAGGACTATTCTGACTGACCACCTAGTAGGACACAATCGTCCAAATGTCCTCTCGTTAGATAAACGTGCTCAACACCTGCGAATAATAGACATAAGCGTTCCCCATAAACAATAACATTAGACTCCAATATACTGACAAGATCCAGAAATATTCGGAGCTGCAGCAGAAGATCTTGACCGTGTGGAGGGTGAAGAAGGTCACCAACCACCTGGTCGTGATCTCCATTGGGAAAGTTCATGCGAGGCGGGTACAAATCTTGGAAGAAATGGGAGCTCGAAATTCGCTACATCTAATTCAGAAGGCAATATTGCTGAACACCTGCCGCATCGTCCAGAGTTTTCTGGGCGTGAACAATGACAGCGGCTAAAGTCGCCTTCTGTGGTCATCCCGCGTACACGGTAGATGACTGTGATAAACACATTTTTAATTTCTGGCTTTAAATTTTTGACCTTTTTGTGTATGTGTATGTCCATGTGCGTGTGTGAAGTTGTGTTTGTCCTTCGCCGTTAAATGTAAATAAAATTTGGAATCTTTAGTCTCAGTCGTTGGCATTGGAATGATCGCTTGTAAGAATGATGTACTCCTTTAAATGGGCTCTCCAGTATGAATGGTGGATCCCTATAGGGCTCTGCAGTGTGATTGTCGGATCCCTATAGACGGGCTATCCAGTGTGTATACTCGTGAATTACGAAGAATGCGCAACCAGAATATAGAGTTCTGAAACCACGACAGACAACGACGAATCTACTAATTACTTGCCGCGTTTCGCGACCGTGTTAATAGCGAAGTACCAGGTCATGAGTACCTGTGGGAGGAAGGTGGGCCAAAATAATAATAATGTGTATGATGAATTTACTATTTTGACATTCATTAAGTCAATCTGCCATAATTACTACGGATGACACCGCATGCACATAATGTGTACTAAAAAAGCGAAGTTTCGGAATTTCATATCGTTATCCGTTGAATTCTAACGGAGTGAAAATAATATTCTGATAAGTGCGGAATCATTCGAATTCAGTTCAGAATAGCACAGAATACATCGGAAACTTAGCATATGATACGCATGGAGTTGAAAGCAATAGGGGGAAAAAATAAAACGCAGATTTATTATTTCATTGATAATACATCATGTATATTGAATTTTATCACATAATTATACAGTAACATACATCGCAAATAAAAAAAAGAAGACCACGAACCTTATTTCTAATGATCTCATCAAATTTCCTCAGATCAGAATTCCATCAGATTTTAGAACTAATTTATTCATATTATATTTTTTTATTAGAGGGTAATTTTAACAGACTAGTCAAGAATTACAAAAGATTATTAATGAAGTCATTGAACACAACTGCACCTGAAATCTTAATTGAAAGCAAAAGTAATTTTATGTAATGTCATACGAATTGTCAAAAAGTTATAAGATCATATTTTAGAATCCAAAATTCAAAAACAATAAGTAAAATGTAAAAATATTTATGAAATCAATGAGGAGGACTTGTACAGTAAGATAGGAAAAGTTGCCTTTAGGAATAAAAAATCGAGCCAGGCAAAATTTTTGAAATCGGTTTATATTCAACCACAAATTAATAGTAAGGAAATAAAATTGTGTGTGACGAAAACATGTCAAATTTTTGGGAATTGCTGGGGGTGGGGCAACACACGACATAGTGAGAATGAGATTATACCCAATATTTCCAACAAGTTGCAACACTTTACTGTCGTAAATGCCTTAGCGTTGGTTTTCAATGTATTTAACCCATGCAAATCGAAGCGAGAACCCGCCCGTGAGGCATCATGTATCTAACAATATTTTTCTTTAATTACAATGCAAAACCTGAGATTAGCTACCGTTTTCAGACATCGAACATAACCTCACTGACGCAACACGACATAACATAGTACCCGTTTACGACGCTATATGGCACTAAAAGTAAACCCGTTGAGCGAAATGAGAACCGCTGAGAGCATTATGCCTACCAATGTTCAAGTTTATGCATATCGCTTTCGCACACAGTGCGTAGTCGGCCACTTTCGCTGTCTGTAGTTGGTGGGCAGATGAATGGTTTACATGTATTTGTAAAGAAAAAATGTTTTCTTTAACATATGAGTAAAAAACGGGGTTTCAAGTGTATGAAGCGGGTCGGACGTATCCGTTTTTCGATCGAAGAAAAAATTCGATGACGGAAAAATAATTCCAGTATCCACATGAAAATTGCGGCCTTGCTAAGCATGTACAGTGCACGTAAATCAGTTGATTTTTAGAGCAATAGGGGAAAAACAATTGTGGCACATGCACAGTTCGCGTTTCGACGATTCACAGTTTGTAATTGGACGATCTGTCTTTATTTTCTCCCGCATGGGAGGAAAATTAGCTCTTGCGGGAGGATATTTAATTACATCAGAAGGTAAGAAGAACTTCAAACTACAAAAAACTCACCTAAAAATTTGTGAGATCTTGCGAAATTATCTTACAGGTATGGCAAATTCACACATTGCAATATGTATGTTGTAAAAAAATATCGTGTGCACCGCGCGAAAAAGATCATTTCACGTGAAAGTCACTCTTCTTCCTCCAAAGGCGAACAGTATACTATTTTGCGCATTTTAAAAAAACTCCTACTTTAACTTTTTAAATTAAATTCTCATTTTATACCATTTTTCACTAATGAGGACTATACTTACAGAAAGTTGGTTAAAAATTTAAGACTTTGACCTCCATGTGAGTCAGGGAATTTCTATAAGACGAACTTTAAATAACTATCAAGACAATAAATTAAAAAATGTTGAATTTAATTTAAATGTGGTTTATTCTATTATCTACTAAAATATTCGAATTATGGTATTTAAATATTTATGGACAGGAAATTCTAAGAATGAAGTTTTGCGGCCACCCTTAAATATTAACCGATTAAAAAATGTTTGTTTGACCTCAATTTGTCGTCCCCAAAGACAACTTTCTTGTACTAGGCTGTTGCGATTTTCGAAAATTTGGGTTGTTTGGTCCAACCTATTGTAAAGGGAAAATTAAACACTGGATCAGCCCGGAATTAATCAATAAACAATTTTTGAAAAAATAATTTTAGCACTCGTGGAAAAAAATGAATTGTAACTAAGCTCTACGAAAAGTCTGAAAAACTTCTTCTATACACTCTTCCTGCTCTTTTTTATTCTCATAATCTCCAGAAAACAAAAATTCCTCCATTTTTGTAATGCAAAGATAAGCCTCTTCAGCAGACACTTTCATCGCATTAGAAATAAACTCGTGTATAATTCTAAATTTGATCACCTCACATGTATACTTATAATTTTGTTTCTTATCTGTAGTAAGTTCTAAACACTGGCAACCAAAATTATGTATCGCGGCAATCAATTGTTTCAAAATG
Source organism: Andricus quercusramuli (assembly GCA_932178445.1). NCBI lineage: Eukaryota > Metazoa > Arthropoda > Insecta > Hymenoptera > Cynipidae > Andricus > Andricus quercusramuli. The sequence continues at coordinate 14,037 of CAKNXH010001772.1, forward strand.
TCGACCAATGGGTCCTTATGAGATATATTATTTATAGAAGTAAGAAACTTTTGATAAAAATCAGAGTACTGAGAATTTTTAATGCTGTGATCAAGTTTCTTAATACTTTGAGTCAAGGAATCATAAATGCTCTCGTAAGTCTTTGTTACGTTCAATTTGAAAATCGACTTGGAAAGCCTTGCCAAGCACTTTAACAAAAAAGGAAAAGATTGTGGAGAACTAACATCTGAGAACTCTAAGCACAGCAGACATGCTTCTATAGTAATTCGAACAAATTTATCAAAAGCATCCATCTCGCTCTTCCACTGAAAAATATCCCAGTTAAGTAAAACAATTTCCGTACCGTATTTAGTGTATTCTAATTCTGTCGACCTCAGAATCAGATGCCTTAAGAAATCTTCATTCAAAAAACTGAAGTCATCTAAACGACTCCTTAGTCTTTCGGAAACTCCATGATCTTTCACTTTGTTCATCACAATAAAGCATCGCCTTTCGTAATCCTCCATTATATCTCTAATATCAATTCCTTGCTTTGTTAAATTCCACAATGAAGCAAAATACGGTCTATCTATTGGTTCGAAGTAAACGCTGATACTACTAATAACAGATATTTTCCTCTCTGCCTTAAACCACCTCGACTGATCTTGAATGAAGACCTCAATCACTCTGAACAACAAACATAATATTTCTCCATTTACGTATTTTGGAAGGCACGTATCTTTTCTCAAATATGAGATCCTCTTGACAATGGCTATCACCATTTGATCAATTTTCAAATTCTCGGTACATTTGTTCTGCATCTTGCGCACAGAGTTAAGAACTGAATTTATGCTGGAGACATCAAAAGACTCAGATTCAAGGTAAGGAATAAAAAGGTCGTTGAAAATTTCGTCCGTTCCGTAATTGTTCTCTTCCGTGATTTGAATGAAGTGGGCAAACTTTTTAACATTCCATTCAGAATTTTGCATACACTCTCCTAAAATATTCATTAGGAGTGTCCTTCCATTTTCAGTGCGAATTTTTAAGATTGGAGCTAGAAGGAAAACATCACCAGGAGAGATCATCACGTGCTCATACCTTGGATGGCCAATCACGATCTTCAAGATGATCGCTAGGATCTTTTTAGGACTTTTAATCACTGATATAAGGACAAAGCGAAGGTTCTTCGACGATTTAAATGTAGTATTGTGGATGATGAAATCCTTAAAGTTTTCTTCTGTTTTGGGGAATTCCAAAATTTCGCTGCCATCGTGATTTAAAAGGTACTCAATAGTTATCGAATATAAATCGGTAATGCTCTGGTTGAGAAGAACTTTGGTTACAAAAGCATAAACTCTCTTTATATAAGCTTCCATATCTGATTGCAGAATTATGAAAAGAAGATATTCCAAAAGATATAAACAATCATCCTTATCTAAAAGAGACTCGCTTTCCTCAATGCAATCAAAGATTGATTCGTTCCAGTCTTTATATCTCTTCAGTAACTCCTTGATGTACTTAGATTGTCCCTTAGATTTGCTACATATTGCCTCTAAACTCAATTCGGAAAGCGGAGTTTCTGCATCTGGTTTTGAAGCTAGTTGGTCCAAACAGTCTATTAAGTGTTCGAATTTTGGTAACTGATCGTTATTCTTCAAGGCATCCGCGAAATAAAAGCAGTCGATTCCAATCGATCGTTGGAGAGTGATGGAACTGTTATCGGAATCGAGTTCCGCCCAACCAAGATAAATATTACAATCTATCTCTTTGATTTTTCTCAAAAGAAGATTGATCAGTTCTTGGTTAAGTTCCTCTAAATAACGCTGCATAACTTCTCCGCAGCCCGGAACAGGAGACTGATTACCAAATGTGAGTTTGTAGAATTTTTCCTGTTCTACAGAAAGATTAATGCTGCTGCTTTCCAATGAGTCTCGAACCATTTTGAGAATTTTTCTTAGCATGATTCCGTATCTCTCATATTTTTTCAAATCCGATACTTCATCAAATCTAATTCTTTTTTCGTTGTAGATGAGGGTAATCAATTCTTGAATGACATTCACAAGTCTTTCTGAGAAATCTTCGAAAGATGATGTTTGTGACCCTAATTCTTTCACAATCAAGAACTTTTTATAGGCATTCGAGATTAGAGTTATGAGAGTATTTAAATCACGATCAAAATCTGCATATTTAAAGCATCTTCGCGAAATTTCTAAAATTTCAACGCAGAGATCAAGTGGAACGTACAGGATAGATTCGGCTAGAATCTCTTCGTAATTTATGTATTGAAGAACTTCGAGGAATAAATAGGGAGACAGAGGTGGACACATGTCTGCGAGATGTCCGTTGGTTATGTCCTCAAGTAAATAAGTTTGAGATTTGAAGGCGGTGTTGAGTACGAGATACTTAAAGACCTGGACACAATCTTTGTTGTCTTTTAAATTTCGACCTACTGTAGGGATTTTAAAGGTTTCGAGAAAGCCTGAAATTGACGTACACACATCCTCAATATGTTTTATGCTTTCTTCAGTGGCCCGAGAGGTGAGGAATTGCAAACGACCACATTCTTGATCCTTTTTCTGAAGGTAGACCTGGATTTTGAAGAACAAATCATCCATTTTTGTTTGTTGAAGTTTCCAGAAATCTGTTAAGCAAAAAAATATGTTTGGTCATTCTAAATAGTACATTGTGCGCTAAGGGGCCACCCATATACAACGTATATAGGTAGTAGTGGCGAAAAAATCCGACAGAGAGCGCAGCTGCGGATTCTACACAGTTTAAGGGGCTAGTCTAGTTTCTCGGGCGGAAAATGGAGGTGATTTTTCGGGACTCATTAAAAAACCATGCGGTCAAATATTTTACAATTTTAAGGATATATTCAGATACTATTGACAAGTTAATACACGAAATTTCATGAAAAAATATCGACTGTGAGCCGAGTTATATACTCCGATGTCGAGTCATCCAAAAATGAAGTTGTAAATCTACTAGGATCTAGGATACTAAGATACTAGGATGTAAGAACTAGGATCTTTTGGAAATATTGAAAAATAAAAAAAATGGCATCGTTTTGGACAAAAAATTCAAATTTTCACCAAAAAAACGCTCAAAAAACGCTCGTTTTTTGCTCAGCAAATTTATATTTTTTGAAATATCGAAAAGATCCTAGTTCATGGTATGTAAAAACATGTTACGAATATTCGTGCAAAATTTCAAATCGATTCGTTAATTTTTCTTTGAGCTACAGTTGCAGCCGTTTTTGAAAATGCAGTTTTGAGAAAAACGCTTTCAAAGTTTTGACAACTGATTTTTGGTTATAAAATTTAATTTTCCATACTCTCATAGCTCTGGGAACTTTTTCTTCGAATAGTATACTATCGAATTAGGCCAAAAAAAAATCGATTTTTGGAAAGTAAGAAACTAGACTAGCCCCTTAACACTATCCCCTATGTAATATATGGGATAATAATATTTATGATTGAACATGTATTACAGGGATGGCCAACGCGAGGTTCTGACGCTTCTCCTTTCCTCCCGTTTGTTCCCCTTCTCCGAGCGCCTTACCGAGAGTTCTCCTCTTCTCGTTTCGTTATACTCGCGCCTTGAGCACGCCATGTTAACGCAGCTGTTCGCTTTCGGCGTCTTTCGGGGCCGTTCGGCTTTGTCCGCCCAGCAGCCGAGGAGACTCGATCCCTCTGCACGCCGCGCTCGCCACATGGCCCCAACGAAGGTGGTAAGAGAGGGGATCACGAACTGACAGATTTTGACTCTTCTGCTCTCGCGTTGGACATCCCTGATGTATTATATTAACAATAATTATGTGATGGCACGTGTTCAAAATTGAATATATTTATTTAGTGGAAGTTTTTGCGAACTGAAAATGGTTGGAAACAGGTGTATCGTACCGTATTGTGATTCGCGGGGAACGATGTCCATATAAAGGAAAGTTTTACCATTTCACTGTTCCATCTGAAGAAAATAGATTATTGGAATGGTAAAAGGCGATTCCGAGGAAAGATTACGTTTTAAAATAGTTAATGGTAGTTTTTGAAGCAATTCTACCTTCGTATCAGGATATTATGTTTGAAAGGCAAGTGGGAATTCACATTAAATTGCGAGGAGCACTCAGTACAGCTATCCTGGGTTATAAACCCAATCTCTACAGAGATATTAGGAATGGCTCATTTTTCATCATTACGACTCGCAATTCTAATTGGTGATTCCGCTCTGCAGAATCACTTTCTCCCTACTTGAAGCTACTGGAAAGTAGAACATATAAAATCTCTTAACGAGATAAAGTTTACTTTTATAATTCAAGTGCTACTCTATTTAATTTAATAATTTGCACAAGAAAACTCAATTTACCGCAGAGAAGATTTAATCTCATTTGGAATACAGGATTCTAATAATTGTTACCCATAACAGAATTTACTGCATTTAAAACTAAGCAGACAATACGTTTATCTCAAGGAAACTTTGCTCTGATTGAGAAACTACAGAAACTATACAAAATAAAATATTTAGCAGATTCACAGGAAGCAATTACATTTAAATGCCAATTCTAAATGACTTTAACGCAGATATTTTCTTATGGCGAATCGTCAAATAATTTTCCGGAAAATGACGCGAAATATGTACCTATAAACATAAATTGCCGTGTGACGTCACGCGTGTCCTCTCAGCTGGCGAGAAGCGTGCGAAGGAAATTCGGTAATTTGAGTGAGCTCGAATGCAAGGCCGCCTAGAGAAGATAATAAACCTGTTCTCACGTAATAATTCGCCAGCCTAATAGAAAGCTAATTCAGATGTGAATCTTCCCTTATTTAGAGTAAGATTCGAGTGGACTATACGTCCTTTCTATCTATCCTGAATTTAATCTTGCAAGCGTCTAAGGACCAAGAGCATTACATTCGGGTACTCTTATACGGAGAGAAAAATCTAGGCATTAGCGCATGAACATTTATCACGCTTTAATAGTCAGCATTTCTCTTGGAATATATTCATGGATGCTTCTATTAATGGCATGATGCAACCACACGGAAAATAAGCACAGCTCACATGCAAAAATGCCAAGAGTGCGAGAGAAATTTTCAAGAGCCTCCACGGACTTTTTTTGTGAGTCTTCTTGCTATTTGCCTTTAGGCCACGCCTCCTGCGAACATTTGGTAGTGCGAACATGTCAACACGCAGAAGGCGTGGCCAAAAGGCAAATTGCAAGGAGACTCACGGAAAAGGTCCGTGAAATTTTAGGAAATAAAGCAAGAGACGCCTGCGATATGCGCCTGATAAATAGTCCATGCGTTAATACCTTGAAGTCTCTTGCGCTAAACACCGGCGTTTTCTCTCCGTGTAGATTGAACCGCAGTTCGTCCAAAAGAGTGTGGTAATTCTGCCGACAAATCGCAGAAAAATGAACTTGTTCGTTGGGAGCGGCTATTTAAGAGCTTATCCCGCTGGTGGCTTGGTGAGTCCCCACTCTGTTGCTACCTGTGCTACCTGTGCCCTTCGTTTCTGGTGATACATTGAAGAAGAGTTTATCGCATATAACCTAGTATGCAGACAAAATTTCGCTTCATATCGATTCGCGATACGTTACGTTCTTCAAGGAGAGAATTCCTTAGTACAAAAATCCAACTCTGACAAAAATTGCTGTCTACATATTGGGCTATAATAATAAATTTCGAAAGGTTGTAGTGCAGAATCGGATAATCAACATTTTTATTCTTTACAAATCAAATACACATTGTGGTAAGAGGACTTTTTCAAAATATCATGTTTTTATACAATAATTTAAAAAAATGTATTGAAGATTGTAGTTACAATTTAGTTATAATGTTAACGTAGTAGTAATTTTTGTCAAACTTTTAGCATGAATATTTCTGAAAATTATTATCAATTAAAAAAAACAACATTTTTTCGGATTTTCAGCAAAAAAATGTCTGTCATACCGTAATATAGCGATCTTTAATTTCTATTTTCTCGGAACTTGAAATTTTAAGTGAAATTTGAAGCTTAAAATTCTCAATCAATTTTCTCGGATTGTCGAACTTTTTTACATAACATTTTATTTAAGCGCATTCAGAAACTTAATATCTCGGAAGAGTGATTTTATTTTTATGATAATCTGCATCTGTAGCTAAGCCTGGTCCAACTTTAGGCTGATGTCACTTTCAGATTGTCAACTTTCAGATCAATGTACTCTAACCTGCATCATTTTTTTGGACCTTACTTCAACAACACTAAAATATATTTCCAGGTGAATTATTTTTCCAATTAATTACATTATTAGTTATAATTGAAGGTCTATTTTCTATTGTAATAGATTCAACATTCATTTTGTAGTGAAAAATAACATTATTTCAATGATTCACATCATTATCCCACAACAGATAGTGTTAAACTGTGTGGAATCGGCAGCTGTGCTCTCTGTCGGATTTTTTCGGTACTACCACTTGGAAATATATATTTACGGATGTGATTCATGCAAAACCTTGGGAGTCAGATAGGGCTGACAGGACCCGAGGCCGGCGCTCCAGTGAGTATTTCACATTTATTCGGTATTTTTTCGCTTTTCTAGCGAATTAAGTTGCTTCGTTAATAAATCAAGAACAACTAAAAATATTAAAATATCAGACTTCAAAGCCCCAAATTGTCTCAAAACAGGGTAAATAATGTGATTTTTCACAAAACTAAGGGAATAATAGAATATTGAATTTTCAACAAAACAGTTGAATTTTCAAGCATAGAAGATTATCTACCAAAAAAGACGAGTTTTCAAACCAAAAAGACGAATTTTCAACTACGAAAAACTAATTTTTTACCAAACAGATACATTAAAAACAAAATTGTTGAATTTTCATGAAGATGACTTTGAAAAAATAGTTCAATTTTAGACAAAATAATTAAAGATTCAACAGAATAGTTGAATTTTTAACCAAATAGTTCAATTTTGAAGTAAAAAGATGATTTTCCTTCCAAGGAGATTAATGTTTTACCAAAAAAGATGTCCAAAATGTCGAACTACCTACAAAATAGTTGAATTTTCAAACCGAAAATATGACATATGTCAACAAAAAAGGTAATTTTCTACCAAATAGGTGAATTTTCAAAACAATACTTTAATTTTCAACCAAATAGTTGAACTTTCTACCAAAATAGTTGAATTTTCAAACAAATAGTGGATTTTTCAACTAAAATGATGGATCTTCAACGACAAAAAATGTGTTTTCAATAAGTACCCAGGAAAAAAGAACCGATAGAAAGAGAGTCGGTTCGAATTGCGCATCTGCCATTTTCAGATTGAAATAATGAAAACCCAATCGGTTGGCCCTATTTTTAATCTGTCACCTATGCGCGGTGCTTTAAATCTGCCATTCCACATTCGTTAATAGAGTTGAATTAGACTGACTAACCTGAAATATGTCATTCTTATGGGCATTCTACGATTCATTGATGTGCGCATGAATGGGGTGAAATTCAATATTAAATGGTGGTCTTAAAAGATCACATCCAATGGTAAAAATACGATGCACATATAGCAATTTTCAATGAGCATGAATCTGCCAAATGTAGGTTTTCTCAGGTTATGTACAACTGAATGGAATATGCCAATTACAATTTTGAAAAATTAAGTTTTGAATGAGAAGTATGAAGTAATAAATTTGAATTGGAAAATGCAGATTAAGCAAAAATTAAAGAAATTCAAATCAAATAATATTGTAAGATATTATAATTGATGCAACAATTAGTTTATAATTTAACAGTTATAGAGTTGTGATTCTCTTTTTTAAATAATTTGAATAAATTATCCTGTGCAGGAAATATAAGATTTAAACTTCAAGTGTCAATGCCATTCACTTATTCAGTGCGCATGCTAATGGCTGCAGGGAGTGCACGTGCCAGAAACAAACTTCGCAATCCGTTCATATCTATTTGCATCCCAAACATCCAAATGTTTAGGATTTCAATATCCGAATGTTTGTTAAAGATAATTTCTATAAAATAAAACTAGAGTGATAGTTTTTATAAATTTGAGTTTGATAACGGTGAATATAAAGTTTCATAACCTAAAGATTGTAACTTTTTAATTTTTCACTTTCAGTGATAACGAGATTTTATAAACATAAATTAAAAGAAAAAATTCAGTTTTTAATGTGTGAAATATATAAATAAGTTTTCAACATTCAGATGTGGTGTGATGCAAACACGTGAAAAACAATGTTCAACAGAATTAAGCAAAATGCCTGAAAATAAATAGTTTATAAATAAAAGCAGTCTATGTATGCTAGGATTTGCTTAAAAGTTGTCAAGTTAACTATTTTTTAATAAATAATTTAAACTATCTGAATTAAAAAATGTTTAATTCAATAAATAATTTCCTATCGGAATTATTGTTCCTGAATCAGATAATACCCATTCATAATCACTACTGAATGGTCACAGAAAAAAAAGTTTGCCTATTAAAAAACTTATGTTCTCATTCAAAAGGCAGCTTAACCAATGGGTGGCTATCCGGGATTCCAGTAACAGATACGCAAATCAGAAGCCATCAAAACCCATTCAAGCGCAAGTGAATGGATTTTTGTTTCCTGGGTAGTTCAACTTTAAATCAAGTAGTTGATTTTTCAACCAAAGAATAATAATTCTCAATAAAACATGTAATAGGGATTAACAGTAAATTGCTCTAAATAGCCATTCAGAATAAAAGAAATTAGTATACATTTAAAATTGATGTATTTGAACCAGGCTCCCCAAACTGCAATGCATTTGACCATGACAAAGTTTTGCAGTTCTGCACTACTGAGTAATATTCATTTGTTAGCGGCATGGTGAATAGAAAATTTATTTCTAAAAGCCGATAAAATGAATTCCGTGGAAAAAATATTAATTAACGGAATATCACGGAAAATGGGAGGCGGGGGATATCAAAATTGGTAATAATTGGGAATTTCGTGAACCCGGAAACAACCTGGAATTTCGTAATAGTTTTGGAATTATATTCCCGGTCATAATACAGCTTTTCCCACTTTCGTTCTCAGATATTTCCGGGTTTAAAAATTTCCTGGTTGACGAAATTTTCGGGGTTTTCAGATTACTGGAGAAATCGACAGCGCTCAATATTATTTTGCAATTTTTGTAAATTGACGTGACACGAGATCACGATAACGTCAGTGTCTGTATCAATTTTGATATTTCCCCTCCCGAGTATTCCGTTATATTGTGCTAAATTTATATTTACTTTCCATAGAATTTTGTTTGCAGCTTTTACGAAATGAACTTTCTGTTCTCTATGCCATCAATAAGTAAATATTAATTGTTTTTAGTGGCTTATAACCTTTTTGACAGCTTAAAAAAGTAATGCACTTGTGTGCGACACATCAGTGACACAGGATTTTTTGTTTTGTGTAATATTGCAGTGCCCTCAGTAATGCAGAATTGAACAATCTATATGAGACTTTGTCCCGGTCAAATGCATTGCAGTTTGGGGGGCCTGATTGAGACATGATTCATGATTCTTTTCACAGAACGTGTCAGCTTCAAAGATAATTTATAGTAAGGGGTGCCCGACTATGGAATAAAATACTATACGATATTAGAAATGCACCTTCCCTGTATCATTTCAAGAATCTCTTTTTCAAATATTTGTACAATACTCCTAACCCAACTCATGAAATTACTCACTGGTAAACTATCATATTTAAGTTTTTGAACATTTCATCATCGAATTTTCTTTTGTTTTCATTAACTTTTGCAAAGTATTTCTTTTACACACAGTTTTTCTCTCTTTATTTCTACCTTAACATACACAAGATCTACCATTTAACCACCTAATGTTAATTACTACGCATTAATCTCATACCTAATTTAATACGTATTTAGAGATCGACTCTATTCATTTATTTAATTTAGTTTATAGATTAGATTATGAGATTAATCAAGTATTCTGCCGATCAGTGCTTGCACAAATTTGTAATGACCCTGTATTATCCTGTTCCTTAGAGGGCTATTTAGCCCTAGGGACTTTTCTTGAATAAATACAAATACAAATACATGATTCTTTAGCCAAGAAGATTAAGTTTCTACCAAAAAAGACTAATTTTAAACAAATTACGTAAATTTTCGACACAATTGTTGAATTTTGAAACCAAAAAGACCGAGGGGCTGGTCACTGAAAAATCAGGAAGTTACATTAACTATGATTGCCACCGGAATAACGACGACTTCTTAGAGACCGCCTTTCGACTAACCAGGTTTCTTGTGACTTTACATGAGATTCCCTCCAAAAGTTAGTCGTGCGGTAAGTCACTGGTACCGCCCGAGATTTCAAAGCACTCTGCCGAAATCGTATATACTCGATTGAACTCGGCTTATTAAATATAATCAAATTCATAGAGCTTATTTATTTCATGTAACTCATGATTATTATGATTTTAATATAACTAAATTCATTAAACTCAATATCAAATGTATGTAAGTCAATATCTGAATGTAAAAAGTAAAATCAAATTTATAAAAATATAAAAATTCAGAAACTAATTCCTTTGGTCTAAAATGGTAACAAAATTATATTTCGAGCTTATTACATGAATTTTTGGCGATCATTCCCCCCTCCCCCAATTCATTCGTTTTCCGGAAAAAGAAAATCCATATTTTGTTAACGTTTACCCGTGCCTCCGGGCTTTTTAAATTAACATGGGGTCTTACATGGGAAAAGCTCGGTTTTCCAAAAAATGGTAAAAAGAAGTACCCTTTTAGTGTACCCAGAAAATGACCCAAAAAATGCGAAATAGCAGTTTTCTATGAAATTCATGAATTTTAGTTTTTTAGATTTTAGTATATATGCATATACTGAAAACGGTATTTTGCGGAATATTTTCAACATAAATTATTTGTAATTGATAAGTGGCGAGTTTCCTAGTATTTTTCAGGGTGGCCACTATTTTTTAAATTTTCATCTCCCGGTTTTCCCGGTAAATATTCGTGATTTCTCCCAGTTTAGGCAAACATGAACTCTCTTTGCGAAACCCATAGTTTTTTTACATATATGATCAATTGCGGAAATCGATAAGCATCAGCAAACATTTTGCAAGAAATCAATTGACTTTGAATTATATAACAAGTGGGATAAAATAATAATAATTATTTTTATATATGCTATATATACAATATCAAATAAAGTATTATATTATTATAAAATATATATTGAATACAATTTAATATTGAAAACTAAAGAGGGACCCCAAAACCCGCCCCTTTTTTGCGCCCAATGTAGTTTTTGAAGGAAGGAACATAAATTGACGCAAAAAAGCTCAAAATAATCTTCAATACATGCTGTAACCGGGATTGTCATTAGTTTACCCTTTAAACCCCTTTTAAAACTGGAAAATTGACAAACTAGCCCTAATTGGGTTCTTGGTCATGAAGTACTTCCCAACTCCTGATAGGGGTAGTTTTCCGGTTTTTTAGGTTTGAAATGGTGATAAGTGAGGAGAATTAACGTAGTTATTATACCCGTACACTAACTGATTTTATCTATAAACAAAAAAAATCATTCAAAAATATTTTATACACGATCTTGTTTATGCCTATTTTCCACCCCCCCCCCTCATAGGATAGTTTTTCAGTGTTAGAAGGGGTTAAAAGGGTAAACTAATGACAAACCCTGTTACAGCATGCATTGAAGATTATTTTGAGCTTTGCTGCGTCAATTTATGTTCTTTCCTTCAAAAACTACGTTGGGCGCAAAAAAAGGGGCGGATTCTCGGCTTATTTTGGGGTCCCTATTTATTCTTTCAAAGTCAAAGCTTCTGAAATTCTAGGATTTTAAATTGCCATTACATAAAAAAATTACAATTTAACATGAAAGCTGACTATGTAAATTTTTCTAAAATCAAAAAATTAATTGAATTATTATAAAAAATGTATCAAGATAAATAGTAATTTTAAATGGAAAACATGAAAATTCAGAACTCTAAAATTGTAACCATTAATAATTATCGAATGAAAAAGTTTATTGATAAAAATTTGTCGGCCACGTAAAGACGAATACGAAGGTATATTTTGTTTTACGTTTCGACCCCTTTTTTTCATTGATCAATTTCACCAGTAGACAATACTTCTAACCGTTTTCGAGCGCTTAACGAGTTGTTGCATCCGCCACCTCAATTTTATGTAGATATTTCCTAAAGTATATAAACAAAACAGAACAGAGAAGTAATTTTGATGAAAAAAGGACTATACTTTTCTTAGAGTAATTAAATTTAATTGTTTATACAATATAGGGTATACTTTCAGGGACGGCAGAACAGAAATTCTCGGGTCCGGTGAACGC
>CAKNXH010001772.1:26443-37868 GCA_932178445.1 Andricus quercusramuli
CCTCCGCCCCCCCCCCCCCCCCCCCCCCCCCCCCCCCCCCGCCGCCCCGCTTCAAGCGACCACGGCGGGCGGCCGGGCCCCAAGACAAAAGTTTTCAAATAATTTCATGACTTGTTCTTCAAGCGTTTATTTAATCTCAAATATCTTCTCATAATAATATATTTATATTTTTATATATAAACTTCAATATTTGTATTTATCAACATAGATATTTCGTTTTCTTATTTTGCAGCGAATGTATTAGTTCGTTTTGAATTTTTTTGGATGAACTCATCTATCAGTGGCTCCAAAACGAGTTCTTTGGTCATCTCATAATGGATGTGAAGTATTGCACTTTTTGCATCAACATGTGCGAAACCATGCCAAACAACTCTGAAAAAGGGGTTATGTAAGCGAAGCGCCTACTCTACCACAGCCGGAACAAGCCGCCAAACAGAGAAAGAGAGGCGACACTGAGACCAACCAGGTCCAATAGAGCAGGCGGGCACGCAGGCATCCAATAGAGGAAGAGCGATGCTTCAGGACCCGGAGAAACACCAACATCCAGGTTTCTCTCAAGCCCAAAGATCTGGCTGAACTGGATTACAAGCTTCGTGGAGATTTTTCCGAAGACTTCTGGACTATCAACTGCAGTGTGTATAATGCAGCGAGAGTTTTGGCGGAGGCAAACCATAAAACAAAACGAACGGCTGATTATAAAACCAAAAGACGAATGCATCAACTCATTACAAAGTTCAAAGAAAATTTAACTGAACATACAGTGAATACAATTTTTTCAGCTTTCAAAGCTTAAAGGGCGTAGCAGTATAAGCATGGTTCTGCTGCCCAACTGAATTTGTTCCATACTTTGGGAGTAAATTACTGTTGTTGTAACAGTAATTTAAACGACGTATCATCTTTAAAAAATTTCTAATTCAGATGTTATAAGAAAAATTCAAAAAATCGAAGAAAAAATGGTATTGAAAACTACATGGCCGATTTTTTTGTTCCAAATATATGTTGTAGGGACAAATGAGGCAATTTTAGAAAAAAAATTAGATGACTGATTTTTATCAACGTCATTTTTTGAGGAAAGGTGGAAAGAATTTACATTCTTAAAATATTACATTTCTGTGAAAAAGAAGACAGCCTGCAAAAGTACATTTTAATGTACATTCATGATACATCACGTTAAAATGTCTTCAATAGTTTCTGAGAACAATGGATTTGAAAAAAATAGTTTTGTACATAACACTAAGACCATCTTTTTGCAAATCCATTTTTTGCAAAAATCAAAGATATTTGCATGTATTTTTTTTCATCAAATTAAGGTCATTTTAAGGATTATAAATACATAGAGTCCAATATAGATGTTAGCGGAACGGAAGTTTCTAATGTGACCCAATATACACCTCCCCTATTACTTTACACACCTCCCACACACTTACTCGGTGGTGGGAGAGGGACCCACAGTGTAAAGTGGATTCCGAATCCCCAAAAACAACGACCTTACTTAGAGAACCTTGCTCTCTAGAGGTACCAGAGCCACGACTTTCCGGAGATAAACAACTCCCTCGCTAGACTAGTGTTCACCGCATGAGCCGCGGAGGCTCTTCCAGCGAGGCGGGAATCGAACCCGCAAGCTGACTGAATCGGTCTAAAGTTAATTCCTTAGCCCCCACGACCGTCGCTCACTATCTAGATGTTCGTGATCGCATTATAAATCTTTGACCAAATAAATCATAGGTTATACGAATTACTAACACTATGCTCGTAAAAAATTATTATTGAATATATAACAAATATAAATACAGTGATAAGCTTTATGTGGTTACCATCTATTAACTTGAAACAGTAAAATACCAGACTTTAGGCTCATGTTGTCTACTCTCCATGGCTCTACTGCTAAGCTACGGAAGAATCGAGAGTTCAGTATTTTACGCAGGTTCCTCTCCGCTGCATTCAGCTATGTTGATTTTTCGTATTTTCAAATGTTGTAAATTTTAATCTGTATTATGATTATGGTTGGTACTGGTCTATCACCCTGAAAGACTTTTACAATATTTTTAATCTTAATATTAATTGAAGAACAGAAAATGATTTCAAATTAAAATAATTTTTTGCCAACTTTCTATTCTGCGAATTGTCAGAGAATATATTACTTGATTAGTTTTTATGTTTAGCGTCAGTCAACCTGTATTAAGAATCGGATCTGAGACTCTCGCTACAGTTCGCATGCGAGTCGCCTAGCCGCTAGCTATTTGAGACATTCATAATTTCTTAAGTATCAATTCGATTGGTCTAAAATTTTCCATAAAACTTCTTTGTACTGTTGTTGACAACTTTCTTGCTGGAAGTTTTTTGTTGTTAAAAACTCGCTCGACAAACGCTGGAAACGCTGGTTAGAGGATCTGTTTGGTTGGCTTGAATTAGAAAACTAAAACAGCTACAACTTTTTGCCCAGGATATGAAATTCTACATCTAGATATGATCTTTAAAAATTGAAATTCGAAATTGTTTTAGAAAGCTCCAGGGATCTTCCCACTCCCGGCGAAATAATTTTATGTGCCTTTATTCGATCCAGCAGCTCAATTATAACGAATTTTTTTTATGTGTAGTTTTTAGTAGCAAATTTTTTGTATAACAACAAAATAATTATGTTTTGTCGATTCAAACTGAGTAAATGTAAAGTTCAGCATGTTCATTACTCTTTTTTTGAAATGAGCAATTCTATATTATTGTTAATTATATTCTAATTATATATTAATTAACATATATACATACAGGGTGTCCCAGACTCAAGTGTCCGGACTTATATAGCCGTATAAAAATGAAAAAAATAAATAGAAAATTCCTTTTCCAAAAATCAGTTGAAGTTTTAGTCTTTTAGTTATAAAACATTTAAGCTGGACCAATCAGGAGCGCCGTATAAACAGCCGTGTGTCCGTGAACCAGATTTCAACGCAGTATTATGGAAGTGAGCGCAGGGGTGGGGTTAGCGACGGGAAAACACTACGTTGGAATCCCGTTCACGCACACACGGCTGTTTATACGGCGCTTCTGATTGGTCCAGCTGGAATGTTTTATAACTAAAAAACTAAAACTTCAACTAATTTTTGGAAAAGGAATTTTCTATTTATTTTTTTCATTTTTATACGGCTATATAAGTCCGGACACTTGAGTCTGGGACACCCTGTATGTATATATATATACACATATAATTGAAAAAAAGGGTTAAACAACTACCGCAGGGTCCCTCTGGGAGCAACTGCCAACTAAAAATGACACCGGCTCCCAGTAGAACCGCGGTAAATCACACTTATGGCCACGTGTCACGACCGTGCGATGGGTGGCATGATGAAATTACGACGACAGGCCGGCGAAACCCTCGTGTGTCTTGAGGACACGAACCGACCCAAGGATGACAGCTTTCTGCACTTATCCGATAATAAGGATAATTACCTTAACCAAATATTTTGGGTAAAGTCGATGCAGCTCCCTTTTAAGGTCTTGATACTTCTCATCCCTTTCCTTCTTCTTGGCAGTGACATTGTTGTCGGCCGGAGTAGAGAATTCGATCACGAATATAGTGCATTTCTCGAAGTCTTCGAGAACGATGTCAGGCCTAGAGTGTGCAATGAAGACTGCTATCCAAAAATCGTAGTTTCAGAAAATCTGGCTTTTCTCGTTTTGGATCAATGACTCATCTGCCTTGAAGCGTTCGGCAGGGCAGGATTACGGCCAACGCCGTAAGAGAGATAAAGATGGTAATAAAGCACTCTTAAGGCCGCATTATGTCTATAGATATACCTCGTACCTGCGTGGATCAGACACCCCGATAGTATGTGTTCTAGGTACTTAATGTGTGCATGACAAAAAAATTCTACAGTATGCTAAGGTGGAAATGACACTGTCCTGGCATGCGAAAATAAAACCCTCTGTACCTGAATTAAGCCCTGATGATCTAAGGAAAGTAAAAGTTTGCTCCTTCGACTAGATGGAGTAATGCACTTTCCTCAGGTAGGGTCGACTCCCATGGGTGTGTTAGACCACTTATAGCGACACTAGCGCATCTACAAGGAGATCGCAAACTAAAATGTATTTATGTGTTCGTGCACGCATGTGTATATATTATTTGAATTGTTGCATGAATTAAAATTAAAAAAAATAAACGAATTAATTCAAAATTATACAAATTTAGGACGAAAAATGTGTAAATACTGTTTTCTGTTTCATTTCTCGGCATAAATTTGTACAATTCTGCATTAATTCTTTAATAAATGAAGAAATTCATGACACATGAAATGTAACTTTTTTATGACATTTTATTTATTCGCATTGAAATAGAGAAATGAAATCAGTGACTTCATTCGTACAATGTAGAATTTTTTGTAAAATGTACGAGAAATAAAACGAGATAATGTTTAATAGTATTGTGATATAAGTAAGCGTACATCAAAAATTTTAACTCTGAGATTGGTCAATGAGAAATAAAGTTTTGATTGTTCTACCCCCTGAAAATGCTGACGAAAAATTAACTTTTAGCGTTATCAACGCAAACTTTCGAAAGAAAGTTGAAATATTTTAAAATATCCTCAAATATTTCAAATGTTCCAAAATTCTTAAAAAATATTTAAAGCTCTTTATCATTCCAAAGTCGTTCTACTGTCGACAAATTTTGACTTAAACATTCATAACGATCTGTCTTCAACATGCTCTCGACGTGCTTCATTCTTTCTTGATACCTAATTACAATCGAAAATTGCTACTTTGCACAGCAATAGGTCGAATAAGTTATTTTATACCAAGAAACTTTTTCTTTAAAAAGGCGAACGGTTCTCTGTTAATTAATTATTAAACTCATTCAAATCTAAAAGTATTACTATAATTTCTTAGTATAAAACGTAAAGATGTGATATAACAATTAAATGCAAAGTAAAATCTTAAGTATCGAGTACAATAAAGCCACTTCTACTTCAAAAATCTGAAAGTTTTCCTGCTAGTTAATGACTGAACTGTTTAAAAAAATTATGTAAAAATAAAATCGACAAGAAATATTATAATTTCTCAGTATAAAACGTAAAGATGAGATGTAAAAATGCTAAGTAAAATAAAATCTTAAGTATCAGCTACATTATCCTGTTAAATACTAAACTGATTAGAAAAATATTTACAAAATAAGTTAAAAGAATTATGTTCAACTAAACTCGAAAAGAAATGTTATAATTTCTTAGCATAAAGCATAAAGGTGCGACGAAAAATCTCACGTAAAATAAAATCCTAAGTATCAATTGCAGTACAAACTTCTACTCAAAGAAAGTTAACGTTTTACAGTTAATTAAGTCCTGAACTAAATAAAAAAATTATTTACAAAATAAGTTAAAATGATAATGCACAATTAAAATGGAAAGTAAATGTGATACTTCCCTAGTGTAAAACGTAGAGGTGAGATGTACAAAATTTACGCAAAATAAATTTTAAATAGCAACTAGAATATAAACCTATAAATGAACTGGTAAAGTAATTTCAAAAACTATTTAGTTATAATTTCTTAGTCTAAGATGTATTATTTACAATTAAAACCGAATGGGTATTTTTAGAATTATTCTTCCTTTCTAAGATTTTACTTTGTATATTTCGTTTCGAAATTTGCAGTACTTAAATATCTTTTAAGGAAAGAATACTTTTTGAATTTTCTTTTACCGTAGACACTCTATTTTCTTTCTGAAGTAAGAACATCGAAGAGCATCTATTTTTGTGGCGAGAAAGCCTGCGAATCGCTTTTTTCCAAACCATACGACACTGGGTCGTGTTCGCACGTATCTTTTCGGAGTGAACGTCAAGCATGTCTCTTCTTTGTTGGAAGACTCAGTTTGGTCAGATTCCTTTGGCAAAGTTTCAATTGGAATTTCGTTTGCTGAAGATTCCGACTTCTCATCTCTCTTCGGTGTTGAAGTCCCCATAGGTGGTGGAACATTGACTTCCAAATCTGCAATTCCCATCTCAGCATTCGCGATTTCTCTTTCATTCTGTAAAAAAAATCAATAAATAATAGGTTTTGGATAAAAGTGTGTATACAAAGGGAAAACCGATTGACTCTGATTATTTTTGCTCAAAATGAAATTTTCTAATATTCAGGTTGGTTGAGGTTACCATTCGAAAATTTTTATTTTACGCAAAAATTATGAACTTAAATAAATACTTTTTCCCTTATCGCTTAGTATCGTAAAGTTAGAGCTTCAGTTTCAATATTTCAGTTCAATATTTATAATTTTTTTAAATAACAAATTTAATTAATGCAGTTGAATGTTCCACCGTTTTGGTTAAAAATTTATCTCTTTTGTTGAAAGTTAATTTTTATAACTAAAAGTTTACATGTTTCATGTTTGATTCTTGAATCATCTTTGGTAGTTAAAAATTCGTTTTTTCTGTTATATGATTAATCTTCTCGGTTGAAAATTTAATCAATTCACTTAAAGATTCATGATATTCGGTCAAAATTAATATTTTGGGTTGAAAATTCGACTTCTTAGTTCAAAGTTAAACTATTATTTTCCAAATTATTTTTTTTTCTTCAAAAATTCTTCGGTTTAATTTAAAATGCATATATTTCGTTAAAAGTTTAACCTTTTTTTTTAAATTTCTTTTTTGGGGTGAAAAATAATTTTTTAAACTGGATATTTAAGTAGTCGACGTGAATATTCCATCATCTTAGTTAAAAATGTATCTCTTTACTTGAAAATTATTTCTGATAAATAAAGCTTATCTATATTCAATTTTTTTTTCTTAACTTATCTTTTTTAGTGAAAAATTCGAATATTTGGTCAAAAATCGTCTTTCTTGTTATTAGATTAATCTTCTGGGCTAAAAATTCAACTAACTTAACTTGAATATTCACCATTTTACTTGAAAATTCATCTTTTCGAATGAAAATTCCACTACTTGGTTGAAAGTAAGACTATTTCATGAAAAACCCATTTCTTTCTCTCCAAAAATCATCTCTTTTGTTTAAAATTGAACACTTTCTATACATTTTTTGTTGTTAAAAGATAATTTTTTAAACTAACAATTTAACCTACTCAATTTTCGGTTCATATGTACTTGATTGAAAATAAACAATTTGGACTATGACATTTTAAACAATTTAGGCGTATTTACATGTTTTCCCGTAATTTCAAAGCTTCTCGAAATATAATTAAATTCATATCTATATATTTAAACTTACCACCTGACAAAGAATGGTGCTTTGTCGCACTTCGCTCTCAATGCTATTCGTCTCCATCATTTCTCTTACGAATCTCAACTTTCCGAGAGACGGCGAGTTTAAAATTGGGTCAATTTTCGTTGACGAAGAGTCTGTTTCCCTGTTGGATAAATCCAACTTCTTGGTACCGTCAGCTTCATCATCAGCACCACTCTCCACCTCTTCAACTTCGGGCAAATTTAAAGTTGGGACTGCATCAGACTTTAATCTCATCGTTCCGTCTTGACATTTATTCATTTGATCCTCAGAAAAGTGTAATCGGTAAATAAATAAATGATTTGAGGTTACTTCATCGTAACTCATTCTCTTTAGGTCTTTATTTCCGATTAACGCTATCCATTGTCTTCCGATATACTGCTTTGGGAACAAGTGGATTGGTATATCTTTTTTCTTGCACCTTTTGGACGAACATCCTGGTACAGTACCAACATTTCTATTTACTATTTTCATTTTTCACTTCACAGATTTCACTTCAATATAACCTCAAAAAACATTTGAAAACATTTGCATAGCGGCGCGAAAATATTTAAAGCAAAATTACCCCCACTTTTGCCTCTACAGTAGAGCCATCTAACAGGAGGTCGATAACTACAAAAGTATACGCGATCACACGCGCTCATGGGAGTCGACACTGCCTGACATTCCTCACTTCTGATGTGAAAATTCAGGCCAAGGGTCTCGTCCACTTGCTCCGTGGATTTATAAAGGAACGATCCTTTGCCAATCATCTCGTGGTTCCTGACTACTTTTAGGAAGGATGTCTGCCATCTGTAACCATGTGAGCTGTACTTAGAATAAATCGGTTATGAAGACACCTGATATTCAGAAGTCCGCGTTCGCCTTGACGGCGTGAGATATATAATCGCGGAACAGACGAATGGATTTGCAAGCTTTTATGCATATGCAACATCGTACGTGTGGTGATATCAAAGACCGTAAGCTCGTTCATCGTCCATTGAACCACCCGAAACGAGTAGAGTAGAACCGGGACGGCAAGCATGCTAGTCGTAGATACTTTGTTCAACGCCGACAGATTGGAAGACCAAATCTGTCGAAGAAGTTGCTTGTATATGCTCCGGAAACTCCTTCGCTGATGTTTCGTTCTGAATGCGGCTTTGAGGCACGCCCAGGTGTATATAGGTCTTTTCAGTGTAAAATGTATAATAATGCTTATATCCACTAGCTCAGGGTCCTTGGGAACGCCAATAATAATCTTTCCTTTCTTTAGATGAATTTTGGCACACTTGTCCAATCCAAGGTCCATCCCAATCTTTCCTCTGTAGTCCTTGACGATGTTTATAGCAGTTTGAAGTTTGCTTTTATCAGACGCATAGATCTTCAGGTCATCCTTATAAAATACACGAGTGAACTTATGCTCGCGATGATTAGTGTCGCCACAGAGGTATCCAGAAGAATTTCGTAGTGTGAGAGATAGGTAGATGCAGAAGTGTGATGCAAAAAAGCAAACGTCTCATGGTATCGCCCTGTAAGAGGCCACTCTGGAAGGTGACGGTGTTCGTTGTCGCACGATAATTTCCAGATGAGATAGTTACTATAGTTTTCTAAAGGGGCATCCATCTCTCTCTGCATATCATTACGTGTGGATGCACCTTCAAGCTTTCCAACAGACATATGATAAGTCTGTGAGAGGTCGAATCGAAAACTTTCCGGTAGTCAATCCAGGCCACTGACAGGACGTGCTAATGAGCTGCAGCGCCTTTACAGACGCACCCGTCAATTAGCAGGTTCTCTTGACAGCTTGCTACACCTTCTTTCGAGCAACGTTGTTTGTACATCTCTCACCACACTGGCTCAATTCTTCGAACAATCCTGTTGTTTGAGACAGCTGTAAAGATCCTATACAGTGTATTCAAATAAGTTATTGGCCTGTAATTCTCTGGGTTGGGAAAGTTGTCTTTTTTCGGTAGGAGTACAGTGTGTCCTAACACCAGCCACTACGGAATAGGCGTTTCTGACTTTGGATATGAGGTGAATATGCAGGCCAAATGCTATTGTGCAGAAGTAAACTTCTTCCGCCAGAAGTTCTTGATACAATTTGGTCCTGCAGCGGAAAAGTTCTTCGTGCCTCTAAGTACTTTTTTCACCTCTTCGGCAGTGTTTGATGGAAATTCCTTTTCAGATGTTATGAGGTTGTCCCAAAACTCCTTGAAGCGGTTGATATTATCAGTATCATCTTTCAACTCCAGTGCTTTCAGGATGTTGTATACCTCTCTTCAACAAGTCTCTACCTCGTTAGACTTGGGTGGATTTTTGACAGAAAAAGGACGATCACTGAAAAGGCGCGATGGGTCAACGAGAAACTGTTGAATCTCCCTGATCCATCTCTCCCTCTTCTGTATTCTCCTCTTTGCATCACATAACACCCGTATTTTGTCACCAATATGCTGCTTGATTATCAGCAGCTTTGACTTGTTTAGTGTGTGACTGAAGATCTTCAGTTCTTGGGCGAACTTTCGAACCCTTTCCGTGAACGATCTACCAGATGTTATGTAGTCAATCACTCACTGAATACGAGACGCATTCTGTCTTGCCCGTCCAATCTTCTTGTTCAGTTGATGCAAGCGTCTTTTGGTCTTTCGATCCATCGTCAGTTTTAGCCTTCGATTTGAATCAGCCAATCCTCTAGCAGCACCATAAACTGAACAATTGATGGTCCAGAGGTCGGACAGAGGTCCTCAAGAAGGGAGGCATCCATTTCAGCTAGATCTTGGGGCTTGGTGTCTGCTTTCTGCGGTTGTTCTTAATGTCACTTCCTCATCTTCGTCTGTAGCTTGTTCAAACAGCGGTTGGGGAAGCGTTCCGCGTACATATCCATTTTTCAAGAGGTAGGCACGTTGATTTCGCAAAGACTGATACGAAACGTTTTGAAGCTCTGGGTGTTCTTGGACCACAGAGTGTGCACACGCGCCATAAAGCCTCTGTGAACAGGGATAATTCTGGCATCGTAGCAGTCTAGCAAGTCATCCTTGAGTTGATTCGTCCACTCTATGTGAGCGTTTCGCCGGTTTGATCATCGTGTTTCCATCTAAATAAATAAATATATGGGTAATTGTCAAATTGTAGGCAAATTTCAGCACCTACAGTGGCAATCATATCATTATTAGGAATTTAATATTTTATAACGGAAATTGATCTTATCACATGTAACAATTTTAAATCCAAAAGGGACAGTTATGAAAATAAGAAATAATAATGAATCCATGCGCACGCGCATATAATCAGCCGTACGCTGTTCTATTGTACCGTACGGTAATGATGCGAGAAAAATGTTAAAGTTTAACCTTCTCTAATGTTTATCAAAAAATAACAAATTTTAATTATGAAAAGTCACCTACTTATGAAAGAAAACACCACCAATCAAGTAACGGAATTGTTTTTATAATTTTTTTTCAATCCCAAAATTGTTTTTAACACACGTACGGGAATGACGGTTTTGTTGTCAAGATGTTCTTTTCAGTTTTAATATCGGATTCACAAAAAAGAGAGCTAATATTTTTAACTCAATTCTATAAAAACTTCTATTAAACAATATGCCTAATATTTTTGTATTTATTACTCAACTGTAACTACAATATTTTACTAGGAAAACAGACGTACGGTAATGACTTCTGAAATGGAAAAATTGAGGGACAGACATCAAGGCTTTTAAAATATTTATTTCACTTAAAAAATGTGCATACATTAAATGTATGTTTATGTGAAGTTTACAAACTTGATACGTTAGGCGTTTTTCAGGTTACTGTCTAAAAAAACGGAGAAAATCAGTTTATCCTTGTACAAAGTGAGTTTGGGACGCCGTACGGTAATGATGTTTCGGGTGTTCTTATATTAAATTAAAGTAAATAGGAACAGAAATGAAAAAAGGAACTGACCATTCTGTAGAGGATGATAATAAGTGTTTATTAAAATTTTTTAAGAAATCAGCACGAGCTTCTAAGTTAATGTTATATTATTGGGACTTCAAGTTTGCCTTCAATTTAACAATTACCCATATACACACACACGAATACACGCATATACAGTGAGGCCAAATTCATAGTAGTCATAGTCATAAGTGCGAAAGAGATGCTCCTATGCACCATCTACTAGTGTCTCACTTGTACTCACGCTTCTCTATGACTACTATGAAGTTGACCTTATGGTATATATATATATATATAT
>CAKNXH010001772.1:37968-59444 GCA_932178445.1 Andricus quercusramuli
ATATATATAGTTAAAAGTTTGTCATAAGGACAACCGCAGGATTTCGCCGGGAGCGGGTGCTAATCTGAAAAATTGCACCCGCTCCCAGCGAAATCGCGGTAAAATTTCAGCTGTAACCACGTCTCACGACCGTGAAATGGGTGGTTACAGTCTGCGCGAATTCAATACGATGATCCGGCGAAAGTCTCGTGCACCCTAAGGGACACGGAGCGACCCAAGGACGACCGCCTTCTGCATTCTCCCTGCAAGTGCCTCAGCATTTTGTTGACACGCAGGGATGCTTCTCAGGCTATTAACAAGTGAAACCTTGGCACCTCTAAGAGCGCCAATGATCAGGAAGATTAGCTCAACAGAATATTCCGGGTATAACCGTCGCAACTCCCTCATAAGGTCTTTATACCTTTCTTTCTTTTCTTTCTCCTTCGCTGTGCCGTTTTTGTCAGCTGGTGCCGAAAATTCGATAACGAACATGGTTCGTTTCTCGAAGTCAAGAAGAACCATGTCAGGCCTCGAGTGCGCAACAGAAACAATTGTCGAGAATATGAAGTTCCAATATATGCGGCACTTCTCATTTTCGACAATTGACTCTATTTCTCTAGGGGCGTTCAGCGGAGAGGTATTTGGGCTAATGCCGTAAGAGTGACAGAGATGGTAATAAAGCACTCTCAGTGCCGCATTGTGCCTTTGGATGTAGGTTGTTCCCGCATGAGCTGGACAACTAGATAGTATGTGTCCTAGATGCTCGGGGTGTTCATGACACGCTCTGCAGCTATCATCGGGAATATCTTGGCTTAAAATCTGGCGACGGTATGCTAGAGTGGAAATGACACCATCTTGACATGCCAAAATGAAGCCCTCTGTGCCCGACTTCAATCCGGGTGATCTAAGGAAAGCAAACGTCAGCTCATACGACATCGACTGATCTTCCACATTTCTGTGGAAGATGCCCTGCATCTTCTTGTCGAAGAGCTCTTCGCGGAAGTTTTTCTCCTGTGCTTTCTTAATCCGGGCCTTCAGGAGTGAGTATTTAAGATGGATAAGATTTGATGCATTTCGCTCACCCCTGATATTGAAGTCAAGGCCGAGTGTTTCAGCAGCCTCCTCCGCTGCTTTGTAAAGAAACGCCCCTTTGCCTACTTCTTCGTGTTTTCTGACCATTTTAAGAAGAGGATCTTGTCCATTTGCGACAATATGTGCTGTACCCAGAATAATCCTGTTGTGAAGACATTCAAGATTCAGTATTCCACGACCACCTTGACAGCGTGAGATGTAAAGTCGTGGAACAGAAGACTTAAGGTGCATGCTTTTGTTCATGTGCATAACCTTTTGGGACCCGATGTCGAGGGATCTGAGCTCGTCCTTCGTCCATGGAACTACTCCAAATGAATAGAGTACTACTGGGACGGCAAGCATGTTCGTTGCAGATACTTTGTTCCTCGCCGACAGTTCGGAAGACCATATCTGTCGGAGGAGACGTTTGTATCTGCATCGGAGAGTATCCTTTATAGATGTTACGTCCTGAATGCGGCTTTGTGGCACGCCCAGGTATGTATAGGTCTCTCCAGCGCAAAGGTGTCGTATAGCGCTTCTGTCAACGAGTTCAGGATCTTCGAGGATGCCGTTAAGTTTTCCTTTCTTCAAATTAACCTTGGCGCATTTCTCTAACCCGAACTCCATTCCAATCTCTTGAGTGTACTCTGTGACAATTTTTAGAGCTAGATGTAGTTTCTCTTGATTTCTAGCATAGAGCTTAAGATCATCCATGTAAAATACATGATTTACCTTATGCTTTCGATTTCCAGGTTTGCCACAGAGGTACCCTTCGGAATGCCGAAGTGCGAGAGATAGTGGCAATAATGTGAGGCAAAAGAGGAGAGGGCTCATGGTGTCGCCCTGAAATACACCTCTCTGAAAGGTGATACTGTTAGTGATCACACGATATTTTCCAGATAAGATGGTAAATCTGGTTTTCCAAAGCGGCATTAATCTCTCTATGCATCTCACGATGTGTGGATGAACCTTCAAGCTTTCCAACAGACAGATGATAAGTCTATGGGAGGTTGAATCAAAAGCTTTTCGGTAATCTATCCAGGCCATCGATAGAGATCGTTGATAGGATGCTGCATCTTTACAGACACATCTATCGATGAGCAGGTTCTCCCGACATCCTGCTACGCCTTTCTTCGAGTCACGTTGTTCATACATCTCTCGCCACACAGGTTCAATTGTCCGAAGAATCCTATCATTTAGGATGGCTGTGAAGATCTTATACAGCGTGTTCAGACAAGTTATTGGCCTGTAATTCTTAGGGTCAGCTAAGTTGCCCGTCTTAGGCAGGAGCACTGTGCGCCCTTCCACCAACCACTCCGGAATAGGCTCTTCCGACTTTAGATATGAGGTGAAAATTCGGGCCAGATGCTGGTGGGTTGAAGGAAACTTCTTCCACCAGAAGGTCTTGATACCATCTGGTCCCGGAGCGGGAAAGTTCTTCATGCCTCTTAATACGTTTTTCACCTCCTCGGTAGTGATAGGTGGGCATTCTTCCTCAGGTATTATGAGGGCATTGCACAGCTCCTTGAAGCTATTTATGTTCTTTGAGTCTTCTTGAAGTGGATGCTGGACCTCGTAGACTTCTCTTCAAAATGCTTCGACCTCCTCTGGTTTGGGCGGATGGTCGACAGTAATTGGAGGGTCTTGGAAGAGTTTAGATGGATCAGATGAAAATTGTTGATTTTCTCTGACCCACCTCTCTCTCCGCTCTAGACTTCTCCTAGCGTTAGATAGTATTCGTATTCTGTCAACAATATGCTGTCTGATGGTCATTAGCTTTGATTTGTTGATTGTGTGATGACGGATCCGTAGTTCGCGCGCGAACCGTCGAACCTTGGCAGTGAAATTCCTGCCAGATGTTATGTAGTCAATCACACACTGAATGCGGGACGCGTACTGTCTAGCCCAGCCTATCTTTGTGCTGAGTTGATGCATTCTTCTTTTGGTCTTATGATCAACCGTTGGTTTTGTTTTACGGCTTGCATCTGCCAAAGTTCTCGCTGCATTGTACACACCACAACTGATAGTCCAGAGGTCGGATTCTTCGGAAAAATCTCCACGAGGTTCATCATCCAATTCAGTCAGATCTTTGGGCTTGGGAGAAACCTGAATGTTGATGTTTCTCCTGGTCCTGAAGCATCGTTCTTCCTCTATTGGATGCCTGTTCGCGGTTGGTCTCAGTGTCGCTTCTCTTTCTCTGTTGCCGGCTTGTTCTGGATGCGGTTGAGTAGGCACTCCGCTTATATAACCCATTTTCCTAAGGTTCTCGGCATGGTTTCGCAGACGTTGTTGCGAAAAGTCTGAGAGCTCTGGGTGTTTCTCGCACCACAGAGCATGCAGTCGTGCCATGT
This sequence comes from Andricus quercusramuli, assembly GCA_932178445.1. Taxonomy (NCBI): domain Eukaryota; kingdom Metazoa; phylum Arthropoda; class Insecta; order Hymenoptera; family Cynipidae; genus Andricus; species Andricus quercusramuli. The sequence continues at coordinate 41,370 of CAKNXH010001772.1, forward strand.
AACCTTCTCGTTCAGGGACCATACTGGCATCGTAGCACTCCAGCAGGCCGTCATTGAGTTGATCCGTCCACCTAAAAGTAACAAGATTCCGCCGGTCAATCGCATTGACTCCGTCTTGATTGGCTCCCCCAACTGTAGGGTAGTCGGCATTGTTGTCCGACCCATTGTCGGGAGCCCGGCTGTATACTCTGAGAGTCGCCGATTTCCCAGAATCACCGTTAGAGACACCTCACCCAGGTGACATTCAGCTTTCGGCACGGTTCTTACACCTTCGCTTAGGGGTTATTCCTTCGGGACCATCCCTGGACAATTGTCCGCGACTGCTTATTAATTATTGTAACCATATTCAGCAGAAACCCTTGGTACAGGGACCCTCTATCCGCAACCCGAGGACGCGTTCGGAGGCTTTATCATAAGCCCTTCGGTTCTATTCCAAAGGAATCAAAACCGAAACCGAATTGTGTATATATATATATATATATATATATATATATATATATATGTGTGTGTGTGTGTGTGTGTGTGTGTGTTTGTTTGTGTATAAAATAAATAGAAAATTCCTTTTCCAAAAATCGAATGTTTATACGGCGCTCCTGATTGGACCAGCTGAAATACTTTATAACTCAAAAACTGAAACTTCAACTTATTTTTGGAAAAAGAATTTTCGATTTATTTTTTTTACTTTTATACGGCCATATAAGTCCGGATACTTGAGTCAAGGATACCCTGTATATATATGTATGTGACATGCGCTGAAGAAAGGGGACTTATTCTAAAAAAATCGAAATCGGGGTTTTTACACCTTTCGATAGTTTTTGAGTTGTTCTTTTTAATGAAACCATCGGAAAAATTTTCAAGCGTTATTATTGCTAATAATTGAGTTTTTAGGTACCCGAGAAATCAGGCTTTCGCTCGAGAGCTCAAGATCCCGTGAAACACCTACCACCACTCACCACTACATCTCCGCGTCTCATTTATACCCGTCCGTGAGCCGCGCTTGCGGCCTATCTGTTTCCTCTTGAGAATGTAGTGGTAAGTGGAAAGGGAAGTTTTTGTGAGTCTTCCCTCTCTCCTAAAAGTCGCGTCTATCCGGTCGACTTCGGCCGCTCGCCCTGACAAATCTCAAGACATATGTGTGATTTACCGCGGTTCTACGGGGAGCCGTTGTCATTTTTAGATGGCAGCTGCTCTCAGTGGGACCCTGCGGTGGTTGTTTAACCCTTTTTTATTACACACACATATATATATATATATATATATATATATATATATATATGTATTTTTTAAATTTAAATTCTTTATATTCTTTTGCGTTATTGTATTCAGGTATGTTCAAAGTTGTTAGATATATGTACTAGGGTGCAGTGAAAAAATAAAATTTTGAAATAGGGTTTGGGTGGAGGGTGCTCAAAAGTTGTCATTATCCTCTAATAGGAAGCCCCGAAAAGTGATTTTCATCAATAAATATCTTTATACAGTCGGACGTCACACTATGGGCCAGGCGACCTCGAATTTAAGCAAATATCCAAAAAGTTTACATATTTAGCTGCAAAGGGTGACTGAGGGGTTTTTGGGGTCATTGATAACGAATCTGGAGTAAAAACTTTTAAATCAATATGACGGACCCAATATGGGTGCTTTTTGGGTCGCTGATTACGCGCAGCTGGTGGCAATATTTAAAAACTTTAAAAGTCATACCCAATATTGCAGAAAAAAATTTTAAATGTCGACAAATTCAGCTAAAAATGTTTATATGGGGCTTTTTGGTATAGTTGATTACAAATCCGAGGTTTAAATTTAGAATTTCGGTACCCTACTAAAAAAAAAGTCCGGAACTATCAGGAAAAAAGTTAGAACTTCTGACCAGTTCTATACACTTTTGTTACCTTTCTCGGCAGAAAGCGTCAGGAAAAGTCAGAATTAGTGAAAAAAAGTTCAGAAATCGTCAGAACTTGGGTTCGAAGGATGATCCTTTCATTAGTTTTCCAAGAATAGAATGCCATAAAACCTAATCCCTTTTCTATTTCCCAGGTTATTTATGTTATTTATTTATGCTTATTTATACACATTCTTTCTTTACTTATAATTAATTATTAGTACTTATATACTAAATGACCCAGCACGCGAATCGAAAAATGTTGTCCGTTTTTACACATCTCTTTCTCTTTACAAGATACATTCTATTTATAGTAATTTTTAAGTTTTTAGGAAAATTTTTAGGTCTCTGAAATATTTGAAACCGTACATTCTGAATTTCTAACTTTTGAATCTGTATATACAATATTGAAAAAAAATTATTTTAAATTTTTAATCCTTTTCAGTTGGTCCTATCCGCTGAACTGTTTGATAGGTTGTGAATTAACATATGGGCCGAGTATAAATTATTTAAACTTCTTTCCTGAAATTTTGAAACACGAACCCCCTTTTGTGAGACACCGTGCGTTTCGACCCCCCCCCCACCCCCCATCACACGTAATTTTTTCCGAATAATTTTTTTGTGTGAACTTATTACATAAATATATGTACGCCGATTTCGTACGTACAAAAACCATTTATTATTAGAAAGATTTGGTGGTATTAAACACAAGTATTACTATTAAATTCAATAAAGTAGTATAAGAAATGTTTATATGTAACGCACCAGGTACTACTGTAAATATTTTAAGTTGCATGTCATAGTTGTCATTTTAATGGTAAGATAACTTTTTAAAAACACTTTTTTGCTTTTTTAAAATTTTAAATTACTAACAGTGAAATCTTAAAACTTGAACCAGTCTACAATAGAAAATAACTGCTACTCTTTATCAAATTTCTTCTGAGGTCAAAATGTTAGTAAGCCAATCCGCAGGTGACTTCAGAACTGGAAGAGACTGCGTACAGTGTTCAGACGATCTGGTCCTGAATGCAGTGGGGTAGTTTTCCTCTTCAATGTCCAGCTCAATTTTTTCTACTCATTCTACATCTTCTGCTCCTGTCTTCTCATCGTGTTAGACGCACAAATGTTCTCCATTGCGCTGCGCCTCCATATGTGCAGGTTTCATTACCCTCGAAGCTCTTGCAGAATGGTTAGAAGCCTTCATGTGCGATGAGGCTCGCTTTTTGGTTGCAAAATATTGCCCACCTTACCCTGCTACTTAGTTGAGACTGAACTGCTGGACAAAAGTAGTCGTATGGCATTTCTAGGTATGCATCAAGGCCAGGGATTTTCGGGATTTGAATACCTAACCATGTAATGAGGCAAAAAATTTTGCATCGGCATTCTCGTCGATAGGGTCTACAGCTATTAATGATCCGTCATTACTTTGCATGATACGACAGGGGTACGAGAAAATCCAGTTTTTGGAACAGTGCGTAGGTTACTTCTCAGGGGGCCACAACATTCAACTTTACTGCATTTTCAAATCTGTAAAAAGAGTCTCAATATAATAGGTGTGTTATTTAAAATTATCATATCATATGGCCAACGGCCATACCACGCTGAAAAAACCAGTTCTCGTTAGATCACTGAAGTTAAGCAGTGTTGGGCGCGGTTAGCACTTGGATGGGTGATCATTCGGGAATAATACTACTGCATGCTGTTGGCGTTGTGGGTGTGGTGAGCCCACACTTGTAGTTCTTTACTACAAGAAACTATCCACCTAGAAACACTACCCGAATCGGGTAGTGTCACGCCTACCCCGAAAGGGAAATGGATTAATGGTATACATACATACATACATACATATCAATTAAGAGTATCAATGATTAAATCTATTTTATTGCTTTATTTTAATATTAAGAAACAGAGATACATAATTATTCTATCAATAACTTACCTGCAAAAAATATTGTGATTCACGCACATGACGTGTATACCAATCGTCACTTACATCTGGGAGTTGATCTGTAGTTTGAGTACTAGAATCTTCATACTCAGCATTAACGGGGTGCGCATCAATCACTAACTCACTCCATATACCAGCCAAATTGGTCCCAGCATTAGCAAAATTTTTTTACTTCAGCACCTCGTCTATGGTTTTTTCAGCGTTACCAAGATGTTTACCATATGTATCATGACGACGAATGACCCCTGAATGCTGGTTGTTGAGTGGCGCCATCCTCCTTTCTACTCGATTGAATGCATTGCGACCAGGTGCATTAGTGACGACAAATATTGCATCCAGATCAAGTTCTTTGAAGTGTTGAATCGCATGTGCATTCTGCAATAACCTTCCGATATCTATTTAGCATTAAAAGGAAAATGTTACGGTTTTATATGGATCTAAATAATGATAAAGAACAGCACGAAGTATATTAAAAATTCATTACAATCATTTGGGGAAAACAAATATTTTCCTACCTGGGATTGTCATCGGATCCTCCATCAGCAGATATAATTACAATTCTTTAAGATTCAGTAAACTTTTGAAATCGATTGTGTGAGTTCACATTTTCTGGATTTCCTTGGCCTTGTGGTTTTATTACAATACCTGCGTAAACGGACGGAATGAGCTTATGTCGTCTTGCTATTGTCCAATCATTGTATGGAAGCTGTACTCTGCACTCGACATGCATCACCATCGGCGACTGTTTGTGTACTGCTGTCAATCCTATCGGGACTCTTGCCTTATCATCCTGAGATATAAAAGCAACTTGCTGAGGACCTGGCATGGATATCATGTTGTGCCTTGGAAGGTCCTACTAGTACAGTCAATATGTGTCTTTTACCTTCCAGGATAACCAAATTTTTTGGGAGAAGTCCCAAACACGTTGCTTTTCTAGATATTTTGAACCCCATGCTTAAAAGTTTCTCGTGCATTTCATCCAATATTTTGCAAGCTCTAATTTCTTCTGTTCGACGTCTATCTTATGCAGCCGCAGCAAATGAAGCTATGTCTACTATTGCTTGCAAAAGCCCCGGCTGATCTACCAGGCTTCTTACTTTTTGCATTATTAGACGAAACCTGATCTAATTTTATTTTTATAGAATCTCTGTATTTCTTTTGGTACGTAGCTTGAAATATTTTCTTCTTCCGACTTCACTTCATTTTTGCTAGTTCCTTTTTAGTGTTTTCAATGTCCATTTGGGTAAAATCGCCTCCCGGATTAGAATCTCTAGCAAGAATTTGACTATTTAATTTGCTTCATATAGCATGAATTTTGGCAGAAATTAGATCTTGAGAAGGCTTGGTGTATATTCTTTGTAAAATATCCGAAGAGACTGGAGATGGTTGAACAAAACTTGTTTCCGATTGTTCTGAAATAATTTCTTTATTCTCTTTTGCAGTATCGCGAGATGTTGAAGCGATCGTTGAGGGAAGGATATTTATGGGGGTATTAATATTATGAACAGCCTTCATTGAAGAACATGCACTCTGAAATAAGCAAAATAGACATAATAATGTAGGGTGTCTTTAGCTAGTCCTCCAGAAATTTGGGGACGACTAGGTCTATTCCCTTTTCCAACTCAATAAACTTTTGACAATGACTAGACGCAGCCAAAATCTAAAAGATTTTTTCAGAATTTGAGAGTACTTGTCAAATTAGAAAATAAATGAATAGATTTTTTTAACCAGCTTTGGAACATTAACAAACTTAATGCGTAATCTTCAGAATTCTTAAGTTTTAGAATATAATTAACAGTTTAAAAAAATCAAAATTTATTTTAAATCTTATTGAAATAGTGATATTTTTAATAAGTTAGGAAGAAAGTACATTTTTATGCTATATTATATACAAGGGTGTTTCAAATTATTTTTCAAGAGGTGGCAGCAGCCCCCTGGAACTCTGAGTTGAAAATGTACAATGTGTTGACGGTGGCCGTGTGGTGGCGCCAGCTATGCAGTTGGCCTATGATCGTTGCAAATGCATGGCAAAATGATAAAATTGAATTTAATAACACATTAAAAGTAATTTACTGACAGTATGGAATAATCTTTGAGTGTTTTTAATTATCTTTGCAACATTTTCCATCCTCTAAGCGAAAGAAAACTGAGGGAAACTGCTTTTAGATGTAAAAATCTGCATGTATTTACAGATGTTCCAAAATATCCACGGTGTTGAAGTTTTGAACTTTAGATTATAAATAAATGATATCTTAATATATTTTCAGGGTGACCGCTGGAAATTTTATAAAACCGGGAAATGACAGTGAATTTATTTTTTATCGGGAATTTTACAAATATTTAGAAAAAAGATCGGTCTCAGTTTGATTTTAACAGTTTTTAAAATAATTAGTTGAATTTTTATCTGTTTCAACTATATAATTCAGTTTACAATGCGTAATTCAAAAATCTTTCACATGAAAATTTTCTATTTCAGTTTTTGATTGTTAAGCGTACATTTTTCATTAAAAGAATTCAAAAATGCAGTTTTAAAGACTTACAAATTTTTAAATTAGAAGCATTTGCGATCAAAAAATTTGGATAAAAAATCTTTTTAATTGATCAACTGTGGATGTAAATTATAATGATTTTTAAAATTCAACTGTGCATTAAAGATTAAAAGGTGAATAATAATTAATTTTACAAGATGATGCGAAATCCGTTCAAAATTTAATAATTTTAAGATTTTAACGTTAAAGATTAAACTGTTTAAATTGGAAAGTTAGTAGTTAAACAAATGTAAATGCATGACTGAAACTTTATAAAATATTTAAAATTGTAAAATAACTTCAAAACAATATATTCATACCTAAAGACTTTTATTAAATTTAACATTATTGTTTTAGTCTAAAAGTTGAAACTTTAAAATTGGAATTTTTTCAATTATAAAAAACAACAATAGCTGAATATTTAGAAATTTTTGACTGTTCATTTAAAATCAGTAATTGTAAATCAAATATTCAAATTTAAACAAAAAACTAAACTTTGAACATTATAATTTTAATTGTTCTATTTCAAAAATTTTAATTTGCAAGTCAAATTATAGAATTTTGATGTATAATAAATATTGAACACCTATTATTATTCCTAGAAAAAATTCAAGTGAGTTGAATTTTGTTTCAATTTAAAATTTGAAATGATTTTAAATAATTTATACAAAGTGTCTGCGTAAACCGACAAAATTTGGCTATTCGTACTGAAATTTCGGTACAAATAGCCCACGGCCTAATTTAAAACAAAATATAGATTTGTGCACGTTTCGAACGAAAAATTTAGAAGATTTTTATGAATTGTGAAAGGCTTTAAAATAATAAGAAATATTTTCTTAAGATTTCTAGGAAAATTGAAAATGACCTTTTATTTTGAAAAATAAATTTTAAGAGAATATTTAAACAGGTTTAAAAAGATTTCTGAAATTGTTGAAAATGAATCTGGAAGATTTTAAGGAAATATTTTTAATTTTGCAGGATTTAAACGAAATTTTAGGAAGAATTCGAATCATTTTGAAAGATGTTTAGAAGGTCTGAAAAATTTAAAAATTAATTCATAATTTGAAAAAATGTAAAACATCGTGTAGATGTTTCAAGATCTTGAAATAAAATTTTGAAGCTTTTCAAGGATTTTCAAACTATTTGAAATAAAAATATTTTAACTTCTGATTTAATAAGTGTTCCGTTTATGTCAAAAGCGTAATCGTTCCATTTTTAATATTTCTACCTTAAAATTGCTTAAAATGGCCCTGATTTTGAAATTTTCAACTTTGAAAAAGTGAACCAAAAATATACATTGTAAACAAATTTAATTAATTTTAATGATTTCGTTTAAAAAATTGCTTTTCGGCATGACTATTATTATGAAATTTAACTTAAAATTTAAGACGAAAAGGGAATTTTCATTATACTACAGCTGTAGAATAAAGGTTATTCACATCAAATCTACTCTTTTGGTCTGAAGTATGTCAATTCCACCTATATATATTTATAAAGTTATATTACTCAGACAAACAACATCACTCTATTCCATCATCAATCTAACTAATATTAAGGTTTGACATAATTTATTTTAACCTAGTCCTGATGAGGAAAACAAACTTGTTTTCGAAACGTCGGCAGCTGTAGAATAAAGGTTATTAACATCAAATCTACTCTTTTGGTCTGAAGTATGTCAATTCCACCTATATATATTTATCGCCAACGGCGATACCACGCTGAAAACACCAGTTCCCGTAAGATCACTGAAGTTAAGCAGCGTTGGGCGCGGTAAGTACTTGGATGGGTGACCGTTCGGGAATACTGCGTGGTGTTGGCCCGTTGTGGGTGTGGTGGACCCACACTGGTAGTATTTATCCACCTAGAAACACTACCCGAATCGGGTAGTGGGGCAATGAACTTTCGAGTTCGAACTGCTAATCCATTTTTTTTTTTTAAATTATTATTGTATTTTTATTATCACTCGTTTGGACAGTTGTGCATTTTATTAAAATTTTTTATTCTTCAATAGTTTCTAGTATTTCTGTTTTTAAATTAAAGCAGGAACAAAGTGTTTCAAACAATAAATACAAAATTAAATGTTTTGCGCAAACTACACAAAAAAACACATAAATAATAGCCAATTATCTTGAATGCATCTACTTTTTTACACTTACATTTATTCTCAACTATTATTATTCATATCATTAGGATTATGTAGTATCGCGCATGAACCGGAGTGATACTGGTCATAAAAGAAAGACAAACAAAAAGTTTCGCGACATCTGGCACATCTAATAAACGCAGCTTTTTTACATTTACATGTTTTTTTTAGAACATTGATGGGAAAGCATACTTCATTCATATTCATAAAAGTTTTCCTATCATCACAGAGTTTCGAAGCATACCAAGCATAATGCACCATATTACAAAATAACTGAAAAGATAATTGATGGTGAACAATTGAATGTACACCTGAGCTTCGTTATATGCTCAATCTCGGGGGTTGCCTGAAAATAACCTTGAGCATATATCGCCAGCGTGAATTCATTTCGCGATCATGTTCAAACAAGTAGGAACAGTTTTGAAGACGCTTTATTCGATAAACCTTCATCGTCCAGCTTGAACATCTCATCATACATGCATTTTAACATTTTAATTTTGTATTTATTGTTCAAATTATCATTTGAAACACCTTGTTCCTAATTTAATTTAAAAATATAAATACTAGAAACTATTGAAGAATAAGGAATTTTAATCAAATGCACAATTGTCCAAACGAGTGATAATAAAAATACGATGAACACAGTTTTTTAAAAATAAGGAATAAATAATCATTAAATTGTTTAATTTTAATAAACGTTATTCAAAAATGGAATAAACAAGCATTTTGATAAATAAAAAAAAATAAAAAAAAGTAAGGATAGCTAGAATCAAACGCCCAACCTTGCGGCTATCAGCTTATCGTTCTACCAGGAACTACCGACGCTTCGAAATACTTTTACACCGGCTCGTTGGCCATCCGTTCGCAATTTTTAAAATACATTTTTCTCGAAAATGGGCCAAAATTGCGTCTTCTTGATTTTTCTCGTAAAACCTCTGGTACGTACCTTTCATTAAGGAGAGTATCAATTCAAACAAAAAAAGAATGTGCCACGTGTCCTCTTCTCAAGCACGGAGGAGTGCGAGTGAGACAGTTTTGAAAAATGAATTATGTCCTTCACGTTATACGAGTTTGTTTTCTTTTGCAACCGGCAAAAGTTTTTTCAGCTGCAAAGTATTATAAGTGTGTAAAAGGTGTATAATATAATTATTACTTTTAGTTAATTGAATGACATAAGGTTGCGGTTATCAAAGGAGTGCGTTATAAAAGTGGTTAGCATAGAATTTAATGAAATTCCGTGAACATGAAATCTTTCAATTGGAATTACATTCTATACTTACCACTTTCATAACGCAATTCTTTGATTGTCGCAATTAGTAATGTTAAATAAAAGTATTATATTTTGAAAATTTTAGACACTCATTCTACTTGACAGTTCAAAACCATTTTTCTGGTTGCGAAAGAAAACAAACTTGCATAACCTGATAAGCATGCATTACACAGCCACACAACAAAAAAATCATTTTTCGGGCCCAGAGGTCAGACCATGTTGACTATATGCTTTTTGGGGTCGCTGAATCCGAATCCGAGTTCCAAAAAACCACAGCACGTCAGGGTTCTTACATAACCTCATAAGACATTATAATTTTTTTCATGTCTGATGGTCAGACCATGTTTATTATTTGTTTTGGGGGTCGCTGGATCTGAATCCGTAGTCCAAACCCTCTCAACCTTAAATTTAAAAGGAAATTCCATTCAGGTCAAGAAACATCCTTTTGTTACAAGAGGACATTTATCTGAGTGGCAGACACACGTAAGTCGGATGAATAAATTTCACGACTTTCTTCGAAACTTAAAACCCGGACGTGCTGGAGTTTTTTAGACCACGGATTCGGATCCAGTGACCCCAAAAACATATAGTAAACATGGTCCGACTCCCGGACTCGGAAAAAAAGTTTTATGAGGTTTTTTGAGGTTGTGTTAAAACCCTGACTTGCTAGGGTTTTTTTGACCTCAGATTCGGATTCAGCGAGCCCAAAAACATGTAATAAATATGGTCTGAAATCAGACTTGAAAAAAGAAATTATGAGTTCTTATGAGGTTATGTAAGAACCCTGACGTGCTGGGGGGTTTTGGACCTCGGATTCGGATTCAGCGACCCCAAAAACATATAGTAACATGGTCTGACCACCGGACTTGAAAAAATAAAATTTTATGAGGTTTTATGAGGTTATGCCAGAACCCTGACGTGCTGCTGTTTTTTGGACCTCGGATTCAGATTCAGCGACCCAAAAAACATATTGATGGGTCCTAAAAGAAACTACGCAACTCGCAGCGACGGATAGAAACTACGTATCTGGCGCGCTCCATACTAAGTATATAGAAATTTGTATATACTTAGTATAGAGCGCGCCAGATACGTAGTTTCTATCCGTTTGCTGCGAGTTGCGTAGTTTCTTTTAGGACCCATCGATATAGTCAACATGGTCTGACCTCTGGGCCCGAAAAACGATTTTTTTTTGTGTGGCTGTGTTATTTTCAAAAGTTGTCCCACTCCTAATTTTTTGCGTGAGAAGATGACACGTGGCGCTTGCGCACTCAGTGAAGAGTGATTACTACTTATAGGCCTGGCACTTACGGTACCGTTGCTCCTATCAGATTTGAAAAAGTTTTCCATCGCAGTTCGGTCTCCTTATTATTCCTTCGTGGAATGCATTAAAATAGATTAACGTGATTTCAAATATGGCGAGATTCACAGCGTTTTTAATCTAATTGAATGTCGTTTTCTTTTGTTACCGTTTTAATTGATATGAACATCAAGTATTCGCGTCTCACTTCAATCCTGTTTAATCATACGATGATTTCTGTCAATGAATAAATACGTTTTATTTATGTTACACGGGGAACAACCTGAAGGCAAGTTAATATTGTTAAATGCTGGAAGATGAGGATGAATGCTGAAGTCAATTTAATTCCTTCCGTTAAGTATAATTGTCAACATTTTAATCCAGAACAATTCTTTTTGACTCGAAGTTCACTCAAGGCCACGCCGAATAATTCCTCCTAGAGCCAAATTTACAACACATTGAAATCAAACGAATGTCGTTCTTAACATATTTGAAATCATTTTATTCCAATTCAGTACACACCTTCTTACCGGGTTCGTAATCAGCAACCTCAAAAATCGCCAAATAACCAATTCTGGCCAAATCCGTCGCAATTTTTTAATTTTTGCTGTAACGTTTGGTCCGCCATTTTCAATTTAAAAACTTTTACTCCATATTCGTAATCAGCGACACCAAAAACCCCCCGAGTAATGATTTTTAGCCAAATTCGTCAAAATTTTGGAATTCTCGCAGCCATATTGGGTCTGCCATTTTTAACTTTTGACTTCAGATTCGTAATCAGCGAACAAAGTTCACGTTGAAATCCAAGAAGAATTCCATGTAAATTTCCACGTGAATTAAGGAACTACGTTGATTTCCACGCAGATGACTACGTGGAATTTCAACGAAAATCACCTCTAGAATTATGGAACGAGATATAATAATATAGTATACGGAATGTGATAGTGCGGGGCAGCGTTTATACGAACAAAAATAAACCGATTTACCAATAGACTGAATTTTTATTATCTAAGTAAAACGATGGATAAAACGAGAGTTCATGGTATCACAGTTTACAAAAGACTAACGAGTCAGAGACTCGTATTGATGTGTGCTTGTGTAAATTGTAAACGAGAGATAGATGGCGTTGTCTATTTGAATATTTTAAATCAGAAGGAGCGAATGGCAAATCCTTACACTCTCCCTCAATTTGCGCTCTAAGGTAAATTTATAGAAGAAATTTCAAGTCCAGAGATGCACTCCATGTGCTTTGGTCCGGGTAACCCTTTCGTCAGTACGTCCGCTACTATCTTCTCCGTTGGTAAATTGCCAAGATCGACAGGATGCTCCTTCAGAACTTGACGTATCAAGTGGTGTTTGACATCAGTGTGTTTGGATCTGGAGTGATGTATCGGATTCTCATCAAGTTTCCCAGCTCCTTGATTATCGTTAAAGATGACTGCCTTGGCAAGATCTGGATGTCCCAAATCTTTGAGGAAATTGATGAGATATATAGCTTCCTTTGAGGCATCAGTAATTGCCATATATTCCGCCTCGGTAGATGAGAGTGCCACGAGAGTGAACGTGTTTTTGATTGTATCCGTGTGGACACACGGGTCAGCATTTGTCGATGTCAGACCAATGTCTCGCAGAACCGAATCCAATTTTGCATGCCACTGGCGACCAGCTTGGCGTAAACCATATAAGGCTTAATTGAGTTTACATACCTTATTCGTTTCGTCCATTTTATACAGCATCTCCTCGGTTCGTCTGTAAAGCTTAGAATCACAGTTTTCTCGAGCTATTCTTTAAAGGATTTTGTCCAACAAATCCGGCTGTTATATGTAGACCACTGTGTCCATTTTTGCATTTGAATATGCCGTTTCAATATCCAACTGAGTTACTCTGAGGTCGAACTTGACTGCTAATGCAATGAGCAATCTAAGCGAACTGAGGCGCAAGACAGGCGCAAAATTTTCGAAGAAATGTAAACCAGGTTGCTACGTCCGCACGAGGTTCGGCAACAATGGGAACATCGTCAACAGCGATCTGATCCATATGACGTTCCAAGAAGAAATCTACGTCACGTGCGGTTGTAACGTTTTCTTGAGTGATTTCTGAAATATTCTCTTGAGTACTATTCGAATATTCATTCATAAATCGAACATCACGAGTTATGTGAATTTTTCTTTTGGACGGTATCCAAATGCGATAAGCTTTCGCATTAGTGACGTAGCCAATAAAAATTCCTTGGATTCCTCGTGGTGTAAGTTTTTCCTTATTAGGACGTTTATCGAGACAATATACCTTATTCCAAATCATCTTAAGAGCCTTAAATCAGGGCGCTTACCTGTCCATCTTTCGTGTGGTGTTTCGATGCCAAGCCCTTTAGTGATACACCTATTCTGTATGTAGCACGCAGTTGCGACGGCCTCTCCCCAGAACAATGCAGGTAACCCGGAATCAATCAACATACAATGTGCAGGTTCTATCAATGTTCGGTTTTTGCGTGTAGCAACTCCATTCTGCTGCGGGGTATAGGGAGCCGTTAACCGATTGCGTATTCCCGACTCTTTCAAGATGCGATCCATGCCAGTGTTGACAAACTCTTTTTCGTTGTCGGACTTTATTACCTTGATTTGTATTCAATAAACTTTGTAGTCACCTCAGATTTGTTGCGAAGTAGGTAAAATTCTGTCCAGCGGCTGTAGTCGTCTGTGAAAGTTAGCAGGTATCGAGCTCCGCCTATTGACTCCCATCTCATCGGGCCACATAGATCCGTTCGGACAACTTCGAGGAGAGATGATGTTCCTTGGCTTCCTTTTGGAAACGGAGCGCGGGTGATTTTGCCTGCTGCACACGTATCACACGGCGGACAATCTGCATCGACGACAAAATCCAAACCTGTGACTACCTCATTTTGCTTCATCAGATTCATATCCCTTCGATTTAGATGTCCTAGTCATCTACATATGCCACTCAATGGCGCCATCTTTTTCACTAGACACAGCACACGCGACATTTGCGACGAGTCTAACACTCCCGTTTTTGTCTTTTACTGTCGCTTCATTTTTGGTGAAAACGACGGAATCCAATAGACTGAACTTTTATCATCCAAGTACAACGATGGATAAAACGAGTGTTATTTGTGTCACGGTTTACAAAAGACTAACGAGACAGAGACTCGTGTTGGTGTGTGTTTGTGTAAATTGTAATAGAGATAGATGGCGTTGTCTATTTGAATATTTTAAATAAGAAGGCGCGATTTGCTAATCCTTACAGAATACTCAAAATTAAAAAAATGCCAATCGAAAATTATATTTAACATTCCATAGTTTCAATTTCTCACTCGAATTTCACGTGTAATTCCAGCTGGACAGGTTCATAGTGTGCCGTCTGACTGTATTAAGATATTGGGTGATCAAAAAAATCTCTCAGGGGCTTCTTATCAAAGGGCAATAGCAAGTTTTGAGCACCCACCCCATTCCCCCGCATATCACAAAATTTGCACTCCATCCTAGTATGTACCCTGAAATTTTTAAATTTTTTTTATTTTATACAAGATGAATGCTTACAATCTTGAGACAATTTAAATTGAAACATTGTTTACTTTATAATGGTTAAATTCATCAAATCTTCAATTCAACATTTCTCAATTTTTAAGAGTTTAAGTGTTCCATTCTAAATCAGTGATGGGAGAACGCGGATATCTCTGGCATGCGCAGTAGCGATTCCTGTGTATCTGTAGGTTATGTAATGCCATGTCTCAAACTAAAAATGCACAGTAATCACTACTGTGCATGCCAGAGATATCCGCGTTCTCCCGTCATTGTTCCCAATCTATTAGGTATTTTCGCTTCAGCACCAGCTAACTTCACTTCGTTGAGTACTGAGGGGAAAACTACTCCTCGTTCAAAGGTATTAGAAATTACAATACCTAGGAATGTCGTTTCTGTCCTTCTTTTTTTAATCCCCGATTGGGCAGCGAAAATATTTAGATCCAAATCCCATTCAAAGTAGATCGAAGTTGTCAAACGTAACCTGAAATAAATTAAAAACACCATTTTCGTTTAATGCATTAGAAGGCGCTTCAAAAGTATAAAATTTGCAAAATCTGGTACGAGTGTGCATAACAATACATTACTTGATCACAAAACTCTCGCTTTTTTCAAATGTGATCAATTAAAAAAATATAATACAAAGATAAACAAATTTATAAAAATAGTTTGCATCACAGCTACCTATGTAACAATCAATGTGGACAACGTAAAATGACTATCCTACTGAAAAGGCCTACATAGTAAACTACATGGGAACCTATGTGGGAACCCATATGGGATCCTTTTTTGAATTCCTGTCTCAAATGAGATAGGATGGGAAATATTTTTTGAGTTTCCAGATAGGTTCTCATATGAATACCCTTATGGAAACCTATGAATTGCTTCTACATGTAATCCCACGTGGGATTATAACTTTTTTTTTAAATAGAATATGTTTTGGAAGTTGTGGGTGCATAGTAGGTCGTCTTAAAAATCCCCCAAACATATTGCGCAGCCGTCCCTGTAAAAAGGAGAGCATTGAAGTGGAGTATATGGCATTGAAAAAATTGTACACTTTAATGCCTATAAATGTAAAGAAATTCCGTTTTTTCCGAATGGTCATTTAGTGGCATCAGAATGAATTGTTTGTATTCGATATATCAGGTCGGCAAAATTATTAATTGGCATTCGACTTATTTGGTAATTTAACAGCATTGAACGACATTGGTTCCATTCTATGCCTTCCATCACTGAAGGCGTTGCATGGCATTCAACTGACACAGTCATTCAACTGCATTAAATGGCATTAAATCAATGGCATCACAAAGAAGCCACTTTAATGCCATAATTTTTTTGTTGATTCAAAATGATTTAAACGAAAACTGTCTAATTCCAAGAAGCGCATTCGGACAAAAACGGAACTAGCGTAGATTTGTAGGTATCACAGTGTACAATTTTTGCAATGCCATATAATCTACTTTAATGCTCTCCTTTTTACAGGGGTAGCTTTCACAGAAAATAAGAACCTTCATAAAAACCCATAATAATAACCGATGAAGATTCACATCCTATATTCGTATCTCAGATCGTAATTTGATACAGGAATTAGAAAAAGGATTCCATATGGGTTCCTACATAGGTTCCAATGTAGTTTACTATATAGACTTTTTCAGCTGAATAATACTGTATTTTTAAATGATTTTAATCGCATTATTACTCAAAAACACATTACATTAAATTACACTATTACATTAAATTATTAAATTAATTTGTGATTTCTGATCAAATTATAAAGTTCCAAAATTTAAAGGAAAGTAAAAACAAAAGCAGCTACTACAAATAATTTATTCGAAAATTCATGTTAAAAAAATACTTCCAGATAAAAAATACTTGAACCTGGAATATTCTATCTTTAAAGTTGAATGTGAACATAAGAGTGGTCCAGAAATGCATTGACAAATTTTGTTTACTCTAGTGGGCAATAACCGCCCCCCACCCCCCACACACAAGTTTCCAGTTCTGGAGAAAGAAAATGCGTATTTTTTTTCTTTGAAATTCTAACATTAAAACGTGCCACCGGGCACTTCAAAATCCCGTGTATTTAACATGGGAATGTTTTGGATTTTCGAAAAATTGGACTGATACTTCAGGGTGTGATCCAAAGTTACTGAACTTTTTCAGGAATTGAAAAAGAGTTTCTAGGGAATAAAACCATACCAATAGCTTTCAATTTGAATCCAACCTCCCCCTACTCACAACGTCCCAAATATGACCCAAAAATTTAAAAAAAACTACATTTTTACGTATTATTGTTAATTTTCAGTATTTTCTGCCTTCTTTTTTGATAAAAATAATTACTAATGGACAATTTGAATAACACCCATGACTTTTTAAACAATTTTTAATTGTTCAAATGTTATTAATAGTTGGTCATTTTTTGGAGTAGTAAATTAAAAAATCATGTGATTATTTAAACAAATAATTATTGTTTATTTTCAATATTTCTCAAAACCTAGCCACAGATGTCCACTTTTTCTCAATTTGGTATCCTATGATACTTACTGTTTAACACTTACATAACTTTGATACTTTTCCTCTAATGTTTACTAAGTTTCTATTTTATTAAACAATTTCAATGTGCTTAAGCAGTGTTTTTTCCAAAAACTTTTTGAAAATAATATAAAATGGAACACATATAATAGTATATAAAGAATGTCAAAAAAGATGTAAACTATCCGTATTGAACTTGAAGAAAGTTTTAAATTAAACAATAAATAATTAATTGTTTGAACAATGACATAAAGTTTTTAGCGGAATTCACCTCTCCTCAAAATCATCCAATATTATGTTTAATTCAGAAAATACGTTTTTAAAAATATTTTTCGTAAAAAATAATTACTGACTCAAATTCAATTTGTTTAAACAATTAAAATATCATTAATATATTCTTTCTGTATACTATACAGTCAGAAAAATTATTATCTGTGTTCCATTTTATATAATTTTTCAAAAGTTTTCGAAAAAAACTGCTTGAGCAAATACAAATTGTTTAATCAAATAGAAATTTGTTGAGCATCAGAAGAAAAGTATCAAAGTTATGTAAGTATTCAACAATAAGTAGCATAGGATACCAATTTGAGAAAAAAGTGGACATTTCTGGCTCCATTTTTGGAAATAAACAACATTTAATCGTTCAAATAATCTTGAAATGTTTTTAAAAAAATGCACGACTCCAAAGAATAATTAATTATTGCATTTTATTCAGAAAATACGATTATTTTTCACACTTTTTGGAAAAAAATAATTGTTTGACTAAGTTACATTTATTTAAACAATTAAAAATTGTTTAACAAGTCACAAGAAATATTTAAATGGTCCACTAGTATTTATTTGTATTGAAAAGACGGCAGAAAATGCTGAAAATAAACTATGATACGTAAAAATGTATTTTTATTTTAATTTTTGGGACATATTTAGGGTGTTGTGTTTGTCGAT
>CAKNXH010001772.1:59844-87215 GCA_932178445.1 Andricus quercusramuli
TATGATATGGTTTTATTTCATAGACACTCCCCTTCAATCCCTGAAAAATTTGGCAACTTTCAATCAAACGCTGAAGTATCAATTCCATTTTTCGAAAATCTAAAATTTTCCCATTTTAAATATTGGGATTTTCAAGTGCCCAGTGGCACTTTTGGGGAAGTAAATCGTGTCCTCTAGCTCAAAAAACGTTTTTTGGGCCACTCTAGTGAACATTGTACCGATATCCGTAGACCCAAGAGCACTTTTGTGTCCATTTTAAGTCCTGATGAAAACTCGATTGATTTTTGTGCAGAATGTTCTCCTGATTATAAGCTATTAAGGCGCTTCCTCAGGCTTGATTTTTAACCCAATGTATTACACTTGACATGTTTCCTCCTATAAGGATGAACTGTTCGATGTAATATTTTAACCACATAATCTCAATTGCATAATACATAACAAGTTTGTCTCCTTTTTTTGAAAAATGGTCTTGGTTTTTTTTTAATTAATCGAAAATGTGCTTTATTTATGCGCCTGGAAATTGTTGACCTTCCTATTGTTAGACCGTTACTCGAATCAAGCCGGTTGAAAGAAATTGATGTTTTTTTAAATATTAAGAAATTGAATTTTAATATGTTGCATTAGGTGCATTACATAATGACGAGCGATTAAAAAAAGATCGAAAGAATCGGTTAACCCGTTCAATTTCTGTTGGGAGTTTTGGTAATTTTACATTTCATTTAAGATTACCTTCAATATTGAGAATATTGACCGATTTTCCAAATCCTTTTTTTCATTTTTTTTCTAATCATATAATTTTCAAATTTTATCAGCTCATAAAAATTTCATCGATCCATGTTTTGCGCAATTTTAGATATTGTAACAGTTTTCACTGTCGACGGGTGATTTACTTTGGTCTTTATCGAAAGACAAAAGCAGATTCGAGGAGATCAGATAATTGCACATCGGAGTAACTAATTAATTACTTAATTGATAATTAATCAATTCATTATCGCTCCCTCATTAAGGGAGGTTTGTAATGACCTAACTTTTCGAATATACTTTTTTAACATATTTTAATCTAATTCAACCCCAGGAGCTCGAAAATAAAGTTTAAAAAAAATGTCCGTGTGTTTGTGTAACTTTTTTTTGCTCGCCATATCTCGAAAAGTAAAAGAGAGTTGAAAGTTTTTTAAAAATTCGTCTTTTTGGTAGAAAATTAACCTTCTTGCTTGAAATTTAATCTTTTTTGGTTAAAAATACAACCTTTTGGTTAAAAATTGGTCTTTTTTATTTAATAAATCAACTATTTTGTTGAAAATGCGTCTATTTGGCTGAATTAAACTATTTTTTATTTAAGATTGGCATCTTCTTGTTTGCAATATCAACTATTACATGTTTCGATGAGAATTCATCAGCTCTTTGGGTTGAAAATTAAACTATAGTTTCAACTTTTATATTTTTTATACTTTTCTCTATACTTTATACTTTTAACTGACTATAATAAGTTAAAAATTGAAAATGCATTTTTTTGTAGAAAATTAATCTTTTGAGTTGAAAATTCATCTTTGTAGGTTCAAATGCAACTACAGTAAAGTATCGCGTATTTCCGCGTCCTTGAAAAGTTGGGATTCATTATTTTCAAGGCTGGAGGGGCCCCACCTCTACCGCGAGTGGGCAGGTTCTTTTCATTGAGCGACGTTCATGTGCATGTGCCGAAAACCGCGGTCAATTTGAAATGAATAAATATGTACTATCAATAATAATACACATAAACAGACCCGACATTCCTAGAACTGCTGGCCCACGCAGTTTTTCAGTTCAAAGGGTGAGAGACGATTGCGACTCTCGCCTCGAAAGAGCTGAGAGTGCGCAAGTACTCAGTGGAATATATTACGCAATATGATGCATTCCAAGTGGAAACGGTTCAGACGGCCCCGATTTGCGCAGTTGAAAATTTCGCGGTCTGTTACCACAGTTAGGGCATTCGCGTATCATGTTTGCCAGTATTTTTCCAGTGTTTTTTTATGTAAGACAATTTGCCAACTAAAAATCAATGTAGCAGAATCAAAAAACGACTAAAATATTTCGCGGCATATTGAGTATTACAACACGGCATACCACCACGTCGTGCTAAGACAGGTGCAAATGTTCGCCATGAAGAAGGCTAGTACATGGTACTGCAACTGCGTACAAGTTTTTCGAGAAAATCTTCGAAACGTAAAGGTAAGTTATAAGGTCTGAATGTGTCTGAATGGCAATCTTTTCAATTGTAGAATGCACGTGTTGTATTTCTGTTTCTTCATCCTTTTATCAGTTGAAAAACTTTCAGTTTTACGCAATACAAGCAACTGTCCAAAATTTGAGGTTAGAGTGATACCACCCTGAAATTTAGGATATTTTATTTTATTTCGTGACACTGAAAGGTCGTGAATCGACAAAAGAATGGGACATGAGTGAGAAAATATATTCTACACTTCAGAAATATTACTATTCGTACATTTGTGATTTACTTTTACGTTTAGCGTATTATCTCCAAAAAGTTGTATGGATTCCTATGACGTCATGCTGAAATACTCAATTCGAGGCTTCCCGCTCTTCGGGCCTCTTTTTTCATTAGTCAGCCACACACGCGGAGGAGAATGTACAGATTGTACAGGGACCGTGGGGGGAGTTGACTGAACTGCGCAATTTGAAATAGCCGGATACGGGGGGCTTGAAATAGGGGGGACGTCAACTATCTTCTACAAATTTCGTCTTCTTTGGCCTGAAAATTCATCTATTTTGGCATAAAATTCAACTATTTCAACGAAAATTAACTTTTTTGTTGAAAATTCAACCATTTGGTTAAAAGTTCATGTTTGTAGCTTGAGAATTGAACTAGTTAGTTGAAAATGAAATTGTTTTTCGTTGAAGTTTAATCTTTTTTGTGTGAAACTTCGACCATTCGCTTCAAAATGTTTCTTTGTAGGATGAAAATTCAATTATTTACATAGTTAGAAATACAACTATTTTGTTGAAAACTCGCTTGTTTTTCTGGATATTTCAACTATTTGGTTGAAAACGCAACTGTTTGGTTGAAACTTAATTTTTTTGTAGAAAATTGAAATATATGCTTGAAAATTATTTTTTTATGTTGAAAATTTATCCTTTAAGGTTTAAAAGTCAACTGCTTTCGAAAAGATTAGACTTTTTAGGTAGGAAACCCATTGTGGGAGCATCTTAGGCTGTAAAGTCTGGGAGTATCAAAACACCTAAAATAGTTTTAGATTTTATAACATTATAATGTTTAAAAACATGCAGTCACTTTTCTTAACTTTATCTTCAGAATAAAATGTTTCCATTCGAGATTCATGTTGCGTGACTTTCAAATTATGACCATTATATTCCTATATATTGTCAGAGCTCTGTTCACCAAAAATACTTTAGTTAGGGCTCATTTGACGCGGAATTTAATAAGCTTTTCAACACTTCAAAAAAAAATCTTGTCTTATTTTGTTCCGGAGATATCCTACGAAATGTGAGTGTATGTTTTTAATTGACTGTTTTTTAGGTGTCCTCATACTCTTGGACGATGCTTAATTGTTTCTTAAACTGCATTATAAAATTAAATAACAATGATTCTTTATTTGTGGACGTAGAATATTACTTTATTGAACTATTTTGTTGGAAATTCGTTTTTTTGTTTGTTTTAAATTAATTTTTTTAACCGAAAATTTAAATATTCTATTTTTGTGTGAAAATTAATCGCTTTTATTTGAAAAGTCAAGTATCTGGTTGAAACATCGTGTATTTTGTGGACAATTCGTTCTTTTTGGTGAAAAATTAACCTTCTTGGTTGAGAATTCATCTTTTTGCTTCAAAATTCAACTCATGTTGAGATGTCTCTTTTGGTTGCATTCATCTGTTTTTTATTAAAAACTAAATTCTTTTTTGGTTGAAATATCAACTACTACATTTTTATTTCAGAATTCATCTTCTTTTTCATCAAAATTTAATTACTTAGTTGAAAGATCCATGTATTCCCGTTGGAGATTCATCATTTTTGTTGAAAATTTATCACATTGTTTCAAAATGTAACTATATTTTTATGAGTTTTTTTGTTGTTGACATTTTTTTTACTGAAAATGTAAATATCCCAGTTGAATATTTCATCAATATGCTTCAAAATTCATCTCTTTGGTTGAGCATTTTAGCTAAAAATTTAACTATTCAATTTTTGGTTGACAATTTATCTTTTTCTGTCGAAAATTCATCCTTTTCGGTCGAAATTAATGTTCTTGGTTGAAATTCAACTATTCTAGCCAAAGATTGATCATTTTAGAAAAAAATCATCTTTTTTGTTTAAAATTTAGCTATTTCAGTTCAAGATTCATCATTTTAGTTTGA
This sequence comes from Andricus quercusramuli, assembly GCA_932178445.1. Lineage (NCBI taxonomy): Eukaryota > Metazoa > Arthropoda > Insecta > Hymenoptera > Cynipidae > Andricus > Andricus quercusramuli. The sequence continues at coordinate 64,213 of CAKNXH010001772.1, forward strand.
AATTCATCAGTTTGGGGGTTTAAACTGAAAATTAACTATTTAATGTTTTGTTCAAAAATTGATCTTTCTTAGTTTAAAATTCAACTATTTGGTTGAGAATTCATGTATCATCATTGAAAATTCGTATTTTTGGTATAAGAAAATTGATCTTCTTGATCGAAAATTCAAGTGTGTCGTTGAAAATGCCATATTTGTACTTGTACAATAAATAATTTCAAGCGGTTTTAATTGAATTTAATATGATACCCACAGTAATTTTACCTACATATGAATAATTATGTTTTTAGTAATATTTAATTACTTCATCAATCGATGGTTCTAATATGTTGGAGAATATATTGTTATATAATTTGCCAACGTTTTCTAAATTAGGCACAATAATTGGAGGAAAATCGGTCAATATTCTCAATATTGAAGGTAATCTTAAATAAAATGCAAAATTACCAAAACTCCCAACAGAAATTGAAGAGGTTAACCGATTTTTTCCTATCTTTTTTTAATCGTCTCGTCATTATGTAATGAACCTAATGCAGCATATTAGAATTAAATTTCTAGATATTTTAACAATTATCAATGTCATTGAACCGACTGGAATGGTGTAACGCTCTAACAATAGGAAGGTCGGGTGAGTTATGGCTGACCCCCTGGGTTCAAGTATCGTCAAAAAATGTCCCGCTATAACATCCTGCTGTGCCCTTCAAATTGAGAGCGCCTGTTTTCGGTTCATTGTGGATACTTTCCCGGTGGCGGATTGCTCGTTTCCAGGCGCATAAATGAATCACATTTTCGATTAATTAAAAAAAACAAGACCATTTTTCAAAAAAAGGAGACAAAATTGTTGTGTATTACGCCATTGAGATTATGTGGTTAAAATATTACATCGAACAATTCATCCACGTAGGACGAAACATGTCAAATGTAATACATACACTTGATGTATTACAAATGTAATACATCAAGCCTGAGGAAGCGCCTTAATCCGTACAGTTAAGACTTTCCAGCTACATTAAAAGCGTTGTTATTCATTTATGCATAAATGTAAATACGTTTCAAGAAAATTTCAATATTCATAAGAATGATGTATAGAGCGAAAAAGTTTGAGCTTTTTGACATACATATGTAAGTGATCATCATGTGATCACCAATCATGTGACTGCGCGCTTTAAGGGCATTTATCACCGTTATGAAAGGGAATTCCAGTTTCCGGCCACACGGTTGAATATTTTGGTCTGATATTTTGCGTACCTCATCTAAATATTGGTATCTTTTGCTGTGAGCTCTCCGTTTTTTGAAAAAATGTTTATATTTCAAGATATATACAAAAAGAAAAGAACAATAGAAAAAAATGCAGTGACGCTCAGTACTAGCTGAGTTTATATTTTCGATGCCTGAGCCTCGACCCTCGACAAAGCCACGAGGCAGATGCCCCGTAGGGCAAGTGGAGACTATTGAGCGGGTTGAATTACCCGGAACGAATCACCCTCCTCATTGTTATGAGATGCAGGTTGGTACAAAAAACTGAAATTATGAAAGCATCGCGTGATTCAATTTCAATTACCAGAAATAGCTTATTCATATAGTTTCAAGAAAGTGGAAAAAAGATTATGAAAATCAGGTAATATTTGCACTAATAATGGAAATGTTGAAGTGGACACGATAGCATTTCGTTCAAAAGGTTTACAGCCTTCAATTTTGCCCCAATCCGCAATTCTTTTTTTTTTTAATTGAAGAGCGCTAAATTTCTAAGAGCGCCTCAGTCAGAGATTGTTGTATTTTATTTTTTTATTTATTATATGTTTACTCGAAGTATAAGAAAATCGAGATTTTTCACAAAATCATTATTTATTCTTCAATAGCGGTTTGCATTTAACGAAAATCATCTTAAGTCGACGCGAGAGTACTCCCAGAATGCAAATAATTTGATTACTGTCATTAATTAATGTTGTAAATAATTGTTATAAACAAATTACATTAACAAACAGCCACATAGTGTAACGTTTGTTGAAAAAATATGTTTTTGGATGACTATGCTTTAAATTATAGTGAGACTGACTTTCGGTCACAATTTTTATGAAACATCAACAGTTGTAATTGTTGTAAACAATTTTTTACAAAAATTTGGAATTTGTTTCTTCCTTTATTATCTGAAATCATGTAGATATCCGGAAAAGTGATCTATGTTTTATTATGTGTGTTGAAATACAACAATTGTTGATTTTGTAAAGAAATGAAATAAGTAAATCTAAAACTTTTTCCTGGAAAAGATGTTATTATTCAATTTTAAATATTACGATTCGTAGGTATTTAACAATATTGTAATTTTTATTGAAAAAATGTGTGAGTGATTGTCAGTAACAATTTCCATAAAACATTATAGACAGTGTACAGTTGAACATGTAAACTGTATGAATAACTAATTTTCATAGTAAACAAAGAATTGTGAGTTTGACTTCTGCCAGTAAGTTCGATCTCCTTTTTCGCATTGCAATAAGTACTGCGCGAGATTGTTAACCTTACTATTTGAAATTGGAAGTAAGTTCAGTGGAACAACTAGAAACGTGTTAGCCACCTCTGCAAAATTTTGTTTTAGGTCCGTTTGAAATTAAAAAAGAAGGACGACTTATAACTTGCTTATCAGTAATACAACTATTTTATAAAAAATATAAATTTTATAACGCCAATCCCAGCTTTGAGGGATACAAATGAAGAATCTCTGCGGTTGTAGTGAATAATGATTCAACCCCGGATGACATGGATTAAATCTCGGGTTGACGTGCGTGGTAAAGTAGACCGTGTGTGTGGTGTGGTGTGGTGGCAGTGCCCCGTTGTTAAATCAACCTGTGGGAGACCTGTGGGCCTCCAGTCTCTCAAGGAAACAAAGGTAGGACGTCAAGTGCCCTAGTATGTAAATGACCTACCCTAACCTAAATTAAAGTGTGCATTATATATATTTTGTAACGTCCCTTTTATACAAGAGAAAATAACTTGTAAAATAGTTATTTGTGATACAAGTGCGTAAAATAGGTGATTGTGTGCGAGTGTGAATTTTGCAGCATAAGCCGGAAGCTCGAAGCATGAGTCGGTGGTTAGCGCACGAGCAAAGCGAGTGTGAAAACGTAGACGAGTGCTTCGAACCGCAGGCGAATGATGCAATCATACGAGTTAACAATCACCTTCGCGCACGTGTATCACACGCTATTTTTTGCAACACCCGTCCGAAAAAGTTGTCAGGAGGTGGTAACGAAAAATACTCATTTTATATTGCATAGAGTGGAGTAAAGAAATTACAACAAAAAAAAATTTTTTTCAATGTTTGAAAAAAAATTGAAAAAAAAAATTTTTGAAAAAAAATGTTCTGAAAAAAAATGTCTGAACAAAAATTTTGTGGAAAAAAGTAGAAAAAAAATTTGTGAAAAAAAAATTTTGTGAAAAAAAATTGCCGAAAAAAAAATTTTGAAAAAAAAAGTTTGTTGAAAAAAATTTGTTGGAAAAAATTATTGAAAGAAATGTTGGCGTTTATGCTTTTTTCCCCCCGGAGGGGGGGGGGCTACAAAACCCTAAAAACGAAACTTCAATCATTAAAACATTTGTTCAAGTTAAATGTAAATTTATTTCAAGAAGATACCAACACCAGTGTTTAAAGTTACCTATGCCAGTGTCCAAAGTAACTCATCTCGAATGTGCGCATGCGCAGCTTTTTCACCAGTGTCTAAAGTAAGCCATCTTCAAACTGCGCATGCGCGAGAATTTTTTCACGCACAGTTTGCTCAAATAAGGTACTTTAGGTACCATCTACATGCATGCAAACGTCAACTTTTGAGGTGGGTGTTGCAAAAATTCTTTTACTTCACACTCATTCACATACTACACTCTCAGACTCATTCCTTAAATAATTGAATTTGAGTTCGTACTGACCTTGGAATGTATCGCGATTATTTTTAAATAATTTTATGTATAAAGTCTGGGGAGGATCCCTAACGGGTGGTAAGCCACCTCGTTACGATTTATATATATATATATATATATATATATATATATTTTTTTTATAAAATAGAAACTATTTCATAATGTTTTCTCTTTCATCATAATATTGTAGTTGAGATAATTATTATAAATACACATAGTGAATAACTCTACTTTCTACTTCAGTAATGTTTATTTGTTTTGTACGAAATTTTTAGAATTTAAAAATATTCTGAACAATTGTATAAAAAAGATTACTTTTCTTACATTATTTCTACTATGGATTTTTCTGCTTATGATATTTTTAATTTCTTATAACACTAAAAATTATTAGGATCGTATTTGATTGAGGTTCAAATATTATATTATTTGGAAGAATTTTTTTAATCAGAATAATGTATTGTCTTCGACGTATGATGTTGTATTGACCCGTCCTGACCCCGTGGCGACCTTTGGACAGGCATTTTAAATGTCTAATTCAAACCTTCACTTACTTTGACTAAATATTATTAATTAAATCCAATTTTTATCAAATTATAACTTAAATATTTATTGAATATCCAGCCCGGCGATCACAATACACAATAGGGGAAAATGTCGTTACAAATTGAATAATCTCAGTTTCTCTTTCTTTAGAATGAAATCTCACCCCCACAATCTCTCAAATTCGTTAAATACAGAGAATCGATTTTGGACACCCATTCAGCCATACAATGTTCAGTTAACTTCTCGGTGGCGGGTCAATTGAACTCAGATTTACCACCAACAGCTTTTTGTCTTGATTGACGAGCGTCCCTTAAATCACATTAGGTTCTGGCTTCCAAATTTGAGGCAACTGCACACACAAATGAAATGATCCGAGTTCAGTCGATAGTTAAAATATATCAAATTTAGTAAGAGTTTAAAACATCCGGTTACACCGGGGTTATCGGTGGATCTGCTTATTTCGGTTTCCTCCTCGTCCTTCGTCCCCTTCTTATCCGTTATTTCATATCACGTGGGTCGTTTCGTCAGACCCAGGTGCGTAAGATCAAATTGTAAGCTCATTCATGTACAAGCATGGCATTACAATTTTTTGACCCAATAATTAAAAAATAATTTGTAATAAGACTGCAGTTCGAATTGATTTCCAATTTTAACGTAGTAATAATTTTTTAACCTTTTCACATTGATATTCGTAGAAATTACTATCATGTAATGAAAAAAATATTTTTTTTCAGATTTTTAACAACAATAAAATCTACGATGTTTAAACCATTTTTTATTTATATATCACTTATGTAAATGAATCTTGCGTTTTGTTTAAAGTGAGATGATAATAAAATCAAATAAAAAATTCCAAAAATTTCATTCGAAAATATTTTTTCAAGTCTTAGTTTTGAATAATTAAAAATATGTACTTTTTAGAAAATTGTAATTTCAATCATTTTATAATAATACATATAAACTTCCGTTTCCGGCATGAAAGTGTTAGGTAGCCGTAATTGAGTGGTGCTAATTGTAGTGAATGTGCAGTGGAATTTGAGGTGAGTTGATGGAACGAGTGTATTAGAGGGTTTTGTGAGTGAGTGTTTGTAAGTTTGAGATAAATGAAGTGAAGATTGGTGTGATTTTTTGAGAGATTGAGACTATTTTGGGTAGGCTGTGTGAGGATAGTTTGGTTAAGCGTGAGGAGCAGGGTGGGGAGACAGGTGCAGCCGAGTAGCGGCGACAGGGAGGGATAGGAAGAGAGAGGCACGGAAGAAGGTACTGTAGCAGGGTGAGGTAGGCGCAGTGGTGACAATAGCTACGCAGTACGTAAGTTACGGGATGATGGAGTCAGACGAGGAAGTGTTCTGCACGCCGAAAAGTGACATAAAAAGACGCGGTCAGTATCGGAAAACGGTAGAAAGGGAGAGATTGAGGGTGGATAGTTTTGGCTCAATCGAGCCATTTATAAATAGAAAGAGGGATAGGGCAGAACGAGGAAGTAGCGAAGACAAGGTAGAAGTAGGATCCACCCTGAAAACCCCGAAAATGATCAGAACACCACCGGAAAAAGATCAAAATAGAGCGATGGAGAAAGACAAGGGAAAAGAAGAAGATAAAGTTGAACATAGAGGGCCGGTAGAAATTGAAAAGTTAAAGTTAGAAGAGTTGCGTCAAATGATGACAGAAGTAATACAGATGAACGAAAAACGGCAGGAAGAAAGAGAGGAAATAAAACAAGCAATTAGGAAAGAAATGGCCGAAATTAGAAAAGAGATGCGAAAATGGGAAGAAGTTAGGGAAAATTTAGAAAAAAGGATACAGGTTTTATAACAAAGATTAGAAAAACAGGATGAGCATAATAAAGAGGTAGCACATTTAGAAGGTAGGATAGTGAGGATCGAAAAATCAAAACGGGAGTTTGGTGCAGGGGAGAGTGGGAATAATGAGAGAGAAAGGATAAGAGAAATAGAAAGAAAGGAAAGAAAGGGAAGAGAGAAAAAGAAACATAGTGATAAAGGGTCTAAGATTAGAAGGGAAGGAATTGGAAGAAGGAGTGGAAAATGTTCTTAAAAGGATAGATGCTAAAGTAGAGATAGAGGAAATGCGAAGTGTAGGAAAGGAAACGAGAAGAGGAGAAAAAATGGTACTAGTGAAGCTAAAGAAATGGGAACATAAAAGGGAAGTGATGACAAAGAAGAGGTTGTTATACGGAAGCTCGGAGAGAATAGAGGATGATTTGACGTGGGTAGAAAGGAATATGCAGTATAAGTTAAGGCAAATAGCGGAAGAGGAAAGAAGTAAGGGAAAAAGAACGTGGGTTAAGTATGGCAGAATAGAGCTACAAGGAGTATGGTGGGATTGGGACGAAGAAAGGGAAGAGATAGTAAGAAATGAGGTGCCGGAAAACTAGGAGAGAAAGGAACGGCAGAAAGGAAAATAAAAAATAGTAATAGTAAGAAGCAAAGAGAGACGAGAAACGAAGGTAGAGAAGAATGGAGGATATGTTACTGGAATATAGCAGGATTGGAGAGAATGGATAGGGAGTTTATGAGAAATTTGGCACAATGGGAGGTAATAGTAATGATGGAGACGTAGCTAGATGAAAAGGGATGGGAAAGAGTAAGGGGAAGGTTACCAAGAGGTTACAAATGGCAAGTTCAAAATGCAAAGAGGAAGAATAAAAAGGCAGAGCAATGGGAGGAATGGTAATGGGAGTAAGGAACGAATGTATAACAGGGAAGGACAAGAAAGAGAGGAAAGAACAAAAAGAAGGATTAATAGTAGAAGAGGTAAAGATGGGTGGAGAGAAGTGGAAGATAGTGGGGGTTTATGTGAACGGTGATATACAGGAGAAATCAGAGGAGATAAAAGAAATGATGGAAGAAAATGGACAAGACATTAGGCTTATAATAGGAGGGGATTTCAATGCGAGAACAGGAGATAGAGGAGGAAGGGAATGAGATGCAGAGCGAGGAAGAAAATCCAAAGACAAGATACTGAATGGGGAGGGAAAGAAGTTGTTAAAGAGCCTAGGGGAGATGGGATGGTTTATCCTAAACGGAAGTATAGAGGAGGATGAGGAAGGGGAATATACACGTTCAGGAGGAAAGAGGGGAACGGTTATTGATTATGTGGTAGTGGACGACGAAGTAAGAGAGAAGGTTAAGAAACTAGAGGTGGGGAACTATGTAGATTCGGATCACTTTCCCATAATAGTGACGGTAGAGGGAGAAATGAGTAATAACAAAAAGGCTAAAAAGGAAGCAAAAGTAAAAAGAGCAGGAAGAGGGATTGGTCAATGGAAGGTAAAGAACAGTTTAAAGAAAAAGTCAGGAATATCAAAATGGGGGAAGGAAATGTAAACGAGGAAATGGAAATAATGGTAGGAGAAATAAAAGGAGCATTAGAGTGCACAAGCAAAAAAGAAGCTAGTGAAGGAGGGGTTAGAAGTGGATGGGATGAGGATTGTAAACGGAAGAAGGAAGTGACAAGGGTATTAAGAAAATGGAGAAAAGGGACATGTAGTGGAGAAGAATATAGGAGAAAAAAGAAGGAGTATACTGAATTGTGTGATCAAAAGAAAGAGGAGGAAAATAAAAGGTTTGAAGAAGAAGCGGAGAAGGCTAGGACGGAAGAAGAGGTTTGGAAAGTGGTAAATAAAGAGAGAAGAAGAAGGAAAAGAGTAAACCAGGATATTGAGATGATAGAATGGAAAAAATATTTTATGGAATTACTAGGAGGGGTAGAGAGGAAAGTTAGGAAAGGAGGAAGAGATGGTAGGGAAACAGATGAGGAGGAGGACATTACAAGAGAGGAAATAGTCAAGGTATTAGGGATGTTGAAAGATGGAAAGGCACCTGGTATAGATGAGATTCCAAATGAAGTATGGAAATATGGGGGGACAGAATTAAAGGAATGGGCATGGATAATGTGCAATAGAGTATGGAGAGGAGAGGGGTCGCCAGAGTTATGGAAAGAAGGAGTAGTGATACCAATAGTGAAGAAAGGCACAGGAAAGGAGGTTAAAGATTATAGAGGAGTGACACTAATGCCAACACTGTATAAAGTATATGTGACTGTTTTATCGGAGAGGTTAAAAAAGAAGTTGTGGAGAAAAAGATAGAGCCACCGAATCAGACAGGGTTTAGAAAAGGGATGGGGGTAATAGACAATATATATGTTCTGAACTACTTAGTAAATAAGAGGATTAAAAGGGAGAAAGGGGCAATGATAGCAGTGTTCGTGGACTTGAAGGCGGCGTTTGACTCATTAGACCGAGGCGAGATAGAAAAAGTTATGGTGAAAAAGGGGATAAGAGAGGGATTAATAAAGAGAGTATCGGAAAATTTTTGGAGAGACAAAAAGCAAGGTAAAGGTAGGAGAGCAAGTGGGAGATAGTTTCTGGTTGGTGAGAGGGGTAAGGCAAGGATATCCACTGAGCCCACTTTTATTTAATATATTGATATCAGACCTAGAAGAAGAAATGAAGAGAAAAGGGTGGGGAGGAGTAAGGATAGGGAACGAAAAGATATATACACTGGCATACGCAGACGATATAGTGTTGATGGCAGAGGATGAAGAAGGGATGGCGGGCTTAATTACCGGATTAGAGAAATACTTAGATGGAAAAAAGTTGAATTTGAATGTAGAAAAGACAAAGATAATGAGGTTAAGAAAAGGAGGGGGAAGAAAGAAAGAATGGATGGGGAATGGATGGGATGGAAGGGAAAAAAATTAGATGAAGTAAAAGAGTTTAAGTATTTGGGATATACCTTGCAAGTAAATGGAGATCATAGAGCTCATATAAGAGAAAGGATAAAAAAAGCAGCAGCGGTAATGAAACAGATATGGGGAATAGGAAAAAAAAGATTTAAAAAAAATTGGAGAAGGAGAATGTGGTTATTTGATACGCTGGTATGGCCGGTATTAGGTTATGGAGCAGAGATATGGGGATGGAAAGAAAGGAAAGAGATTGAAAGTTTACAAGAAAGGTATATAAGATGGACGCTAGGGGTAGACTGGAGGACGCCGGGATATATGGTGAGAGAAGAGGCGCAAAGGGATAAATTAAGTACTAGAGCGGGAAAGAGGGCATGGAGTTTTGAGACGAAGCTGAGGGAGGGAAAGGGAGGGGAGTTAGCGAGAAAGTGTTTGATGGAGGTAGAAGAGAGGAGAGGGAGGGCGATGGAATTAACAAGATGGGAGGAAGAAAGGAGGGAGTTTTTTAAGGCTAGAGATATAGAAGACGGGACGGGAGTCAACTATGAAGAAGTGGAAAAAAGGGAGAGAGAAAGACAATAGGAAGATGGGGGATGATTGAGGAATCAAAATATAATGTATGGTATAAGATGATAAAAAAGGAAGGAGTACCAAAGTATTTAGAACAGGGATGGGGAGAGAAAAGATGGACAAGAATAGCAAGATTTAGATTGGGAAATGAGGTAAGGGCAAGTACGTATTGGGAAAAGACTGATAACAGGAAGTGCAGAATCTGTGAATGGGAAGAGGAAACATGGGAGCATGTATGGGAAGGATGTAGGAGAGGAATGGAAGATAAAGGAAGCTGGCAAGAGAATGTGGTAAGGATTTTAGGGGAGGATGGTTTGGGGGAAGAGTGGATGAAGGAGTTAGAGGATGCTAGGGGAGCAATTGAAAAAAAATGAAAGAATGGATGCAAAAAATGGCAAAATGGAGGTACAAGAGAAGTGAAAGAAAAAGGAAACGGAAGTCGCCTAAATTCAATTAGAAGCGTAAAGATTTGTAAGATTTGTAAGTAATGATTATGTAATAGCATAAGTAAATTAAGATGCGTTTGCGTTGCCGCTCTCTCTCTCTCTCTCTCTCGCTTACACTCTCGCTTTCGATCACTCGTTCGCTGACACGTCCCAAATTGCGCTATCGGCGAAATTAGATTTAAGGCGTTATATATAAGATTTTTTGTAAATAGGTGTAAATAATTGTAAATAGTAAGGATAAGATTTTATAAAACATATAGAATGAAGTGTAGTAAGAAATGGAAGTCATGTAAACCCTTAGGGGACACATTATGAATAATGAAGAATAATACATATAAATTAATAATAATATATTTACTGTGTGATTTAATACTTGTAAGCAAAATATTTTCCCCTAAACTCGTTACAAAATATTAGATATCATCCGTAAGAGATGAATCAAAGAAATTTGAAGTAAACATTTATTATCATTTCTTAGATGGTCACGTTTTTCTCGGAGAAACTGTTTGATCGAGAGTTTGTCAGAAAAATCTAAGCGGTTCCGTAGCTCACTTCACTGACGCGTGCGCTAGATTGAGGTTATAGGACAGGTTGTAGGTAGTTAGGTAAGGTTCTATTCCCCAGCGGGGGCGATTTTTCAAAGCGTTTGAGCGTGAGATCGTATGTGTAAGATTCTGTGCGTCCAATTGTGTAAGAGGAATCGAAAGTCAAGTGCAGTAATGATACATAAAATAATTTTTTCCTTTTCAAATCGATCGACATTTTACCTCATCTTTGTTGTTGAAATTTTCGAGCTAATCTATTTATAAACCGTGTATAGAACGCGTATAATATTAATATGCGTATAATATTATTATAAATTAATAATAATATATGTACTGTGCGAGTTAATACTTGTAAGCAAAATATTTTTCCCAAGCTCGTTACAAAATATTAGAAATCATCTGTAAGAGATGAATCAGACAAATTTTAAGTAAACATTTATTATCATTTCTTAGATGGCCACGTTTTTCTCGGAGAAACCGTTGGACCCAGAGTTTGTCAGAAAAATCTGAGCGGTTCCGTAGCTCACTTCACTAACGCGTGCGCTAGATTGAGGTTTTAGCACGGGTTTTAGGTAGTTAGGTAGGGTTCGATTCCCCAGCGGGGGCGACTTTTCAAAGCATTTGAGCGTGCGATCATATGTGTAAGATTCTGTGCGTGCAATTGTGTAGGAAGAATCGAAAATCAAGTGCAATAATAATACATAAAATAATTTTTACTCTTCAAATCGATCGACATTTTACCTCATTTTTGTTGTAGAAAGTTTCAAACTAATCTATTTATAAATCGTGTATAGAATGCGTGCAGTGCATATCTACATATGCATATATGCGTTACAATGAAAAATCGGCAAAGTTACTGTTCACAGAAGTAAGGCTTACTACACGAAATAGTAACTCTTCTTCTCGCTGAGTGTGGATTGTTACCAAATGGTTCAGTGCATCCTACTCTTTTAATAAGTGGGATTAACTTACCTGAACGCAAAATAGTAATTTTAACAAAATTCACCGACGAGAAGCTGGGCTTCAATTTAAAATAGTTGGAACTAATGGTTTACAGAGTTCTTCTAACGATCCATTTTTTTCCGTGTCTGATAAATTGCATCAATAAATGGCTGTTTTAAATACATGAAAAATTCGCGACATTTAAAATTGCAAGAATAGATAATAGAATGATCTATTGTTAATTTTCACATAGATTAGTGACTTCTTTCATTTGATTAGGATTTGTATTTAACAAATATATTTGAACCTATGTTCTTTGCAATAATATCTGCAGCAATTCAAATGATAAAAGAAAATCCGAAATTGAAAAAGCACAAATTCCACAATTTAAAAGAAAATTGTGTATAATGTTTCATAGAAATTGTTACTGACAATCACTCTCACGATAATTCAAACTATTTCCAGAGAAGAACAAACTCTTTCCAATAAAAATTACAATATTATTAAATACCTACGAATCGTAATAATTAAAATTGAATATTAACAAATGTTTATTGTAAATTTTACATAGAAAAAGTTACTGTAAATCTCTTTCACAAACATTCGAAGCAGTTTCAGTACGAAAAAAATTATTTTCCAGGACAGAGTTTTATATTTACTTCTTTCATTTGTTTCCAGAATCAACAACCGTTGTAGTTCAACACAAATAATCAAACATATATCACTTTTCCGAATCTCTACATAATTTCAAATAATGAAGGAAGAACCGAAATGAAAAAAAAAACACAAATTCCAAATTTTTGCAAAAAATTGTTTACAACAATTACAACTGTTGATGTTTCATAAAAATTGTGACCGACAGTGAGTCCCACTATCATTTTAAGCATATTCATCCGAAAACATATTTTTTTTCAACAAACATTACACTATGTGGCTGTTTGTTAATGTCATTTGTTTATAACAATCAATGAGAAAATTAATTAATGACAATAATCAAATTATTTGAATTCTGGGAGTATTCTTGTCTCGATTCAAGATGATTTTTATAACATGCAAACCGCTATTGAAGAATAAATAATAATTTTGTGAAAAATTTCGATTTTCTCATAAAAGTATTTCAAATGAAAATTTAAATAATAAATACGAAATGCCAGTGGATGTAGTGACTCATTTCATAGATATTTACTAACAAGAATCAAAAGTGTCTTGAAAGTGTATTTTTTCACTTTGTTCCTACTTTGTTCCTACTTTAATTTAATAATATAGATACTGGTAACTATTGAAGAATGAAGAATTTTAATAAAATGCACAATTGTCCAAACGAGTGGTAATAAAAATACTATTAATAGAGTTTTTATTGAAAATAAGGAATAAATAATCATTAAATAGTATAATTTTATCAGATGTTATTCAAAAATAGAATAAACAAGCATTTTAATGAATAAAAAAAAGTATGGATAGCGAGAATCGAACGCGCAACCTTCCAGCTATCAGCCGAGCGCTCTACCAGTGAGCTACCGACGATTCGAAATACTTTTACACCGACTCGATGACAATCCGTTCGCAATTTTCGAAATGCATTTTTCTCAAAAATGGGTCAAAATTGCGTCTTCAATCAATTCAAAAAAAAAAAAAAAAAAAAGCAGACCTAAAGGTCCCCTTGTTAGAGTGAAATAATTTCTGTTTTCGTGTGCCAGATAGGTCCCGGATAGACCCAGACAGAAACTTATATTTCTGTTTTCACGGCCCAAATAGGTCCGGGATAGGCCCGGATAAGCATACACTGTAGGACTTCCCCAGATAGGTCCCGGCAACGGTCGTATACACAGGCCCGGGATCTCGTGGTGGGGGAAGTTCCCTAACGTAAGCCAGAAAGTTTCGCACACTGACCACTGAGTGTAGTGGCGTATGTGTCAAGGAGTGTAGGATTTGAAAAGGTAAACACGTTTTATAACCTCAAAGTCTCAACAAACTGAATCGTTAAGTGGTAGATATGTAAGATCTGCAGTACACAAGTAAAAGAAATGCAAAAATGCCGTGTGTTTGTGTCGATCCAAAGTGCAAAATAAATAGTTCAAAATTTAAAGGCAAAAGAGATCGAATTTTAAAGTGCCGAGTGATCTTGTTGTCCGGAGAGAATGGGAATCGTGTGTCCCCGGCGTGATTTTTGTCGTTTAAAGGGACGTATTTGCGAATTTCATTTTCCATAGAACGATATTATCAGAGGGAGTGTAAGTTGTGATAGCGGAGGGCAAATTATTCATCGTGCTCCGTTACAATACCCTCGCTTGCAAAATGGCGCCAAACCATTTTTATGCAATTTACTTTGAATCATGCAATTTTTAGCATCAATATGTGTTTATTATTTTCATTAATTCAAAAATGCATCCATATTATTTAAATTATTAAATACATCTGGATTAAATTGACTTCTTCAAATTAAAATTTGAAATTAAACCGCTACACCACGAGAGCCCCCGGACCTGTGTATATGACCGTCGTCCCATATAGACCCTGATAGATACTAATTTTGAACAGAGTAAAATAATTTGTTTTCTTGTAACAGATAGGTCCCGGATAGACCCAGACAGACACTTCTATTTCTCTTTTAACGGTCCAAATAGGTCCCGGATAGGCCCAGATAGACGATCATTTTGAGTTGAACAAAATTAATTTCTGGTTCCACGGACTGGATAGTTACCGGATAGATCCGGATAGATGGTCAATCTGGACTGCTCAAATACACGAATGGTCTCGTGTCCCTGATAGAACCCGGATAGATCCGTTTAATTCTCTGATTGAAAAAGATTATCCATATAGATCCCGGATAAACCCGTATACAAAACTTATCCGGTTCTATCTGGGTCGTATCTGTTTCCTATCAGATCCTATCTGGCATTTTAAGCAGGGAATGGACCAAATGCATGGGACAAAACTTTATTTTTGTAATATCTTCGTAATGGTCAACGGCGATACCACGCTGAAAACACCAGTTCCCGTTAGATCACTGAAGTTAAGCAGTGTTGGGCGCGGTTAGTACTTGGATGGGTGACCGTTCGGGGAATACTGCGTGTTGTTGACCCGTCGTGGGTGTGGTGGACCCACACTGGTAGTATTTATCCACCTAGAAACACTACCCGAATCGGGTAGTGAGGCAATGAACTTTCGAGTTCGAAATGCTAATCAATTTTTTTTTTTTATCTTTGTAATGAATAATAATCATTATCATTTTATTATTTTATTAAATAGTTCTTGAAAATAAAAACTATTTTTCTAAATACATTTATACAGAAAAAAAATAGTTTTTACGAAGATATTAGCAAAATAGGGCTAAAATGGACCGAATTCCATGAATTTGATCCAATGTTTTCCCCTCAGCACTCAACGGAGTAAAGTTAGCTGGTAGCTGAAGTGAAAATACCTAATTGCATTCCATTTGATATAAATACTCGCTATTTTTGTACAGAGCTGCTGCCACGTGAAACCCGTAATACATTCTAAATATTACATTTCATGGAAGAATTGTCAAAAGCGAAGTTAGTTTGAAGTCAGTGAATATTTTTTTTCTAATGAAATATTATCATTCTTATTTATTAAGGAATACGGTAAACCACCCTACAGTAGATAGGAAAAAATTCAACAGAATTTTACTATATCAGTTTCCAAATATAAAGAAAGATTATCGTTGTTAAATAAAGCTAACATATTCAATTGATTATTCTTATAGAAAAAAATATCACGAAATTAATCAATGAACTGTATTAAACATTCTTCTTAGACCTGGTCAAAGGTACGATTTTGACACCTTTGTCCATCAATAGATAATCTTTTCTGGTATTGCTCCTGGGAATGCTAGAATACTCGATTCTCGATAATTATAATTTATCATAAGTATACTTACAATTAAAATCAGTTTATTCAGTAGATAATAGTTGAAACTATGATTATTTTACAAAAATCACAAAAGTTTAAATTATTGATGTACCTGAAGTTCCGAACGTTCAAATGAACGAAATATTTCCCCCCATTTCTATTTTACCCATAAATATTGTTCCAATTGTAATTTAAAATATGCATTATAATTCTGTTTCAATAATAAATTATTTCCAATATAAATGAACAAACATTTGAGCACTTTTTCTGGTTTGCAAAGTCATCAGTACAAAATTTCGTTCATTTGAACGTTCAGAACTTCAAGCACCAAAATTATTGAAATTTTTATCTCTGATATTCCGTGAGATAGCTACATTTTTCGTAAATTTGCAATTATCTACTGTTGGTTATCTACTGTTGGAAAATGTAATGTCCAATGAAAAGTACTTGAATATTTACAAACATCAAAGAAAGAACGCTGTGTGATAATAAATATTGTTCATTAAACTTCAGCTTTGATTCTAATGTATAAACATGCCATAAAAATGTTCCATAAGTTAAATAGTATGAATAAAGAGGCGGAAATTTTTTTTCAGGTTAAAAATTAATTTTTTGCTCTCACACATTAATGAGTTGTACAATTTCAATGAAACTTCCTCAGAAAATATAGTATCCTTGCTGAAATGTTATAATAACAAAATAAGTAATGAATATTTTTTGTCAATTTTCCTGTTAATTAAGATTATCTACTGTAAATCATTGTCTACTGTAAGGTGGTTTCCCCTATTCCTAAACATTCTTCGCCAAATTTTTACCCATAGGAATCAAATGCTGTCTATTATTTTCTATATTCGAAAGTTGGTCCTGAGTTCCTGTGTTTGAGATTGAGTTCTACTGAGCGATCATAATCTACCATAAAGCGATCCTCGTTTATTTGAACTCGAGATTTTTGTTTTTATGAGAAGCTTAGGGGAAGTATATGCATGTATACTTCGATATATATATATGCATGTATACTTCGATATATATATATATATATATATATATATATGTATAATTCCTTTGACACATTTTTTTAAAAGAAGGCTTCTCATTAGCATTTTTAATATTTTATTCATATTTTGAAAAATTCATTTTCAATTTAACGTTTTGGTCATAGTTCATTTACTTACTAATTTCAAAAGGTTTGAAAATTTCAAAATGTTGAGTACCGTTTCTTTTTTAATTAAAGCTTTTTACATTTCGGAAAATTTGTGTGTTTGGATTTTTACATTCTCATACAGAGAAAGTATTAGATTTGTGTAAAATTTGAGGGGCCCCCCCCCCCCCCCCCCGTGGCAAATTTCCACGTTTTGAGACACCCTGAATCCAAAGAACAGGTTTTTACGAATGTGTCTGTCTGTATGTATGTATGTCTGTGAGCACGGTAAATTTCGAAACAATTGACCGATTGGATTGGCCTTTGGTATACTCTTTTAGTCTCCTAAACTAAAGGTGAAGTTCGTTAGCCAGCCATTTTTGATACAAATTCAAAAAGTGAGAGCATTTTGAAAATTTTTGAGACCTTTTTTTCAAACTTTGAAAATTATATGTGCGGCTGTTCATCGTAATCGAAAATTCAAACAATTTATTCTTATGACATTTTTGGATAAAATGAAAATTTTTAGGGTAACAGCATTTTCAAAAATTAACATTTTCAGCCAAACAACGCACGATAGGAAAAAAATTCAAGACAAGAAAAATGTTTCTTTTTGCATGCCCTACAAGATTATCATAACGACTTTTTTATTTCTCTTAAAAAATCTAAAATTCACATTGTTATTGCACAATAAATAACGAAAAATCCGAAAAATTAATTTTACGGTCAAACTATGCAAGATACGAAAATGGTGATTCAACAAAATGTGTATATTAAAAAGAGATCTACAAATTTGTTATTGGTCAATATTTGATAGGATGTGTAGTTTTTGTTTTATTCGTAAAAAAATAACATTAACAGTGAAAAAATCAGCCCGATAAGTGGGCACATTCTCATCAAAACTTTGCGTATTTAATTTCTTTTTCATCTTGTGTGTGGGTTTTCAAAATATTTAATGTTTGTATGTTCAAGTTTGATTGATGAAATACTTACACACGGTAAACGTAAAGGTCAAGTTTGAGGCGATGAATGGAGACTGGGTGTTAGGAATGCTACAAGAGTGAATGATGGAAATTTCGAAAATTCAAATTTTTATCGCACAACAAAATAATGAAAAATCAAAAAATTCCATGTTGCGGTCAAACCATACAAGATACGAAAAAAGATGAATGGACAAAAATTGTGCTCTCAAAAAAGATCTACAAATTTGTTATTAATCACTTTTTCACAGGACGCGTAGTTTTTGCTTTATTTGTAAAAAACTGATTCAAGAATAAAATAAATTAAATTTTTGGACTAACGATACAAACCACGAAAAAATTAATAGATATTATATTATATTTTGTCTGGATGAGAATGTGTTCCTTAAGGTCGACACAACCTTAAGTAAATTAGATCTCTTCTTTATGTAATACTGAAGCAGTTTAATTAAGTGTCCTCCGGTTGGGGATAGAGGGTCCCTGTACCAAGGGTTTCTGCTGAGTATGGTTACAATAATTAATAAGCAGTCGCGGACAATTGTCCAGGGATGGTCCCGAAGGAATAACCCCTAAGCGAAGACGTTACAAACGTGCGACCTCTCAGAGTACCCGCCTTATCCTTGCACGCGGGGCTCTACAAGGATGGACGAACCCTTTCCCTAGCTGCTCGTGGGAACAACAATGAAACCACCAAAACACCAAAAAGTTGTAGATGCGGTTCAAAACGATCGAACGCGCAGAGCACCCGACAATGGGTCGGACAACAATATCGATCATCCTAGAGTTCGGGGTGCTGAAATTAATTTAGATGGATACACGAAGACGAACCGGCGAAACGCCCACATTGAGCGGACGCATCAACTTAAGAATGACATACTAGACTGCTACGAGGCCAGCATTATCCCTGTTCGCGAAGGCTTTATGGAGCGTATGCACACTCTGTGGTGCCAGAAACACCCAGAGCTTCAGCACGTTTCGCATCAGTCTTTGCGAAATCAAGCCGAGTACCTCCGAAAAAATGGATATGTACGCGGAGCGCTTCCCCAACCGCTGCTTGATCAAGCTGCAGACGAAGATGAAGCGACATTAAGACCAACCGCAGAAAGCAGGCACCTTCTGAAAGATGATCGCAATTTCAGTACAAGGAGGAACATCAACATGCAAGTTCCTCTTAAGCCTCAAGATCTGGCTGAAATGGATGCCTCCCTTCAGGGAGATATCTCGCAAGAGTCCGACCTCTGGACCATCAACTGCTCAGTTTATGGTGCTACGAGGGCTTCGGCTGATTCAAATCGAAGGCTAAAACCGACGATGGATCAAAAGACCAGAAGACGCTTGCATCAACTGAACAAGAAAATTGGATGGGCAAGACAGAATGCGTCCCGTGTTCAATGTGTGATTGACTACATAACATCTGGTAGACCGTTCACGAAAAGGGTTCGGAAGTTCGCCCAAGAACTAAGGATCTTGAATCACACAATGAACAAGTCAAAGCTGCTGACAATCAAGCAGCATATTCTTGACAAAATACGGCTGTTATCTGACGCAAGGAGGAGACTTACAGAAGAGGGAGAGATGGATCAGGGAGAATCAACAGTTTCTCGCTGACCCATCGCGCCTCTTCAGCGATCTCCCTGTTTATAAAAAATCCACCCAAGCCCAAGGAGGTAGATACTTTTTGGAGAGAGGTGTACAAGATCCCGAAAACACTAGAGTTGAAAGAAGATACTGACAATATCATCCGCTTCACGGAGTTTTGCGATAACCTCATAAAATCTGATGAGGAATGTCCATCAGTCACTACCGAAGAGGTGAAAAAAGCACTTAGAAAGATTCTATCAAGAACTTTTGGTGGAAGACGTTTACTTTTATACACCAACATTTGGCCCGCATATTCACCTCATAATTAAAGTCGGAGACGCCCATTCCGCACTGACTGGTGTTAGGACGCACTATAATCCTACCGAAAAAAGGCAACTTGTCCAAGCCAGAGAATTACAGGCTAATAACTTGTTTGAACACACTGTATAAGATCTTTACAGCTGCTACACAACAGGATTGTTCGACGAATTGAGCGTGTATGGCGAGAGATCTACGAACAACCTGGCTCGAAAAAAGTTGTAACAGGCTGTCAAGAGAACCTGCTAATTGACAGGTGTGTCTGCAAAGACGCTGCGGCCCATCAGCGCGTCCTGTCAATGGTCTGGATTGACTACCGGAAAGCTTTCGATTCAACCTCTCATAGACTTATCATCTGTGTGTTCGAAGATTGAAGGTACATCCACACATAGTGAGATGCATAGAGAGATTGATGCCTCTTTGGAAAACTAGATTTACTATCTCATCTAGAAATTATCGTCTGACAACGAATAACGTCACCTTCCAGAGGGGCGTCTTTCAAGGTGATACCATGAGCCCTTTGCTTTCTTGCATCACACTTCTGCCTCTAACTCTCGCACTACGAAATTCTCCTGGATACCTCTGTGGCGGCACTAACCAGCGCGAGCATAAGGTCACTCACGTATTTTATATGGATGATCTGAAGATCTATGCCAGGGATGTCCAACGCGAGAGCAAAAGAGTCAAAATCTGTCAGTTCGTGATCCCCTCTCTTACCACCTTCGTTGGGACCATGTGGCGAGCGCGGTGGGCAGAGGGGTCGAGTCTCCTCGGCTGCTGGGCGGACGAAGCCGAACGGCCCCGGAAGACGCCGAAAGCGAACAGCTGCGTTAACATTGCGTGCTCAAGGCGCGAGTATAACGAAACGAGAAGAGGAGAACTCTTGGTAAAGCGCTCGGAGAAGGGGAAGAAACGGGAGGAAAGGAGAAGCGTCAGAACCTCTCGTTGGCCATTCCTGATCTATGCCTCTGGTAAAAGCAAACTTCAAATTGCTATAAATGTCGTCAAGAACTACAAAGGAGAGATTGGGATGGACTTTGGTTTGGACAAGTGTGCCAAAACTCATCTGAAGAAAGGAAAGATTACTGGCGTTCCCAAGGACCCTGAGCTTGTGGTTATAAGTGTTATTAGACATCTTAACACTGGAGAGACCTATACATACCTGGGCGTGCCTCAAAGCCACATTCAGGACGTAACATCAGTGAAAGAGTCTCTCCGAAGCAGATACAAGCATCTTCTTCGACAGATTTGGTCTTCCAATCTGTCGGCGTTGAACAAGGTATCTGCGCCTAACATGCTTGCCGTCCCGGTTCTGCTCTACTCGTTTGGGGTGGTTCAATGGACGAAGAACGAGCTTAAAGCCCTTGATGTCACCACACGTAAGATCATGCATTTGCATAATAGCTTGCATATCAATTAGTCAGTTCCGCGATTATACATTTCACGCCGTCAAGGCGGACGTGGACTTGTGAATCTCCAGTGTCTTCATAACCGAATTGTTCTAAGTACAGCTTACATCGTTGCGAATCGCAGAGATCCTCTCCTAAAGATGGTCAGGAACCACGAGATGATTGGCGAAGGAGCGTTCCTTTACAAAGCCGCGGAGCAAGCGGCCGAGACCCTTGTCCTGAATTTTTACATCAGAAGTGAGGAAAGTGCATTACTGCATCTAGATGCTTCATGTCTAAAAGCTGAAGTAAAGAAAGCAGAGTTTGGAAAATTTCACCAAGAGCTACTCGACAAGCATATGCACGGAAACTTTCACAGAAATGTAGAAAAACAGTCCTTGTCAAAGGAGCAAACTTTTGCTTTCCGCAAATCATCAGGGCGCAATTCAGGTACATAGAGCTTTATTTTCGCATGCCAGGACGGTGTCATTTCCACCTTAGCATACCGTGACCGCATTTTATGTCGAAAAGTTTCCAGTGATAGGTGCAGAACGTGTCATGCACACGCTGCGTACCTAGTACACATACGATCGGGGTGTCCAACCCACGCAGGAACAACGTATATCTATAGACATAATGCGGCCCAAAGAGTACTTTATTACCATCTTTGTCGCTCTTACGATGTTGGTCACGACCCTGTCCTGCTGAACGCTCTAAGGGATATAGAGTCAATTGTTCGAAACGAGAAGTGCCAGATTTTCTGTAACTACAATTTTCGGGCAGCAGTCTCCGTTGCGCACTCGAGGCATGACATTGTTCTCCAAGACTTCGAGAAACAAACCATATTCGTGATCGAATTCTCGGGTCCGTCCGAATACAAATCACTGCAAAGGAGAAAGAAAAAGAGGAGAGGTGGCAAGATCTTAAAAGAGAGTTGCAACGACTGTACCCAAAATATTCGGTGCGAGTAATTGTCCTTGTGATAGGTGCTCTCGGAGGTGTGAAACTATCACTGGGTCGCAACCTTAAAGCCATACCCGCGAGCCAAAAATATGCCAAGGCACTTGCGAGATGGATTCAGAAAGCTGTCATCCTTGGGTCGCTTCGTGACCTCAAGACACACGAGGGTTTCGTTTTGTTAAAATAAATGTTATTGTAGCTTGTGTAACTTCATTTAGAGTATTGTAATGAGGATTTCATTTTGTTAAAATAAATGTTATTGTAGCTTGTGTAACTTCATTTAGAGTATTGTAATGAGAATGTGTTACTTAAGGCCAATAGGACCTTAAGTAAATAAAATTCCTTTTCAGTCTGAAAAAAAACAATCACTTCATATGTAGAGGTTTTTATAATTTTATAATATTTGCAAATAAACCTTTTCTTTTCGTCTAAGTCGAACACGAAGTGCAAAAACCTAGAGAAACCGAGCGTAAAGAGCAAGGTAAATACATTATCGAACACGAAGCGCGAGATCCAACAGAAGTACCATTCTTTTTAATTTTCAGATTTATCAAAAAAGGTTTTATATCTGTGCTGAAACTATCTGTAGAAAATGTTATATTGTTGATATTATGGTTTTGACCAGATAATTTGAATTAAATAATTTGGTGTTAATTGTTTTTTTTTGTCTACTGGTCTAAAATCAATATTTTAAATATTGATTTTTACTTCTAAATTGTGAAAAAATTGCTCTCAAGCTCCGCTGGGATCCGAACCCAGGTCTTCCAAATTGCCGGTCTGGTGCTCTTACCCACTAAGCTATGGAGAGACGAGAGAAATTTCTTTACAATCCCTATAAGTTTCATTCCGACGTCATTTCTTAACTTGTAAGATTTATTTTCCAACATTCGAATGTTTTATATTGTTGATGTTATGGTTGTGACCAGATAAATTGTATTTAATCATTATTACAATTTTATTATATTATTATTATTTTATTTATATTATATATATACAGTAAGGCCAAATTCATAGGAGTCATAGTCATAAGTGCGAAAGAGATGCTCTTATGCGCCATCTACTAGTGTCTCACTTGCACTCACGCTTCTCTATGCCTACTATGAAGTTGA
>CAKNXH010001772.1:87615-107337 GCA_932178445.1 Andricus quercusramuli
AACATTCGAATGTTGGAAAATAAATCTTACAAGTTAAGGAATGACGTCGGAATTCAACTTGTATGGATTGTGAAGAAATTTCTCTCATCTCTCCGTAGCTTAGTGGGTAAGAGCACCAGACCGGCAATCTGGAAGACCTGGGTTCGGATCCCAGCGGAGCTTGAGAGCAATTTTTTTACAATTTAGAAGTAAAAATCAAAATTTAAAATATTGATTTTAGACCAGTAGACAAAGAAACAATCAACACCAAATTATTTAATAGAATTTATCTGGTCAAAACCATAACATCAACAATATAAAACATTCGAATGTTGGAAAATAAGTCTTACAAGTTAAGGAATGACGTCGGAATTCAACTTGTAGGGATTGTGAAGAAATTTATCTCGTCTTTCCGTAGCTAAGTGGCTTGAGAGCAATTTTTGCACAATTTAGAAGTAAAAATCAATATTCAAAATATTGATTTTAGACCAGTAGACAAAAAAAAACAATCGACACCAAATTATTATTTTTTTAAATTGTTTATTACATTATAAACAAATTATTGATCAAAAGTTCTTTTCGGGATTGGGAATGTTTATCTCATGGAAATCCAGAGTTTTTGTATGAAATGTATGAGAAATAAAAGTTTTGTTACTGTTACTTGAAAGAAGATGCTACCTGGCAATTCCAAGAAAAAAATCACAGTTTGACTATTTATCAACGAACAGGCCTAATTTTTTTTAACGAAATAAGCAAAGAATGCTTTTCGGTGAATGTTTGATATGATACTTAGCAAATTTGGAAGCATTTTTAATTATTTAAACAATTTTTATAAACAAATTCACAGTTTTTCTATTTTCTACGAATAGACACATTAAAAAAAATAAACTAAAAATGCTTTTCCGGTCACATTTTGATATGATACTTTGCAAATTTACAAGAATTATAAATCATTAATAATATTTTATACGAAAATTCAGAGTTTGTCTATTTTTCGAAAAATAGGTTTGGGGATTCGATGGTAATTGGAATAAAATTTGAATGCACGATTTAACAAAATCAACGAATAACTTTATTCAATGCAAGGTATGAAAAATTGACAATGCGGGGGTGTGACTTGGTTCACGGTCAAGTGAGTACTGTCTTTTCGGAGGACGTACCCGACGAAGGGTGAAACGTCTCAGCGTCCTTGATAGAAAAACAAGAAAAGGCCCGGGGCCTGTCGCCCCCTGAACGGTGGAAAATCAAAATACCTAACTTTAGGCTTTTCCGCTGAGTACAAGAAAAGCGAATTCAAACATATAAGAATGACAATTTAAATTTCGATTTGACGCCACAGCTACCCCCTGCTAGTGATTGGCAGTCAAGAAAATGTAGAATATTTTAAATTCGTTGATTACGATACAGTATTACTTATTTTAAAATATAATATGTGTTAATATATTATCTCTCTTTTTTTGTTTCACTCTTTGGTTCTAGGCGAACAATAGCAAATAGTGTTTTTGTTCTTGAATATTTCATACCCACAACATACGTGCATACAAATCAAACACGAAGAGAGAATTGAAATTGAAAGAAAATGAAACTGATTTCTTTGGCGTAACACTGCACAAGACAATGAATTTTTGTACTTGTTGAAGCACACACGAAACACTGAAAAAACACAAGAAACACTAAGGACAACCAGCCTGAAGTTGATCAGGGAATCTGACTTGTGTGCCAGACCTGGTTTTGGTTGCTGCCAAGTTTGGTGTTTTCTCTGGGTCGTCACGTGTCGGTTCCTCACGACGTGACTTTGGTGCTCCCTGCTGACGCGGTTCCTCTTCCGCGATGACGTAGGCAGGTTTCAACCTGTCGATTGACACCGTGACGTTTTTTCCGTTCATGAACACTTTGAACGTTTTATCGGAATGGCTGAGGACTTCAAATGGTCCGTCATAAGGCATCTGTAAGGACGTTTTAATTCCTTCGTGTCGAACAAAAACGTTTTTGGAGGTCGCAAGGTCCTGAAAGACAAAAGCTTGTCTCTTTCCGTGGCGAGTCCGGGCACTGGTCTCAGGTTCTGGAAGTGCCTCCTCATGTATTCCACGAATTGTGTTGTCACCTCGGAATCTGTTCCTGTGCGAGGTGCCGAAAATTCACCTGGCAATCGTAGATATTCTCCGAAGACCAGTTCTGTTGACGATGATTTGAGGTCCTCGCACCGCGCTGCTCTGATTCCCAGTAGGACGGTGGGAAGCGTTTCTGTCCACCTCTCATCGGCGTAACACCCTATTGCTGCTTTGAATTGTCTGTGGAAACGTTTCACGAGATCATTTGCTGCTGGATGATAGGCTGTGGTATGAAAATGTTGAGTTCCCAGTAAGGTATTCAATTCCTTAAACAACTGAGACTCAAATTGTCTACCCTGGTCTGTTGTGATGCGTAAGGGCACTCCGATCCTGGCGATCCACTGGTTGAAGAATGTTTTGGCGACGGTGTCAGCGTTGATGTTTTCTGCTGGGTAGGCTTCTGGCCAGCGTGAAAAACGATCAATGATCATCAGACAATTCTGGTAGCCGTCAGAGGGAGGCAATGGTCCAACAAAGTTCATATGGATGTGTTCGAACCTTCTTGACGGTGATGAAAATGTGCCTACCGGCGACGTAACGTGACGAGATACCTTCGAGTTTTGGCATTGCATACAAGCCCGTGCCCACTTTCTGCAATCGGCCTTGATGGACGGACGAATGTATCGTTCAGTTACGAGTTTCGTCGTAGCCTTGATTCCTGAATGTGACAGCTGGTGTAGTGAGTTGAAGGATGTTCGTCGGAAAGGTTCCGTGACGAACGGTCGAGCTGTAGAGGTTGAAACATCGCAGTACAGTATAATACCTGTTCCTGGAAATGCTACCTGCTTTAATTCTAGAGCTGTCCCTGGCTGAAGATAATCCTGGAGTTCTTGATCTGTTTTTTGCGATTCTGCGAGTGCTGGGAAATCAATCCCGCTCGAAATGGCTTCGATCCAGGAGAGGGTGTCGGCCACGACGCGACGTTGTCACTTCCACAGATGTGCCTGATGTCAGTGGTGAATGGCCCAATGAAATTCAGGTGTCGGAATTGGCAAGGAGAGCATTTGTCCGATTTTTGCTGGAACGCAAAAGTGATTGGCTTGTGGTCGGTGAAAATGGCGAAGTCTCAACCTTCAGCCATATGCCAAAAAAAATGTTGCTGCCTTGTAAATGGCCAGCAATTCACGATCATAGGCTTCGTACTTCCGCTCGGTGTTTGTGAGCTTCTTGGAAAAGAAAGCAAGTGATTGCCACTCGTTTCCGACTCGTTGTTGGAGAGCCTTGCCCACAGAGAAATCCGTAGCATCAGTAAGGATGGCCTTGTTATTCTGCTGCGTTTGGGATTGCCAGTCGATGAAAGTTTCTGGTATCTGAAAAACGACAAAGATGTTTTGCAGTTTGAGGCTGAGGAAATGCCAAGATGGCTTTTACTTTTTCTGCAAGTGGCTTGATTCCTAGTGGTGTCGCCTAATGTCCCAGGAACTTGACAGAAGGAGCTCCCCATGTGCATTTTGCGGGATTGATTAGGATACCATAAGTTTTCAGCCGATCAAAAACTTGACGAAGATGCTGCAGGTGTTCCTCCTCCGATGACGATGCGTTGCGAAGTCCAAACGACATAAAGGGAAATTCGAATAATCCAAAAGGTGTCGTGATAGCTGTCTTATGTATATCTTCCTCCGCAACAGGGATTTGGTTGTGAGCCCTGACAAGGTCAATGGTGGAAAAAACCTTTTTGCCGTAGGGGGCATGAGCAGAATTGTAAAGATGTTGTAATGTTGCAGGTTTCACCTGCAAATTATTTTGTGTTGTTTAATTTTATTTATTTGTAAACAGCTCCTCCCTTCTTGGAGGGAATTCCCGCGAGAAGAACGAGGCTCGATCGAGGGCCAACTGATTTGATTATTCTTTTGGGTTTTTTTTGTTTTTTTTTTTTGTTTTTGTCATTCATCGAGTTTTGAGGACAAGAAAGGGATGGAGGAAGGAGTGATTTCGACTGGAGCATCAACCAACATCAAGGACCAGCGGTACGAACTGCAAGGATGTAAGGCGGGTTGAAGTCGCACAGGCACAGGTACAGCCGATGGTTGTACACCGGGGTGGAATGTGGATGTGAGTCCTGCATTCCAAATCCTGTACCTGGTGCGATTCAAATCTCACCGCCGAGGATTCGTCGCAGCACCACTATCACCATCTTTTGGGTATTAAGGTCCCGAGATCTCCCTCCATCCGCCATGACACTGCGCCAGCGTAGAAGACACATCTCGTCCCTCTGCGCATGAGGGGAGAAATTGGACGGTCTGCGTACCGTCAAGCGAAGGGAACTCGCTGTCTGTTTCGTTCGAGCCTCGTGAAAGGAAGTTTGTCAGTACTTTTCTTGTGTTTTTTGTTGTTGTCGCCACAGAGTGGTTTTTGAATACCTGGTTCTTCTGATTACCAATCCGTCAGTACTGTGAAATGGCGAGCTGCTCATGATTGTATACGTAAGGTGGGCGGTGTACTTATTTTGTTATTATATTTTGCTTTAACTTCGTTTAAATGTGTTGAAATTTAACCGTCACGCTCCAAATGGCGTCAGTAGACGCGGAGAGAAACATAAGGTTATACTTGCACCAGGGCGGAATTTGCTCGTTTTAATTGTCATCCTCGCACTTGTCTTCTTAAATTTTATGAATAAAATTACTGTAATATTTTAGTAAATCTAAATGCTTAATTTAAAGGGGGTTGATTTTCATCAAGTAATATCTTGTTTATAATGTGTTCTTACTAGTTTCTCCTTATGATTGAGGAGGATATGTTAATAAATAGAATTTATATTGTTCGTTTTTATATTTAAAACAATGTCTATTTAATGAAGTGACCTCTCAGATTTGTCTTCCTTAAATAAGGTTTTCAGGTACTCGCGCCACTCTACCAAAAGTTATGAGCTAGGGCCATTAAAATTTATTAATTTTTTTTTAGTTGTAAAAGTTTCCATGTTCACGTTTGCATCGACTTAATTTCCTTCCAGGGCGGCAAAATCATTTTTCCTTGGCGCCATTTAAATTAAATTAAAAGTCCTGATGGGAAACAATTTAAAACTTGAAATTTGTTTAATTTTAAATTTATAATAAAATGAGGGAAATGAGAATCTTCGTTTCAATGTGGCACAGCGTACTTATCTGGTAGAGTCCTCGAATTCAATCCCCTGTAGTCACCACTAGGTCTCCACTTACCTCCTTTCTTCGGCGCCATGTGAAGAGGTGATGCCCAACTGATCTTCGAAGTCCTCGCTAGGCCCATCTGCAGTAAGTCCTGAAATTCCTTCCTAGCTAGTTTGAATCGTTGCGGGGCAAGGCGTCGTGGTTTCTCCGTGACAGGAGGTCCGGGTGTCGTATGTATAAAGTGTTTGATCGAGTGTTTAGATTTGACACTAATACCGACTGGAAGGATTATCTCCGGGTACTCCTTCAAGAGTTCGTGCCACACCGATAATCCTCCTTGCATTGCGTGAATTCCTAACCAGGCATCGTTGCATGGTGCTTTTTTACCAGTTACGGAAAGCGTGGTGAGAATGTCAATTAGTTGCTGGTTCCGGATGTCAACTAGTAGTCCGTAATGACGTAGAAAATCAACCCCGAGGATGGGTTTGCTGACGTCAGCTACCACAAAACGCCAGTTAAAATCACGCTTGAGTCCGAGATCCAAACAGAATGTCTCCAAACCATACGTCGCGATTGCTCAGTCGTTGGGCGCAAAAAGTGTATACTTACTTTTCGGTCTTCGTCCGTGAATTAAAATGCGAGGAAAAACGCAAAGGTCTGCTCCTGTGTCGACCAGAAATTGCGTTTTTGTTGTTTTGTCGGTTACGAAGAGGCGGGGAGACTTCGGGCAAAGGTTACTGGCCTCCATCAGTGCCGGCCCGACCCGTTTCCCGGTGTATATGTGCAAGGTTGGTTGCAACGTTTTGGATCATCCCCGAAATTCGAGTGGTACCAGCACACGCCATCTTTCTTCGAGGATCGACTGCGACTTCGGTGTCTCTGGTACCGACCTCGGGATTGTGAACAGCTGCGATTTTTTGAGGCGGTCGCTATTTCCGCGATTGATGACGTCAGATCAGCAAGTCTAGTCGTAACTAGTGAAAGTTGCTGGAAGAGTGCATCCAAGGCCAAATGGTTGGGGGCTAATTGCGTTGGTTGAGCCGATACTTCCGCTATTTGACCTTTCGGTTTCAGGGTGGTTACAATCGCGTCCGCGAGTTGCGCGAGTTTGTCAAGCTGTGTCTCGTCCTGAGTAGAGAGGATCGCTTGTGCCGCGGATGGCAATCGTCCAAGCCACAGAGGGCGAAGTACTGAATCCAGAAAAACTGTGCCTGCCAATCCTTTTAAATGCCCAAGGAATTGCGATAGTGTCCGATCTCCTATTTCCTCCTGTTCAAGGAGGCGTCGCGTTTTTTGGTCTTGTGACACGCTAAGCCGAATAATAAGTTGTGTTTTCAAATGTACGTACGTTCTACTCCCGTCTCCTTCGGGCAGGGTTAAAATTTCACGTACTTCCGCCGCGTACTTAGCGTCCAAATTACCCGCCATGTAGGTAAATTTAGTTGTGTCCAGGGTAACGCCTGAAAGTGCGAATTGGGTTTCGACTTGCGCGAACCACATTTCTGGGTGACCGTTGGCGTTTTCATTGTAGGGGGGGGGAGGTGAGTAACGGTGATGGTCATGAGTTACTGCACTGAGAAGAGAGAGCGCACGGTATGGGTCCTATGCGACACGTCGGTGTCCCTCTTGCCCCCGCTTCGTGTTCACTCAGAGTTCTCCTCGAATTTTCACTTAGAAATTTCACAATTTTCACAATTGTCTGATCGCGAATCACGTCGGGGACACCACTTTGGGGATTCGATTTGGGGTCAAGTGAGTACTGTCTTTTCGAAGGACGTACCCGACGAAGGGTGAAACGTTTCAGCGTCCTTGATAGAAGAACAAGAAAAGGCCCGCCGCCTGTCGCTCCCTGACCGGTGGAAAATCAAAATACCTAACTTTAGGGTTTTCGCTGACTCAGCGAAAACCCTAAAGTTAGGTATTTTGATTGATCAGCGACGCTGAGGTCAAGAAAAGCGAATTCAAACATACAAGAATGACAATTTCGATTTGACGCCACAATAGGTTCAATTTTTTTTTAATTAACTGAGAATATCTTTGCAATTACTCTTTTCTATGTTGCTTTGCAAATTCTCCAGAATTACGATTTAAACCATTTTTGTAAGGAAATTCAGAGATTTCTATTTTTCAACGAATATACTTCATTTGTTCACTGAATCAACTGAGAATGTCTCTTAGATGAGTTTTTTCATAATGTTTTGCAAATTCCCAAGAATTATTTATTTAAAACTAAGATTTTTTTTAAAATAAATTTTGTTTTTCAACGAATAGGCTCAATGATTTTACGGAATTAACTGAGAATGTCTTTGCGGTGACTCTTTTCTACAGTGCTTTACAAACCAATAATTATGATTTATTTAAACAATTGTTGCAAGAAAATTCAGAGTTTTCTATTTTTTAACGAATAGGCTCAATTTGTTCACGGAATCAACTAAGAATGCTTTTCCGGTAACCGTTTAATATTATACTTTGCAAATGTACAAGAATAATTAATTATTTAAACAATTTTCATAAACAAATACAGATTTTGGCTATTTTTCAACAAATAGGCTCAATTTTGTTTGCATAATTATCTAAGAATATCTTTCCGATGACTTTTTTCTATTATGCTTTGCAAATTTCCAATATTCGTTAATTATTCAAACAATTTTCATAAACAAATTAAGAGTTTGGCCATTTTTCAACGAATAGGCTCAATTTGTTTACGAAATCAACTTAGAATACCTTTCCGATTACTCTTTTCTATGCTACTTTGTAAATTTGCAATAATTATTAATTATTTAAACAATTTTCATAAAGAAATTCAGAGTTTGGCTATTTTTTAGCTTACATAAAAACATACATGCAGCTATAACCTTTTTAATGATAAGCACAACTTTTCTATCGGAACTATAATATTAAAATCAAAACCATTTGAACATTTTAAACAAATTTATTTTCATAAGATATATACCTAATGAGAATTAAAAAACCAGTGCAAAGTTTGATAATGGTAAAAACTTTTCTTTTCACTAATGTCAGTCTTTTTTCTTTTTGTTAACTGCTTCCAGTAGTTTAATAATCTCTTCAATAAAATGATATTGGGATTTTTTAAGGTTTTCTGAAATAATTTTTCACATGCAATATATTTTTCCCTAATTTTTACTATGATGTAATATTGAAACATTTTCATGGATTCATTCTGTGTTTTTTTCAATTTTATCAAAATTTAGGTTGCTTTCAAGCAAATTAAAAAAATCACAATTTCAACTACAAGTTAAAACTTTCTTATTATAATTATAAATAATGTAAAATTATGAATATTTAGCAATTCATTTTATTTTTATTTTAGTTACATTTTCGACGAGAGTGGCTTCTTTCAAATTTAAACTATTTTTGGAATATTACGCAATTGAAAATATGATTTCACTCTGGGCTAATTATTTTTAAAGACAAAATTACAATTTTAATTAATATTTTGGCTCATTTCTTAATGTTTCTTTTTAAAATTGTACAGCTTTACTTTTTTTCGGAAAGAATTTTGTTATTAGAATAATAAACAATAAAAATTATGAACATTTAGAAATTTGTTTTATTTTAGTTTTATTCACATTTTCAAAGACAATTACATCCCTCTAATTTTAACTAACAATAAAAAATTATGAACGTTTACAATTTTATTTTATTTTACTTTCAGTTAAATTTTCAAAGAATATGACGTCCTTCTAATTGTAACTATTATTGCAATCTTGAACAATTGAAAATATGAATTCATCTGTGCTATTTTTATTACAAAACATTAAAATTTGAATGATTTTTGGAATTTAAAGAAGTTTAGAAAATTTAAAAAATGTGTTTATCCTTTGATCATTTATCTTTAAAAAAACGGAGTCAACTAAGAATATCTTTCCGGTGACTTTTTTCTATGCTTGGTGCATTTCCAAGAATTATTAGTTATTTAAACAAATTTCATAAACAAATTCAGAGTTTGGTCATTTTTCCATGAATAGAGTTCTTGGTATTTTTCAACAAATAGGCTAATTTTTTTTACATAATTAACTAAGAATATCTTTCTGATGACTTTTTTTATGATGCTTTGCAAATTTCCAAGAATTATTAATTTTTTAAATAATTTTCCTGAACAAATTAAGACCTTGGCCTTTTTTCAACGAATAGGATCAATTAGTTTAGGTTATCAAGAAAGAATGTATTTCCAATAACTCTTTTCTACGATACACTGTAAATATACAGTAATTATTAATTATTTCAACAATTTTCATAAAAATATTCAGAGTTTGGCTATTTTTCAAAGAATAGGCACAATTTGTTTACGGAGTCAACTAAGAATATCTTTCCAATAACTCTTTTCTATGTTGCTTTATAAATTTAGAAAAGTTATTAATTATTTAAACAATTCTGATTACAAAATGAAGAGTTTGGCTATTTCTCAACGCATGGGCTGAATTTTTTACAGAATAAAGTAAGAATATCTTTCAGATTATTTTTTTCTATGATGCTAAGAAAAGTCTTTCTGTTGATTATTTTCTATGCTGCTTATGTAAATTCACAAGAATCATTAATTATTTAAACAATTTTCATAAACGAATAAGCTCAATTTGTTTACGGAATCAATTAAGAATGTCTTTCCGATGACTCTTTTCTATGTTTCTTTGTAAATTTACAAGAACTAATAATAATTTTAACAATTTTCACACCAAAATTTTAAGTTTGGCTATTTTTTAACAAATAGGTAGAGTTTGGCCATTTCTTAACAAATATGCTACATTTTCTTACAGAATTAGCTAAGAATATCTTTCCAATGACTTTTTTGTATGATGCCTTGCAAATTTTCAAGAATTATTAATTATTTAAACAATTTACAACTACGAGAGATTTTTTTGTAGTGTATTGCGAATAATTACTGTGCGTTGATTCCCGCTGAAATCACGAAAAACGCGGGAACAATCCCTGGCGGACCGAACGAACGGAACTGATACGCTACAGCGTATCCTTATAGTATCCGCATCGTATCCTCTCCGTATCATGCAAGAAAAACTCATTAAAAAAGAAAGATGAACATTTCACTTGTTGAAATTCGGATTCTAGGTGAAATTTTGCGTTAAAAGGTCACAGAGTAATCGCAATAGTTTTTCTTGCAACACTAAAAACTTTTGAAAAATATAATACTTTCCGATAACGTGGGCTAAAGGCTACTTCAAACGCATCGTCGTTCAGTAGCAGTTAACTGCAGCCTATTAAGTGCTACTGAACGACGATGCGTTGGAAGTCGCCTTCAGCCCACGTTATCGATAAGTATTATATTTTTTTTTAAGTTTTTAATGTTGCAAGAACAACTATTGCGATTACTCCATGACCTTTTAACGCAAAATTTCACGTAGAATCCAAATTTCAACAAGTGAAATGTTCATCTTTCTTTTTCAATGAGTTTTTCTTGCATGATACGGAGAGGATACGATGTGGATACTATAAGGATACGCTGTAGCGTATCCGTTCCGTTCGTTCGGTCTGCCAGGGATGGAGTTTTCGCATTGGGCAATAAATCATTCTCGCAAAAATCAGGAAAAGCGCGGTTAAAATAAAATTATGTCATTGGGTAATAAAGCGTTACCGCTAAAATTACGAAAAGCGCGGTTAAAATAGAATTTTTCGTTGGATAATAAATTGTTACCGCTAAAATCTATTGTTATTTTATAAAAAAGAAGTTCAATGAGGTGTTCTTAATGTGTAATCGTGGATTTAGACTGAGAAGTTTGTTTTTTCTTAAATTCTGTTTCACTGTGGTGCTATTTTTTGTACTTGGCAATTTGCTTCTTTTGGCCACTACTCTAACTTCACATTTGATCGTCTGGTCATCACAAATGTAATCGAAGCCGTTTCACAATCTAAAACTGGTTCAAATTCATCTGTGGAACCATTTAGCTCACAATATTCCGGCCGATATTGGTACTGTTGAAGCATCTCCCACCTGGGATAATTTGCGAGCGAGAACGATGCCACCATTGCGATTTTCCTCACCACCAATCTCAACATAATCGTCTCTACGAAAAACTACAATGCATGAGTACTTATTCTAATTGCAAGCGATCATTCACATCTCTTGAATTTTTATTATTTCGTGCCGTCTTTGACTTTTACTATTTTACCTGATTTCAATGTTATGAAATGCCGTTATATGGTTGTGTGTGTGTGTGGGTATGATGTTTGATTCGTTTCTTATTTAATTTTAATTTGATGGTATCATGATATTTTTGATCTATATGTTCTTAACACACGTATTTATTTGTGATATTTAAAATAAATCCTCTCTGACTCTAGTTTGATGAATCATGTTTTATCATTTCAAATTGATTGTGATTTAAATGTAATTTTGGGGAGACTTTGATGAAATTTTAAAATAAGTAAATTTATTTGAAATTAAAACTAGATTTTATTTTAAGGACAATGGAAAACCAATGTGAGATCAAATGAAAAGGAAGTAAAAATAGTAAAGATAAAAGTAATCTGTTATAATTTTAGCGCCCGAACAAAGGACTTGATTTATTTGTATAAAATGAACTGTTTCTGATTAATGTCAAATTTCAATTATACGCCAATAAATACGCGATCTAAAGGTTTCCCATTAGAAAAAGAAGTACAAAAACCTGAACGGAGACATAAAAAAAGAGATTCTTTTGATAAATTTTCTGTAAAAATAAATTTGGTAGAAAGCATGACTCAGAAAATGATTCATAATTTACAAGCTGAAATTGAGGAATTAAGGCGATTAAATAATACTCAGCATGAGGAAATAAGAAGGTTACGAGATCCAAACAATCAGCAACCTAACCGTGAACAGGGGGTGACGCGGGTCATGTTGTAAATAATTTAGTAACGGGCTTAAGAATTTTGAACATCGATGCTAAATTATCAAAGTTTGAAAATGACTTGAGAAAAAAAAGATAATCTCTCTTTAAAAAAATAATTAAGGAAAATGATTTAAATGATCTTGAATTATCTCTGCTGAATATATTTCATTCAAATAAAGTTTATACAGATTCTGAAAACGACACTTTCTTGTAGGACGTTCGAACGATCGCGGAATCCCTTATATCGTTGACTCTTGGAGAACGCGAAACTTTTGTTCAAAGATTATCTCAATTTAAACAATTATTTTCACATAAAGACAATAGCACTGGTAGATATGAATATCAACTTAAAATCAAACCTCACAAAACTATTATTCACAAATCATATCCAATTCCTTTGAAATATCGTCATTCCGTTGATGAGGAAATCGACAGAATGCTTTTTTCGGAAATAATTGAACAATCGACCAGTTCTTATTGCAATCCTTTGTGTATAGCAGTTAAAAGTGACGGA
Organism: Andricus quercusramuli; assembly: GCA_932178445.1. NCBI lineage: Eukaryota > Metazoa > Arthropoda > Insecta > Hymenoptera > Cynipidae > Andricus > Andricus quercusramuli. Next base: position 100,148 of record CAKNXH010001772.1, read on the forward strand.
AAAATTCGTATTTGCTTAGATGCCCGATTTATCAATAACATAATTGAATATGAAAATGAAGCACCACCTTTGATTACGGATAATATGCAGAAATTTCATGGCGTAACGTATATTTCGACGACTGACTTGGCTAATATGGATATTGGCAGATTCCATTACACAAGAACTCTCGTCAGTATATCGCATTTTTGCATAATTCAAAAGTGTATCAATTCTGCCGGATACCTTTTGGTCTCAAAACTGCAGGTTCAGGTTTTATTAGGGCGTTAAACTATGCGTTAGGCAATCAATTTGACTCTTGCCTCACAGCTTATGTCGATGATTTAGTTATAACAACAGTCATTGGAAGGAATCAAACCAGATTGAGATAAACTAGAAATTATAAGGAATTTTGCTGAATCGGAAAATCGAAAACAATTACAAAGCTTTTGGGAAAAATGTGATTATTATCGACAGTTTGTATCTCGTTATTCCAACTATACAGAACCGTTCCGGGATATTCTTAATGAATCATGTCCATGGACTTGGACAGAAACATTACATAATTTCGTTAGTCCATAAGTAGATGTTTGAGCGAAACAGAGACTCACTACATGATGACGGAACAAGAGTTGCTTGCTATAGTGTATTCGGTAACTGTCTGTCGTAGATATTTGTACGGAAATAAATTCGAAATTATTACCGATCATCAAGCGCTCACTTTTCTAAATCAGGCAAAGTTTCAAAATTGACGTTTGGTCAGATGGAGCGCTATTTTGCAACAGTATGAATTTGATGTGAGACATTGCTTGGGACGTGAAAATATAACCGCTAACTTCTTCAGTAGAAATCCGGTTGGAAAATTCGAGGAGGAGGCGAAAACTACCATCAGTATTGATGCACTGGTCGCTGATTTACCTGTTAACAGTCGAATAGTAAAATGCCAGATGCTTGAAATAGACACGGACTTAAGAAAGGAATTTAAAGAAATAAAAGAATTTCAAGAACAAGATGAAGTTGTAACAAAGATAAAAAGTAATATGAATTCTGAAAGTAATAAAAATAACTTTTTGATTCACGAAGAATTATTATTTCGAAAAGATCATCCATTCAATAATTGTTAGTTAGTCCTACCCTGACAATTAACAAAAAAGTTAATAGATCATGTACACACAAAATTATGTCATCCAGGTTTTTATAAAACTCTAATGTACATTAGGCAATTCTTTTTTTGGAAAGGGATGAATCAAGATATTAAGAAATTTGTTGTGACTTGCGATCTTTGTCAAAGAGTGAAGCTGTTAAATTTAAAAATGGAAGGGGAGTTTCCATTTATCAAAGCGGAAAAGCCAAAAGAATCAGTAACCCTAGATTTTTATGGACAATTGCCCCGATCAATCGATGAAGTGGAATATATTTTTGTCTTATTGGATGCATATTCCAAGTATGTAAAACTCTATACCATTAAAAGAGAGACAACGAAGGCAGCTCCAAACAAGATATTTAATAGATATACTCCGGAAATGGGAAAACCGACCAAAATCTTAGCAGTTAATGGTAGTCAATTTTCGTCACTTCTTTGGAGTGCGGCGTTGCAAAAGGAAGGTATAAAAGCTTTGTTCAGTTCCATTAGATATCCTCAAAGCAATCCGACTGAAAGAGTGATGAGGGAATTAGGCCGATTGTTTAGGACTTTTTGTTCAGACACTCATACACGTTGGGCTAAACATTTACCGGAAATTTAATATTTATTAAATATTACTACACACAGCAGTACCGGTTTCTCAACACATGAATTACATTTTGGTGTAAAGCCACAAGCTAAAATTCAGAAGATTATTCCATTCCCAGAATCAAAAGATATCTCTCATGATGCTAACATTTTATTGGCAAGTGACAAATTATTGGACTGTTTCGAAAAAAGGCAGCTTGCACACAAAACCCATTCTGGGGTAGAATTAGAGATGGTCCGTATCCGGATTACGGTCCGTATCGAATCAGTAGGAGCTTCGGTAATAACGCGTTTCAACTGGTTCATAAAGATAATCCTGAGAACATAATTGGCATTTACAATCGGTGTAGCTTAGAAAAATATCACTATCAGGAGGAAATAATTAATACTAATATTATAACGAGCAAAATTCCCCTTGAAATATAGGCTTCTGATTGTTTGATTCTGAGGTACTACTCAGTCCGAAAAATGTTGTAAATATGTAATAAAGAGACGTAGACTGAGCGATTAAAGCACATGTGAAAAGTGAAAAAATCGAAAGACTAAAAAAGTTGTATACACTTGTCAAATTTTGTAAATTATATGTATATAACTGTTATATAGAATATGTGTGATTGAATGATGTGATAGAACGAGAACAAAACACAAAAAGTGTTATTTTGACAAGCTACGACAGCAACATTAACGAATTTGCACATAGGGTTTTTATTTTGACGTTCGAAGCGTTTCGTAAACTTCAATCTTTCGAAAGGGGGATGATGAGGCGATTTATATGTTCATAATTTATAAATATTCGCGCCAGGAACTACGAGAGATTTTTTTGTAGTGTATTGCGAATAATTACTGTACGTCGATTCCCTCTGAAATCACGAAAAACGCGGGATCAATGGAGTTTTCGCATTGGGCAATAAATTGTCATCGCAAAATTCAGAAAAAGCGCGGTTAAAATAAAATTATGTCATTGTGTAATAAAGCGTTACCGCTAAAATCACGAAAAGCGCGGTTAAAATAGAATTTTGTCATTGAATAATAACTTGTTACCGCTAAGATCAAGAGAGGCGCGGGATAATAAAATTATGACATTGGATAATAAATCGTCACATGATGATCGGTAATTGAAATGGGCTGAGCCTAAAGCGTTCCTGGTTCACGAAAGTGAAGCCACTGCTCATTAGTATTCAGAACTGTTCTAAAGGTACGGGACATTCTCGCAAATTATAATCAGCATCACGCAGAGTTGAGCTGTGGCTTGCGTCAGACCAGGTATCTATTGTTATTTTATAAAAAAGAAGTTCAATGAGTTGTTCTTAATGTGTAATCGTGGATTTAGACTGAGACGTTCGTTCTTTCTTTATACAGTGTTTAAAGGAAATTCGAAGAATTTTAAAGAGTCTAGACTCTTCTTTTCCTATTCCCCAAACGTATGCACGTGGTCACTTGACACAATAGACAAGAAAAGGGCAATTTCCTGGGTTAATATGAAATATGACGTTCCAGCGATCAGTCGATTCTCTTACTTTCAAAAAATAAAAATCCTAACTGCCCAGTAAACCGGTCTATTTTTGCGCGATTACTTTTCAATTTTTTTTTTCGAAATCATGCTAATTCCTATCTAATACAACGCTGCAAGGCTGGTGACCTTCTCAGCATAAATCACCAACCTATTGAGACTCTCGGTTTCCTTTCTCATATCCTTATCCCTGTAACAGAAGTTTTGGTTGGGACTGGCGTTACAGCTTGACTCCACCATACGACAAATCACTGCTTAATTCGGACATGATTTCGACTCACAAAACAAATCTCGCGCATACAGGTGATACGTAGTTGGGAGTAAAATATAAACATGAATAATACAAACAATAAAGTAGCCTCGAAATGGACTGAAACTTTGATTGACGAAAAGCATGCACACGGTAAACGTAAAGGCCGAGTTTCGGGCGATGAATGGAGACTGGGTGGTTAGAATGCTAGAGGAATGAGTGATCTTAAGATAAGAGAACTACGAGAAACTATGCACATAAGGAAACTAGATATTCTTGGTGTACCTGAGACGAAGAAAAAGGATTGCGAATTTAGAAACATAGAAAATGGGGTGTTAAACGGCGGTTGTGAAATATGGTCAGGAGTAGATAGTGAAAGGTCCCGGAAGCTGGAATTACAACAATTTCATACAGACATGGGCACTATGCCATAATTTAGTGCCTATTTAGTGCTAATTTATGCTGCAGAAAAAAAATTTTGTGTCCGGTAATTTTGGTCAAGAACATGTAGTAGTGCCAGCTTCAGCTGAAGCCACAACTCCGGTATGCGAAACTCGGAAAGTATTAGTGCTATCCAATTCTGCTTTGGGCAGGAATTTAGTGCCTATTTAGTGCCAATTCATGCCGCAAAAATTAAATTTTTTGCCCGGTAATTTTGGTCAAAAATATGTAGTAGTGCCAGCTTCAGCTGAAGCCACAACTCCGGTATGCGAAACTGGGAAACTATTAGTGATATCAAATTTTTCTGTGCGCAGGAATTTAGTGCCAATTAAGTGCTCTGGATTTGTGCTAAGCACAAAATCCGGGCACTTTTTTTTTACCAAAAACGTGTAGTAGTGCTGGCTTCAGGTGACTCTGTTATGTGAAATTCGGAAACTATTAGTGATATCAAATTCTTCTTTGTGCAGGAATTTAGTGCTTATTTAGTGCTAATTTATGCCGCAAAAATTAAATTTTGTACCCGGATATTTTCGTCAAAAACATGTAGTAATGCTGGCTTCAGGTGACTCTGGTATGTGAAACTCGGAAACTATTAGTGATATCAAATTCTTCTATGTGCAGGAATTTAGTGCTTATTTAGTGCCAATTCATGCCGCAAACATTAAATTTTGTGCCCGGATATTTTGGTCAAAAACATGTAGTAGTGCCAGCTTCAGCTGAAGCCTCAACTCCGGTATAAGAAACTCGGAAACTATTAGTGATATCAAATTTTCTTTTGCGTAGGAATTTAGTGATAATTAAGTGCTCTGGCTTTGTGCTAAGCACAAAATCCGAGCACTTTTTTTTTTACCAAAAACGTGTAGTAGTGCTGGCTTCAGGTGACTCTGGTATGTGAAACACTAAATTCCTGCGCAAAGAAAAATTTGATATCACTAATATTTTCTCAGTTTCGCATCCCGGAGTTGTGGCTTCAGCTGAAGCTGGCACTACTACATGTTTTTGACCAAAATATCCGGGCACAAAATTAAATTTTTGCGGCATAAATTAGCACTAAATAAACACTAAATTCCTGCGCAAAGAAGAATTTGATATCACTAGTAGTTTCCGAGTTTCACATACCAGAGTCACCTGAAGCCAGCACTACTACATGTTTTTGACCAAAATATCCGGGCACAAAATTTAATTTTTGCGGCATAACTTAGCACTAAATAAGCACGAAATTCCTGCACAAAGAAGAATTTGATATCACTAATAGTTTCCGAGTTTCACATTCCAGAGTCACCTGAAGCCAGCACTACTACACGTTTTTGGTTAAAAAAAAAGTGCCCGGATTTTGTGCTTAGCACAAATCCAGAGCACTTAATTGGCACTAAATTCCTATGCAAAAGAAAATTTGATATCACTAATAGTTTCCGAGTTTCTCATACCGGAGTTGTGGCTTCAGCTGCAGCTGGCACTACGACATGTTTTTTACCAAAATATCCGGGCACAAAATTTAATTTTTGCGGCATGAATTAGCACTAAATAAGCACTAAATTCCTGCACAAAGAAGAATTTGATATCACTAATAGTTTCCGAGTTTCACATACCAGTCACCTGAAGCCAGCACTACTACCTGTTTTTGACCAAAATATCCGGGCAAAAAATGTTGTTTTTGCGGCATGAAGTAGCACTAAATAGGCACTAAATTCCTGCGCAAAAAAAAAATTTGATATCACTAATAGTTTCCCAGTCTCGCATACCGGAGTTGTGGCTTCAGCTGAAGCTGGCACTACTACATGTTTTTTACCAAAATTACCGGGCACAAAATTTTTTTTCTGCAGCATAAATTAGCACTAAATAGGCACTAAATTATGGCATAGTGCCCATATCTGTATGACAATTTTGTAATTCCAGCTTCCGGGACCTGATAGTGAATCACATCGTAGTCAAGGGGTCGGTTTAATTATGAATGAAAAAGCAAGACAATATCTCAAAAATCATAATTTTATATCACCCAGATTGCTATGGGCTAGAATGAAGGTAGGAATCAGAAGATTATTTATCATAGCGTGCTACGCACCACTTGATAGCGATTCGAGGGAAGTTAAGGACGCCTTCTGGGACACTTAAAATGACACAATAAGTACTTGCGACCAAGGTGAAAGAATAATTTTGTTAGGAGATACGAACGGATGGGTCGGCGTCCAACGTCAGGATACAGATGCAGGAGGGGTGCTAGGTAATTTTGGGGACCCAACAAGAAAAAATTATAACGGGGGAAAATTAGTTAGCTTATGCTTAGAGAAGGGCCTATTTATTACAAATACCTGGTTTCGACATAAAATGATCCACACTTACACCTGTTGTAGAGGAAATAACCGCAGTATAATTGACTTCGTTATTGCAGATGAAAGACTAAGAAAAATAGTTACATATACAAGAGTCAAGAGGGGGGCCGAACGCAATACTGATCATTACCTTTTAGTCTCCAAAATGAACTTAGGGCGGGGATGGAGAAGAAAGAGGACCAAACAAACGAAACAAATGCGAATCAAGGTCGAAAATTTACAGAAAGCGGAAGTGCGAATAGATTTTCGGAATAAGATAAACGAACGCATAGATAAGGCAATTTCGGAGACGCTTGAAAGCAATAAAGATATAGAGGGCGCGTGGGCTTTATTGCGCGATACCATTGTCAAGACTGCGATTGAAGAGTGTGGTACGGCGATGGTAGGAAGAAAGTCTGGCGATGCGTGGTGGAACGATGAAATTGAGGCAGCCCAAAAAGAAAAGAAAGAAGCGCACAAGAAAACGCTGAACATGACAGGTCTTAGCGATGAGGAGAGAAATAGACTCAAAAATGATTACAGACACAAAAAGAGGAAAGTTAAACGACTAGTCAAAGAGAGCAAAGAGAAAACCAGAACAGAAGAGAACAAAATGACATAGACGGGATAGTAGACCCTTTAAAAGACTCTTTTAAAGAACTATTAGGAGGTGAAAATATAGGACAACAAAACTGCAACAGAACATAATGCATTAGAAAACCCAATTGAAAAAGTCTGTGTCACTGAGGTCAGAGATATAATTAAGAACTTGAAAAACGGTAGGGCTGCTTAAATATGCTTAAATACGGTGGCGAGTACATACCTCACAGGTTGTGCGAATTGATAAATTTATGTTTCGCGACAGGAGAAGTCCCAGACGATTCACAGTGGGGCAAAAAAAGTTTCTGTGGACAAATTGATATTCAGAAGCCACTTTTTAACCGATTTAAACGTTTTTTTTTTCAAATT
>CAKNXH010001773.1:0-120565 GCA_932178445.1 Andricus quercusramuli
CTACTCTACTCGTTTGGGGTGGTTCAATGGACGAAGAACGAGCTTAAGGCCCTTGATGTCACCACGCGTAAGATCATGCATATGCGTAAAAGCTTGCATATCAATTCGTCAGTTCCGCGATTATACATTTCACGCCGTCAAGGCGGACGCGGACTTCTGAATCTCCAGTGTCTTCATAACCGAATTATTTTGAGTACAGCTTACATCGTTGCAAATGGCAGAGATCCTCTCCTAAAGATGGTCAGAAACCACGAGATGATTGGCGAAGGAGCGTTCCTTTACAAAGCCGCGGAGCAAGCTGCCGAGACCCTTGGCCTGAATTTTAATATCAGAAGTGAGGAAAGTGCATTACTCCATCTAGATGCTTCACGTCTAAAAGCCGAAGTGAAGAAAGCAGAGGTTGGAAAATTTCACCAAGAGCTACTCGACAAGCATATGCACGGAAACTTTCACAGAAATGTAGAAAAACAGTCCTTGTCGAAGGAGCAAACTTTTGCTTTCCTCAAATCATCAGGGCTCAATTCAGGTACAGAGGGCTTTATTTTCGCATGCCAGGACGGTGTCATCTCCACCTTAGCATACCGTCACCGCATTTTATGTCAAGAAGTTCCCAGTGATAGGTGCAGAGCGTGTCATGCACACGCTGAGTACCTAGAACACATACTATCGGGGTGTCCAACCCACGCAGGAACAACGTATATCTATAGACATAACGCGGCCCTAAGAGTACTTTATTACCACCTTTGTCGCTCTTATGGTGTTGGTCGCGACCCTGCCCTGCCGAACGCTCCAAGGGATATAGAGTCAATTGTCCGAAACGAGAAGTGCCAGATTTTCTGGAACTATGATTTTCGGGCAGCAGTCTCCGTTGCGCACTCGAGGCCTGACATTGTTCTCCAAGACTTCGAGAAACGAACTATATTCGTGATCGAATTCTCGGCTCCGTCCGAATACAATATCACTGCAAAGGAGAAAGAAAAAGAGGAGAGGTATCAAGACCTTAAAAGAGAGCTGCAACGACTGTACCCAAAATATTCGGTACGAGTAATTGTCCTTGTGATAGGTGCTCTCGGAGGTGCTAAACTATCACTGGTTCGTAACCTCAAAGCCATACCCGCGTGCCAAAAATATGCCAAGGCACTTGCGAGATGGATGCAGAAAGCTGTCATCCTTGGGTCGCTTCGTGTCCTCAAGACACACGAGGGTTTCGCCGGCCTGTCGTTGTGATTTCGTCGTGCCCTGTGACCACCCATCTCACGGATGTGAGACGTGGCCATAGGTGTATTTTACCGCGGTTCCACTGGGGGCTATTGACATCTTTTTTTTTTAGATGGCAGTTGCTCTTAGTGGTACCCTGCGGTGGTTGTTTAACTTTATTTTTTATATATATATGATATTTCAATAGTGGTCTCATGGATTAGTTCATTGAAGAAAAGTGACTGAAGTGATATTTTCATTTAGAAAACCTAATAGAAAGTGATTTAAGGAAAAAAGTGACTAAAAGTGACTGTGTGGCAGTCCTGATTATTCTTTACAGTTACATAAAGTGCTTCTTAGAGAAATTCCCTGACCTATGCAATTTTGTTCAATATCCCTGACTTTCTCTGATAAACGAAATTTCGTAACTTTACCCTGATTTCCAGTTTTTCTCTGCCCTGCGGCTACCCTGATTATTAGAATTTTATTGAGTTTTGAATTGTATCAAACATTTTTTTTTAATTTGAAATTCTTAAAATTTTAAATTTTAAATTGACATTAATATATACATCATTTTATAAAAGTATTTTTTCCAACACGTACCTCTAAAATGAGGACTTCTGAATGATATGCAACGTGTTGCAATCCAACAGTGTGCGAATAACAATGGCGCATGCGCATTTTGAAACACGTCTTTTTTGCGAATCTGAACAATGGACGTGCATGCGCACTTTGGAGATAAGTACACTGTTATAAAAATCTGTATGAGATTTAATATACACGTGTCTGAAGCAAATATGCACTACCGTTACTGAAATGTAACATACATGGGTGTAGAGAATTTAATATACATGTGTATTAAATTTAATATACAGGTCGGTATAGCAGTGTGCATGAAAACTCAAAGTGCTTTCATTTCTTTAAATCTTGTAAAATATTCGCAATTGAATTAATAATCTAGAATTCGTCGACTGAATTGTTATTTATAATGAAAGTGCAACGAACGGGAGAACTTTTTCCAAAATCCAGTCTAAATAGTAGAAATTTAATGCTAGTACAGTTGATTGTAGGTTAGGTATGTTATTTGTTTGCTTAATTGATCTTTTCGACTTAAAATCCAGTCATATTTTTGATTAACTGGAACAAGGTATCATGTTTTATTATTTAGAGTCGAAAATTCATGTTGAACTTATTTTGAATTTGTGTAAAATGGAATTATCTGATTTTTCTTGTAAGTGATTAACATTAATGTATTTGAAATTTAATATACACGCTTTTAATAATACACATGGGTATATTAAATTTAATATTATTTTTTACAGTGTATCTTTGCACACCGGAAAAATAAAATATTCTTCAAAATTCTTTTGAAAAATTACATACAAATTTGGTTGCAAACCACCACATGGGATCGGAAATTTGGTGAAAACGTTTTCAAAACTGCTAAATATATTTCTCTTCGCATACGAGAAAAACAAGTAGCTGAATGTGAAGAGCTGAAGGAAAATTTCATTTTCACACTCGTCAGTAATCGCCTATTTCGCGCATTTGTATCACAAATAGCTATTGTGCAACACTCTCCTCGAAAGTTGGACCTTGGAATGGAAGTTTCTAATGTGTACACTGAGGGTTTACATTTTTCTTTTACCTCCTCCAATTCCTGCACACATACCCCACACACTTACTTGGTGGAAAGAGGGGGGCCTGTAGGTTCAGGTGTGTTCCGAACCGCCAAGAACAACAGCTTTAAGTACTTAGAATGAAACTTTTTTCATCGCGCCTCTATTATAACTTCGAGTTTCGGTACCTGTAAAGCGGGTTGAGACACGGTGTTCGCATGCCTAGGGTTGAAACATTTCGTTTCAACCCTAGGGCTGGAGTTGTCAAACCCTAGGGCTGAAAAAAAAAGTGTCAACCCTAGGGATGCAAACACCGTGATTAAGCCCGCTCTACACGTGCCAAAACTCGAATTTTCAACAGATTTGCTATGAAAACGTATATTGCGTGACGAGGGTCGAAATCGTTGCCTCGGCTCGAGTCATGCATACAATTTTTCATCATATCGATAATCGGAAATTCGCCTTGAGATGACTGCGAAGCGGGATGACAATCGAATTTTCAACCCGCTTCACAGGCATCGAAAGTCGAATTTTCGATTGAGGTATGACGAGAAATAATATGCAATGCTCGGAATGTAACACAAGGATCGCTGTTTATCCGTTGTAATGCAACATACTATTCTTTAGAGGTATCAGTCCCTCGACTCTCCGGAGATGAACGGTTCCCTTGGTAGGCTAGTGTTCACCGCATGGGCTGCTTCCAGAGTACGAGGCGGGAATCGAACCCGCAAGCCGACGCATTGGGTCCAAAACCTGTGCCTTAGCCCCCACGACCATCGTCCCGCTTTGCATGCCAACTTTGAAATATAAATATTTTCCAGGCAAAGTTGCTGGCTCGTGGGAATTCAGCATTCGCCTTCAGCTCTTCGCACTCGGCTTTCGCGGACTTGTATCACAAATAGCTATTTTATATGGAGGCGCAGTTTTTTAAATGTACGGATGTTTTGAAGAAAAGACCATATTCATGATACTTTTAATTACGACCGTCATCATGAGAGTAATGACGAAATTACGTTTCGTGGAAATTCTGCGATCCTCGACCTAGTTTCTCAAGTTTAAAATATAAATTACATAGAAATGTTCAGTCAGTAAAGAATCATGCATATAGTGCAACTATATGTCATGCTCCCAACATCATTATATCACTCAGCATATGAAAGTTTAGTATTTTGTATGAATCTAAAAATAATATTTTCCTTGCCTTAAAAAAACTATTTCAATCATTTCAGTAAGTGTGTTTGCGTTATTTGATTTCCTGTGGCAGTTACAACCAATTCCACAATTTTTGTCGGATTTTTACAAGAAAGTATCTTTTTTGTTTTTCTGTACAACCATTAAACACACCGGGTACCAGTAAGAAGGAAGCCTCGACGAAAAGAAGTAAAAAAGATATAAGTACTAAGAGGGGTGAAGGAACGAGATAAACATAGTAGGCAAACACAGAAATAGATAGAAAATATAAAAGAAAAAAAGGAGAAAAGTAAGGGAAAGTAAGAAGGTTTTTTAGGGACGGACTGAAGAACGGATGAGAAAAGGGAAAAAGAGAGACTTCGCATGCGAACACGCCAGTAATCACAGCTCTGACGAACTTATACGTGTCAGTCTGTTTCTTCCCAGGATTAGTAGTTGCTCATATATCGCCAAGTTTTTAATTTGTCGAGTCTCATTCCCAACCTATAACCTTTCAAGCTAATACTAAGTTCAAGGAGACGAAACTAATATTTTTATAAACGAAAAATAAACCATCGCTACCTGTACGGTAAAAACGAAGAACAATTTTTATATCGATCTAAAAGTGTGATTTCCAGTATGACTGTAACTTACTTCAAAATAAATTATAATTACATAGTAATTTTCAGGGATTTCAAAGATTTAAAATCAAAGAGTAAAGAGACAGTAATTTTAATAGTCTGAGGTTAATTTAGGTTGTACAATATTGTTCTCGTTGACAAAATTGATCGAACCGTAACGGGCCTCGCATAAATTACGTACAGTTTTTTTTCTTAAATTTTAAATTCTGTCCCCCCTTTGTTAGGGTCCATAAGTTTTGAACAGGCCACCACCGCCCCTTATCTTACGTAATTATAACGACTTAATTTTTTTTCGTGAATTTATTGAGGGTTCATCAAAAAATAACGTGAGACGATTTGGAGGGGGATGGGAGTGGTGGTGGTCGTAAAATCTAGATGTTTTTCATGAATAACAAAATAGTATAAGTTTCCACCAAGTGAAAAAAATATATGAAATTTTCAATTTTAAAGCCAAAAAGAAAACATTTCTATAAAAAAGTTGAGTTTTCAATCAAATAATTGAATCTTCGACCGAAAAGATGAATCTTCAACCAAATACATACATTTTCAACTGTAAAGTTGAATTTTCCACCAAGAAGTTTAATTTTCTACCAAAAAGACAAACTTTCAAAAGACAACATAAATCGTCAACCAAATAGTTGAATTTTTAAACCAAAAAAGATCAATTTTTTACTGAAAATTGAACAGTTCAACTTTCATTGAAAAAAATTAATTTTCAATATAGAAAAAAACACAATTTTCAAAAAATAGTTAGATTTTCAACCAAAGAAATTATCTTTTCGCTGAAATGATAAAGCTTCAAGTAAAAAAAATAAATCTCCACCAAAGTAGTACAAATTTCGAGCAAATTATTAAATTTTTATTATTATTATAATTATTATACCATTAAGCCATTTCCCTTTCGAGGTAGGCGTGACTTGCTCAGTTGGAAAATAGTAAACATGTATATAGGTATAGAGTAGGTTGGTATATGGGTGTAAGGTAGATAGGTATATAGGTGTTAGGTACAGATGTTTTAGATTGATCTGGAATTCTCGTGTTATTTATTTAAATGACACGTTCATTCCGCAACACTGCTCCGACCCAGGTTGCTGATCAATCTCTCTAGCGATCACCCCAAGTGAGGAGCCTCACAAAATTGTTATGCATGGTTCCCCACTTGGGCCCATTTGTGTCCAAGGTCTTTGTTTCAGGCGTCATTCACTCTATTGTCACTCTGTTTACAAACTATTTGTCGCCACACTTTTCTGTCCTGGCATACTACTCTAGCTTCCTTCACGTCCATGCCTCTTCGGATTAATATCTCATTCACAGATTCTAACCATTCTTTCTTCGGTCTACCTCTGGGCACTCTGCCATTTACTTTACCTTTATACACTTGCTTGGTCAGCCGTTCATCTTTCATTCTTTCAAGATGTCCGAACCATCTTAACTGATTTCTTTCCCATATGTCAACTTGTGTCTCTCCTGTACCACATTCTTTGAGAATTGTCTCGTTTCGGACTTTGTCCATCAATGTTTTCCCGCATATTATGCGCAGAGGTTTTATGCCGATCGCGTTAATTTTACTCCTGTCCTTTTCTTGACAGGTCCATGTCTCGCTACCGCATAGTACAGTCGGTACGAATATAGAATTATGTATGGCCATTTTAGCTTTTTTTGATATGTTTTTATTTGTGAGGATGGACCCTGCTCTACCGATAACCTGCTTACCCTTATTTATGCGCCTATCTAACTCCCCATCTACTTTTCCGTCGTTAGTGAATAGACTACCTAGATATACGTACTGATCAACTTGTTCTAATCTTTCATCACTTAGGACAATGTTGCACATTGTTTTCTCACTTTTTTCCTCGAACACTATGGTTTTTGTTTTATTCACGTTAATTTTGAGACCCATGTTCTCCATGCTTATATTAAGTTTATTCAACATTCTTTGCAAGTCCTCGACTGATTCTGCCATAACAATCTTGTCATCTGCGACGTACCTTGACTGTTTCGAGATCTACACCTTCTTCGTCGAAGAGGGAAGTTCTTAGAGACTTATCCATAAATATAATAAATAGCCACGAGGACATAACGCATCCTTGTTTCACGCCTTGCATAATATCGAACCAGTCACTCAGTTTCCCATTTACCCTTACACTCGCTTTACTACCTGTATATATTGTTTTTATTCCTTGCAGGAGCCCTCCATTTACTCCGTACTCTTTCAGGACTTCCCAAAGTTTACTTCCATTTACCTTGTCGAATGCTTTTTCTAGGTCAATAAATGCACAGAAAATTTTCTTTCCTACTCTCAAGCTTTTTTCTTTGATGTGTCTTAGGATAAATATCTGATCTGTATATGATCTTCCTGGCATAAATCCACTTTGGACTTCTCATATCTTCTCTTCTGTGATTTCCATTACCCTACGAATAAGTATTTTTGAGTATATTTTACTTACTGTACTTAGTAGGCTGATACCTCTGTAATTGCTGCAGTTGCTTTTATCTCCCTTTCTTTTGTATATTGGTACGATAATCGCTTTTCTCCAATTGTCTGGGACTTCTCCCGTCTCGATACATAAGTTTATTAATTCGCACAACCTGTGAGGTATGTACTCGCCACCGTATTCAAGCATTTCAGCGGTAATACTGCCTATACCAGCAACCGTACCGTTTTTCAAGTTCTTAATTATATCTCTGACCTCAGTGACACAGACTTTTTCAATAGGGTTTTCTAATGCATTATGTTCCATGTCACACTTTTGTTGTCCTATATCTTCACCTCCTAAAAGTTCTTTAACCCTTTAACGACCAGTGTTGCAGCTGAGCAACGTTCACTATTTTCGATTTTCCTAATTTTCAGGTAACAAGCTTAGAATTCTTCAAAATAAATACGAGCCTTAGATCGAAGTAGACTATTGCGCATCTCGTGAGGTGGTTATCAGTTATCGTATACTCAATAGAAACTGTGAAAATTGAAAAAATTGAAAATTTTTTTTTCTGCAAAACTCGATCAGAAAATGACTATACATTATTCCTGAATTTTTTTTAGAATTTTTATTCAACGGGATCAAGGCTCGGTCCTTAAAGGATTAAAAGAGTCTTTTAAAGCGTCTACTATCCCGTCTATATCATATATCATTTCACCTTTGCTGTTTCTCATGCTGAAAAACTCTGTACTTTTACTTTCCTTCAACTGTTTATATAATAGTTTCATAATTCCTTCAAAGTAGTTTTGTATTTTGTCCTCTTCTTCAGTTCTGATTTTCTCTTTACTCTCTTTGACTAGTCGTTTAACTTTCCTCTTTTTGTGTCTGTAATCATTTTTGAGCCTATTTCTCTCCTCGTCGCTAAGACCTACGATGTTCAGCGATTTTTTGTATGCTTTTTTTTTTCTTTTTGGGCAGCCCCAATTTCATCATTCCACCATGGATCACCAGATTTTCTTCCTACAACCGCCGTACCACATACTTCGGTCGCAGTTTTAACAATGATATCCCGTAACAAAGTCCACACACCCTCCGTATCTTTATTATTTATAAGCGCTTCCCACGTTGACCTATCAATGCGTTAGTTTAACCTATTTTGAAACTCTCTTCGCACCTCCGGTTTCTGTGAATTTTCAATATTTATTCGCGTTTGTTTTATATTTTTGTTGTTCTCTTTTTTCTTCATCCCCGCCCTAAATTTATTTTGGAGACTAAAAGGTAATGATCAGTATTGCATTCGGGAGCGGGCGGGGGGGGCCCCCTCATGACTCTTGTATCTTTAACAAGTTCTCTTAGTCTTTCATCCGCAATAACAAAGTCAATTATACTGTGGCTATTTCCTTTACGCCAGGTGTACATGTGGATCATTTTATGTCTAAACCAAGTATTTCTAATAAATAGGCCCTTTTCTAAGCATAAGCTAACTAATTTTTCCCCGCTATAATTTTTTCTTGTTGGATCCCGAAAATTGCCTAGCACCCTTTCTGTCTCTGTATCCTGACGTTGGACATCGACCCATCCGTTCATATCTCCTAGCAGAATTATTCTTTCACCTTGATCGCAAATACTTATTGTATCATTTAAAGTGTCCCAGAAGGCGTTTTTGACTTCTCTCGGGTCACTATCAACTGGGGCGTAGCACGCTATGATAAATAATCTTCTGATTCCTACCTTCATTCTAACCCACAGCAATGAAACTGAAAATACTTATTTCCAATAAAACAGGCAAATTTTTAACCCGAAATTGTGCATTTTTAACGAAATAATTAATTTTTAACCAGAGAGATGCATTTTCAACTAAAATGATGAATCTTCAACCAAATGAATTAATTTTTGTTAAAGAAGTTCAACTTCCAACCAAGGAGTTAAATTTGCAAGCTAAGAAGGTGCATTTTTAAACGGGAAATGTAATAGTAGACATTTGAACCAAAAATGATTTTATTTTAAAATGATAAATAGTAGGATTTGAGCAGAAAAAAACGAATTTTTAAATAAATACTTGATTCCTCAACTAAAACAAATTTTTAACCAAACAATTTCATTTCTAACAAAACAAAAAATGATTTTCTACCAAAATAGACGAATTTTCAACAAAATGAATAAATTTTCAACCAAACAGTTAAATTTTTAACCAAGACGATTAATTTTCTACCAAAAAGTATAAATTTCCAACAAGAAATGGACTAGTAATATTTGTGATTACTAAATCAATTTTCAACCAAAGAAATGATTTTTTAACTAAAACGATGAAACTTCCGTTAGAAAAATTATATTTCATCAAAGTAGTTCACCTTTCGACCAAATTATTGAATTTTAGGCCTTAAAGAAATTATAAAATTGTACGTTTGTAAAACTAAAAACTTTTTGTTATTACCACATTACATTTTCTAAAACTAGTTTCCTTGAGTTTCATTAAGTTCGGAGAAAATCTCATGGTGTCTCACATGGGGGTTGAACAATTTAAGAAGAACACCTTACGTAATTTATGTAAGACCCCTTATTTGTTCATTTTTTCATTGTTATTTGATGAATTTATGATTATTAAATTTAATATTATTAATAATGTTACTAGGTAATACTAATATTATCAGGTAAATTACAAGTAATGCTATTACAATTATTAATGAAGTAACAAACATTTCTTTACATTTAATTTACTAGGTACTGCAGTAAGCACTTGATTGCGCTGACAAACAGCTGTTTACCCTGTTTAAAATGTAAGACAGAGTAGAAAAATAGTTGACCCACCCCCTCCCCTTTCAAAATTACTTAACGTAATTTATGCACGGCCCCTAATGTGCGATCACTGATTTTGGATAATTCTAACTACACTGTGCAGCAAATTCGTTTAGCAAAAATATAAAAATTTATTTCAGTTGTAAATGACAGAAATTCCAGTCGAAAGGCACAGAATAAGTTTAGGTATAATAAAATTCTTCTAGAACTTTCCACTGAAATATCAGTACACAACTACAACTGATCCAATTGACTCGGCTCTCGCTCCTCTAATGGATGTAAAACTGTCAGCCGAGATAAGCTGCATTCTAGGAACTCGAAGTTCAAAGGGATGCTTGAAAGTGTTATCGAATTTCTCTAACTCTTATTTTTCACGGCACACCTTCGTATTAGATACAAGATCATGGTATTCTGCTCAGCCCTTCACATCGTGTGTAGAATGCTGAGATATACTGGGAACTGTGCACTCTTTAATTTGCTTCCGTCATCCTACAGTTTTTCTCTCTTCTTTTTGTTCTATTTTCTGTGCCATATTCCCACAGAATATCAAAAATCATATCATATATCACTCTTTCAGAAAAAAGCATTTTGCCATACACTTCAACAGAAAGAATATAAAAATGTTAAACTAAATTATGAGCGCAAATTAAGATGCGGCTGTGAGAGCCAGATTTTTAATTAAATATAAATGACTCAAACTCATTTGAGATATTTCAGAAAGTGTCAATAATAGCAAGCAGTTTAAAAAATAGTAGCAAAATGGTGTCATGCAACTTTTTCAATATTAAATTTAGAAGTGAACTATTTTTTAAATCTTATGTACAATATACATCTCCCACAAAATAAAGTGAATCCTTTCAAATCATTTAAAATACCCCAAAAGCTTCGAAATCCAAAGAAATCCTTCAGGTACCCTGAAACCTAATAAGATCCGCAAAAAAGTCCTGGAAAACTCGTCAATCTTTTTAAGTCCCTTGAAATCTTCGAAAGATTCTAAATCTAAATCAACGATTTAGATTTAAAAAAAAATAATTTTTAGTGTTTTAATTTATAAGGAAAAATGTACACTGGTATACAATATCAGTCACCACAGTAGCTACTGTCGTTAAGAACGTTAAAAAAGGTAAATCTTGTTAAATTCCTTGAAAATTTTAAAAGTACACCAGAGCTTCGTTATATGTTCGCGCGACTGTAGGCGATATTAGCAATTCCTAGAATTGCTCGTGCCCACAGTTTCTCAGGGGGCAGGGTGAGAGACGGTTGCGACTCCGCCTATGATGGGACGCACTGCATTACTCCGCAGTCAAGTAGATTGCGCAATATCATGGAAACGGTTTAGGCGGCCCTGCCTGTTTACGTTTCGCTGCTGGCGATATATGCACAAGGCCATGTTCAGGCAACCCCCGAGATTGAGCATATAACGAAGCTCTGGTGTATACCCCAAAATCCTTAAAATCCTTCGAAATATCTTGAAATTCACAAAATCACTTAACTCTTATGAAATCCTTAATGATCTTTGATATTTTTGGAAATTTAGTGAGATATTTTAAAATAACCTAAAAGCTTTAAAACTCCTTAAAATCTTTGAAGTCTGTTTAAATCCACTGAAATCTACTAAAAATCCTTGAATTCTATTGTGATTCTCTGAAATCCCTGGAAGCTCTCAAATTTTAAGAAAATGGAATGGAATTTATATAAATTCCTGAAACTTTTAAATCTCTTGAAATTTTTTATAATATCCTACTAAATTCGTTGAAATCTCATTGATTGAATTCTTCGGAATCTTTTAATATACAATATATTCTTCAAACTCCTATTAAATATATTTTGATATCCCTTGCAAATTTTTAAACCTTTGAAATTTTATGGAATCTTGTTACATATTCTAAAATACCCTAAGATCTTTCAAATCTTTGAAATCCATTCAAATTTTCAAAACCTTTGGAGATCACACAAAATAGCGTAGATTTGCAAAATTGCATACAAATCCCTTGAAATACTTTGAAATCCCGTGAATTATCTTGAAATTTGTAGTAGATTTGAAACTTCGTTAAAAATGTTGATAATCTTAAGATCCTATGAAAGCAGGTGAAGTTTCTTGAAATCTCTTCAAATCCCTGAAAAGCTTTGAACATTCTCTTAAATCTCTTGGAATCTTTTAAAATACACTAAAATCTGTTAAACTTATAAAATCCTTTGAAATGCACAAAGTCAGTTAAAACCCTATAAAACCCCTTGAAATCTGCTGAAATCTTTGAAATCTCGAGAAAATTTTAGAAATTCCTTGAAATGTTTTGAAATTTCGAGTTTTCAGATATGATATTTTAGCCAATCTAGCGAAAAATTTAAACAATATGTGTTAATAAAAGTAAAGAAGTAGTGGGACCAGCGGCCAATTACTAGAAAATAGTGCTTTTCGAGACATTTTTGTCAAAATAGTATCAAAATAGAGGCACTGCTCAAAAAAGTGTCAAATAGTGTCAATAGTGTAATGAGTCCGAGCCCTCAAAGTATTTTTTCCCGCCAGAAGACGAAGCCAGGCGGAAAAAGCTATTTTCCGCTCATTTCACATGCCTTCGAGAGCAAACTTTTGGTGCCGATTATGGACAAAAAACACTATGTGCAACAGGGGCGGAAGGCTCCGAGCACGTCGGCTTCATTCCGCCCTTGATACACAATATACTATTTTAACTTCATTTTTCAAGAATTTGGTGATATGACAGGGTTGCTACGGAACACTGCAAAAACTATGGTTCCATTTTATTTGAGCATCATTATTTTAGCGTTCTGTTATAATACCAAATCGTCTTTTTTTGAAGCCAAGATTCGTGCTATTTTACTTTGCTAACTTCAGATTGAAAAGTGGTACGTACTAGCGAACTGAAATAATGCACAGGGCAATTTTTTAATTTCTCGCAACTTCATGCTTAAGAGAAACAGAAAACATTTGAAACAGACAAAATTTGATTTTCACTACGGTCCTGTTTCGATCGATAAACGTAGTACTAACAAGTCATTTAGTGGCATCCAAATAAAGTGGCAATCGAATAGAGCCACTCAAGACTATATTTTTGGAGGACTGTTTCAATACCGAAAACTAGCCTTGAAATGATACTTTTTTTTACAGTGAAAAATAATCCGAAAATTCCCTGACTTTCCCAAGTTTTCCAGACCGTAAAAGTAATTTTTCCCTGACCTTTTCCTATGCGTTTTTTAATCCACCCTCCCTCCAAAAAATAGGAAAACTCAATTTTCAGAATAAGTTTCACGACCGTAATTGGAATATGATTTTGTGTTGATGAATGCCTAAAACAGACTTGTAAGTAAGAGAAATGCAGATGATCAATTATGCAGCGTAAATAAAGATAACTAATTGCGATAACAGGCCTCACAGTCCCTATGGGATAAAATTCTTAATTTAATTTAAAATTCTTAATTTTATCGCAGAAACATTTTCGAGTTATCTGCTTTAACATATATTTTGTCCGATTTTTTTGTGGTGGTATGTCATGACTGAAAAAATCACACACGCAGCGCTGGCCTGTGCGACATTGCTACAAAAGACGTCTGCAGTTAGCCTGCATAGATCATAGTTTCCACACGGAAAATATAAGTTGTCGAAACTTCACTTGACTAGTCAACCATTCTAGGATAGGCCACTTTTTTTAGAATCTCGTATAACTTTTATTAAAGAACCGCAGACTTCATCGAACAAGTAAAAAAAGTCATCGAATTATTGGAAGACAATCTAGGAACATCAGTTTTCGAATTTTTAGTCAGCAGATTTTGACAAAGTTCTAGACAAGCATTCAATTTTTCATAAAAAGTCCTCCGGATTCCACAAGATTTGGAATACAGAAACTCTAGCACAGAAAAGAATAACTGATTTATAAGTTGTCGAAGAATTCGTTGACTGTCTTCTACAGATCTATATATTCACAATGTACAGTCATATTGGATGCTTGTATTATCACGCAGTGACGCTCAGGTGAATTGGTATATGTATAAGTCTGAATGGAGTCGCGGTCACCGGCAATGAACAAATGAGCGCGGATTTAAATTTGGCGCTTCACTGAGATTTGTGCAAAATATTCAATGTGTCAAGTTAGCCGTGGTGACTAGTTGTTAGGGATAAGTTGCGTTCGATAGGCGTTAGGTAGTTCGAATCCCGCCGACAAATTTGTTTCGATTTTTCATAGGTTCGTGTGTATCTGTAAAAATAAATATAACTTAAGCGTGACTCTATGTGAATAAAAATATATTTAATATAACCGCGTAATATATATTTTTTTAACTTGGCTATACTGTTTTCTAAAAACTCGTTAGGTGTCATCGAAAGTTTCATTGACTGGCTTCGAAGCATTAGTGTATCAGTGTTTCAAGAACTCTATTCCTCTGGTCTTCACATTTTCATTGAAATTATTTTGTACTTTCGACAACTATTTCTACTTTTTGAACATGTATCAATATAGGTTTGTAAGACGATTCTTCTAATTTAGGACATACGTTTAGCCCTATCCTAGAGTGGTTGACTCAGTCATTCAAAATTTCAACAACTAATTTTTCCGTGTATATTTTATTATAAATTTTCACGTATTGGACGGAGTTTACAAAAATGTGTTTTTTTCCACGTTATTTTTATGGGAATCTAACAAAATAGGGCCGGGGGTCAAAAATTTCGAAAATTCCATTTTTTTAGGCCACTCTAATGATGAAGTTTGTTGCTCGGGTCTCTATAATTAGATGTCTACGATTTTCGATTAACTTGTCTGGCAATCAAGAGCATAATATCTCTCCAAGGAACAAGTACAAGCTGCCACTTAAGCACAGAATCTCAATCTAACGCTACAGACATTGATATGTGCAATTATACATACTAGATAAGTTGGTGGTGAAGACAAAGTCGAGTTTACAATATAGTAAACGTCAAAGTTTGAACTCTCTAGACTCTAAACTCTAGACTTTTAGAGGGCGGCGGGGGTTGGCCATTCATGAAGGGGAAGTCTGCGCGAGAGTAGCGTACGAAGCATTTCCGGAAAGTGGCCTCCTTGTGCCATCGACTTTCGGAAAGTAGCCAAAGGGGTGTCTAAACTCTAAAGTCTAAAGCGAGGTTGTGCCGGGTTGAAAGTTAGTCGTGGGAGTAACAACTATCGCCCTAAATCTTTGCGCACGTGGCAAAGTTTGGGACAGAGGACGTTGAAGAGTTTCATTATAAAAGCCAACTTGGATTTCTCCCTGCTCTGATCCCAAACCCCAGCTATATACCCCAGCCTAACCCCCATCCACCAGTTACCTACCACTTGCAGATACCTTTCATTCTTCCTCTTCCTCTCCCTCACTTTATGCCGCATCTCATTCCATTATTCTAGGATTTTCCTCTCTTTTAGCTAACTTCTTTTCTTCTTTCCAGATATCTAGATGGCCAGAAAGAGAATACCGGAAACTTCGCTTGGGGTAATTCTCTCCGGAACATCGGTTCCTCGCGGAACATTTCCAGCCAGCGAGTATTTTCAAAACTTTCTTCCTAAGTTCCTACAGAGCTGCGCTATTTGCGGATAAATTTCTGATTAGTGTTACCACGGGGACAAGTAAAACAAAAATCTTTGTTACTTTGGCTCTGAACGTTAAAAATCATTCTTTTTCTTTCATTCAAAATACATATAGTAGACATGATCTGAGAGGATAATTTTTGCTGCAAAAGGATTCCTGTTGAGACAAATGAAAATCCACGGAACCTTAAATTTAAGAGGAAATTTCATTTATGTAATTTTGCTGAGTGTTCAGGCGTAATTTGGGTTAAAAGTGATCTATCATTCGATTGATATAATTGATAATGAAGTGTCCCGTCCCAAAATTCGGGATGACCAGTTCTATATTTTTCATTAACTTGGCTAGGCATCCCGAATTTTCGGGACGATTAGTCCATCTCCCCCAATTTTTCGGGACGACTAGACAGCCAATTAAAAATTATCATTCCCAATTCAACTTAAGGTAGCCATCTAAATGACACATAAGATATTAAAATATTTTAAGAACAATGGTATCTTAGTCTAACTAATAATCCAAAATAGAAATTATATTTTAGAAAAATATATTTGAAAAGCTGAGTATAAAAATTTATATATTTTTAACTTACGAGAATCTTGCGTGAATACTTGAAACAATCTGAACTCACCTGAAACAAAAATATAAATAATTCCTGTTACTTAAAATTGATATTATAATAAAATACCTTTCAGTAAAATTAGATACGTTCCATGATTATGAGTTTGTTTGAAGCATTAATATCTTAATTTTTAAGATATGGAAACTCATCTATACAGTGAAAAAAATTCTCGAATTCAAAGAAATGCATTCCTTTGATTCCATTTCTTCGAGCCAAAAAAATTGTTTTCTTCATTGTACTGAATATTGTTTAAAAGCAACATACTCGTGCACTAATTAGACATTTTCACTTCATAGTCAGCTCACTTCACTTCGTTAACTGCTAAGTGGGAAACAATGGATCAAATGCATGGGATACGGTCCATTTTTGCCCTATTTTGCTAATATCTTGGTAAAAACTAATTTTTTCTATATGAGTGTATTTGAAAAATAGGTTTATTTTTTTAATTATTTAATGAAATGATAAAATAATAATTATTATTATTCATTACGAAGATATTACAAAATTAAAGTTTTGTCCCATGCATTTGGTCAATTGTTATCCTCTCAGCACTCAACGAAGTAAAGTTAGCTGGTGGTTGAAGTGAAAATACATAATCCAAAGAAATTATTTCTTTGGGCGCCATTTCTCTGAAACAAAGAGATATTTCTTGGTCTCAGAATGTGAGATAATTAATTCAAGGAATTCATATCTTTAAGAAGTTTAAAACTAAGAACAATCACGTATTCTCATAAGAAACAAAAAATTCTTCAATGCAATGATTTTGGTCCTTTGAATTAAAAAACATTCTATTTAAAATAAGTAATTCATCGATGCATGAAATAAATATTCAATTCTCGACCAAACAAGATGACTTTTTAACAGAATAATTGAATTTTCAACCAAAAAGTTTAATTTTCAAATCATAGTTGAATGTTTCAAAAATTAACTTTAGACCAAACAGTTGCATTTAAAACCAAATAATAAAACTTTTGACAGAACCAGAAATGTTTTTAACAAAACAATTGAATTTTTAGCCAAATAGTGGAATTTCCGAGCTAAACAATTTTTTCTAACACAGTTCATTCTCAAGAAAAAGGTTATTTTTCAACTAAGCAAGTGAAGTTTTCGAACGAAAAGAATGGCTTTTCTTCTTGTATTAAATTTTTTTTCAACAATAGAATTTTTCATTTTTCTACCACCAATACGTTTTTAAAACTGTTGGATTAAGTTTATTTTTAAATTTATTTAAACTAAATATAAATACAAATTTTCAGCGATTCATCAAAAAAATCGTAGGCAATTTTTAGAAATAAATTACAATAAAATATTAAACGAAACCCTTAAACATTTTTCAAGTAAACCTATCCTGTATTTCACTAATTTCAAGTTCAAAGTAAGATTTTATTAATGTTGATAGCTTCGACTGTGCTATCAATGAAAATGCGGATAAATACACCTGACATTCCTAGAATGACTGGTTTCGAATCTTGCATGAAAATCAATAGCAGTGCAGGGACAAGGACGCAGTACGCGAGTACTCACATGCGAAAATTGCGCAATAGTACGCATTTCAATTGGAAACGGTTTAGACAGTCTCGACTTGCGCAGCTGAAAATGTCGAGGTCTGTGCTTTTCCAGTGTTTTTGTTGACGTAAGACAATTTGTCAACTAAAAATCAATATAATAGAATCAAAAAGCAACTCAAATATTTCGCGGCAATGCTAAGCTAGGTGGAAATGACAGCTGTCAGGAAGGTTAGCATATATGGGACTGCAACTGCACAAGCGTTTTTTGAGAAAATATTCTAAACGTAAAATTAAGTTATAAAGGTCTGAATATGAAAAGTTTCCAAGTGTAGAATGGTAGGATAGGTGGAAATGTCAGTAGTCAGGAAGGTTACCACATAGGACTGCAAGAGGACACGAGATTTTGGCGAAAATTTTTTTGTCAATTGACGACCTTTCAGGTTCACGAAATACAAGCAACTGTCCGAAATTTAAGGTTAGATTACCTGATCTCTCTGATCTGATGAAATAACCTGAAATTTTAGATACATTATTTCGTGAAACTGAAAGGTCGTGAATCGACAAAAAAATGGAACATGAATGAGAAAATACATTCTGCACTTGAGAAATATTACTATTTGTATATTTATGACTTACTTTTACGTTTAGAATATCTTCTCGCAAAAGTCGTATGACGTATTCCCATGACGTCATACTAAAATACTCGATTCAATTCCCGCTCTTCGGGCCTCTTTTTAATTGGCCAGCCACAGACGCGAAGGAGAATATACAGGGACCGTGATGGGAAGTGCCAGAACTACGCAAGTGGAAATAACCCTGTACGGCCGACGGGAAGTAGAGGAGACGGGAAATAAGGGAGAGAGGAAATAAGTGAGAGTTCACTGTATATTGGCTTTTCTTTCCCAATAAATATTTTTAAAGATATTTTTTATAGTCTCGGGTGGCTCCATTCTGATGCCACTTTATTTCGATGCCGCTAAATGACGTTTTAGTACAACTTTTTTGGATCAAAACCGGACTGAAGTGAGAATCAAATTTAAATTATGTAACGTAGCGCATGGGAACGTCAAACGTCCGTGAGCTGTCACTGCACTTTGTTCGCGTTGTTCTGACGGTTACATGGCTTTCGTCATGTAGAGTTGTTACAAACTCTTGAAAATGTAACAATAAAACGGTTTATTTATACAATTATTGTGAAAATGGACCTCTGGAGTTTCCTACCGGTGTTTTTCTGTTTATTTATCACATTAATTATGCCAAAGTGTATCGATCCGTTGTGCAGATCAGGTTACAAAAGTGAACTCAGAGAACCTGAATATGAAAAAATTATTATCTGCGTTGTTCCGGAAGACCCAACTATTAAAGCTTTATGGCAGAAAGCTTTGAGTTGGAAAAATTTTACGGTCAAAGCTGGCCAGTTCATTTACAGTGAACATATTTTAAAGGAACACATTCTCCACGAGAAAATCCTAAAAGGACCCGATGGCACTATTTTGAGAAAGGTAAGTGATTATGTATTTATTGTAAAACTGAAATCAAAATTTAAAGATAAAACGAAAGTAAATTCTTTTTTATTTAATAAACTGTATTTATGAGGTATTTTCACATAAAACTCATTTAAAAAAAGTAACATTAATTTAAGATTTGGTCGCATGAATTGTTAAAGAAGAAAAATTGAGGTTAGTATCATACATTTTCTAGCCTTCTAATTTAATCCTGAAATTAACGTCACTTTTTGTGTATCCTACTCAAATAAGACATTGACTAGATTAACTTGGTACATATTTCTCATTCTGAAAATTAGTAAAAATATGAATAAATTGTGTTTGTTGTTGCACTTGCTGACGGGGAAACAAAACAAATTTTTTTGAAGTGAGTAGTAAGTGAAAATACCTAATGATACAATTTATTGAATAAAAAAGAATTTACTTTTGTTTTATTTGCAAATTTTAATTTCAATTTTACAGTAAATTTGTAATTATTTGCCTTTAACAAAATAGTCCCATCGGGTGCTTTTAGGATTTTCTCGTGGAGAATGTCTCCCTTTAAAAAATGTTTACTATAAACGAACTGGCCAGCTTTCACGGCAAAATTTGGCAGAATTAAAGCTTTTTGCAATTAGACTTTAATATCTGGGTCTTTCGAAGCGATATAAATCGGCATAATTAATGCAATAAACATAAAAACACTAGTAGGAAACTCCACTAGGCCATTTTCACAATCATTGTTTAATGTATTACATTAGAGGTCAAATTTGTTAAAAATTGAAAAAGAGGAACTGCGTTGATTGCAAATCCGCACTATTTTATTCTGCAAGCGACGAAAGTGTATGTCAAATAAAAACTAATCATCCAGTGGCAAAATTAATCACTTTAGATCAAAATTACGATCTCCAGTGCCCGAATGTTAAACTCTTTGATTGTATAAAATCAATCGAAAACTCATTTTCTCTGCATTGCAAGCAAAGTCATGTGTTTGACTTTTGAATGATTTTTCTAAACTCAAGTTTCACTTTTCTTTGCAGAACATGGAAAAGAAGTTTTGACCTATACTTTTCACTTATATTTGCAGAATAGAATGCGACAGTTTGCTAAAATTTCTTTAACTGAGTCCAAAAAAGAGCTAATATGCAGAAAAAGAAATTAGCGAAATTAGCTGAAACCTAAATCTAATTCGTAATTTATTAAAGACTTTGAAAAATAACTTTCGATTAACTTGAGTGTCGCCAAAGATGAAAATATTCGTTAATGGTCTTTCTTTAAGAGTTACTATACAAATTAGAGGTGTGCAGTCGTTTATTCGAATTTCTAATACAAATTTTGGCACGCCTGGAAAGTTGGATTTTTTGAAATAGAAAAAAAAATTTAATGTACATCAAACAGGTTTGATTTCCTTGAGCTATTAAAATTTCTAAATCAAAATGACTCCTTTTTCTAAAAAAAAAATGACTTCAAAACTCAAGTCGAATATTTGAAATTCGATTTATTCGAATATTTTAACAAGTCGAATTTCGAAGATTCGTCTTGAATTTTTGATCCGTTTCTTGCAAAAAAAAAGTTATTTATAACATTTAAGATTTTGTTATTAGTAATAGAAAATAATATTGTATGATGTATCATATTACTTGTTTGTAATATATGAATATAATAATTATATTTATTATATGGGTTATTCTCCACAGAGTGGGCACTTTCGAATAAAGTTGATTATAAAAATATTTTTTTTTTCAAAATGATTTTTTTAGTGAATATTAGGTTCATCACCATTAAAACAAGAACTTATGAAAGTAATCACGCTACAAATTTATTTGAAATGCGTGTGGAGCCTTTTGACGACACACCCATTTTCCATCTCTCTTGTAACTAGAATTATCCCTTTATAAAGTAAATATTATTATTAAATAATAATAATAAAGTAAAATATTTTTATTTTTCATTTATTGAATAAAAAAGATTTCAACTCATTTTTTAAAATTGAAATTAATCAATTTTTGATCATTAAAGTTTAGAGACTAAAAATTAGGTAGAAACAAAATTGCTTTGCTTTGTAAAAATAATAATATGATTATTCGAAATCATTTATCAACCTTATAAAAACCCTGGGAATCTTTTAAAATATTCTATAATCTTACCGGTCTTGTAAAATACTTCAGTATCTTCCAAAATTCTTTAAAATGGCATGCAAATTTTTTGAATCCTTGAAAATGATTAAACCGTCGGAAATCTCTTGAAATTGTCTTAATTTTTCAAAAATGCGTTGGAATCTCTGTAAATACCCTAAAGTAATTAAAAGTCTTTGAAATTCCTATAAACTATTGAAATGAATAAAAAAAATTTCAAGGAATCTTTTAAAATTTCAAAAAATATTTCAAATCCTTTGATATCTTTTGAAATCCCTTGAGACTTTTTAATGCTCTTGAAAGTGCCTGCGAATTTTTTACAATACCCTCAAATATTTCAAATCCTTCGAAATCCCATTCAATTACTCGAAGCCATTGAACATTTCTTTGTAATCTTTTAAAATAACCTGAAATATTAAAAATCCTTTTAAATCTTTTGAAATATTTTAAAGAGCTGAAAAATGCCAAGAAATTTGAAAAAATACTTTAAAATATTTCAAATTCTATCATTATTTAATTATCAATTGATCCTCAGGATCAATCAAATAAAAACTTTTGAAAATTCCAAAAAATCAATTGAATTAAGTAGAAGTTAGTGCATTTTTGAAATTCAAAAGAATTCCAAAGGATTAGACGAATGCAGGACGAATTGATAAGAATTCAGGTTGAATTTGAAAAAACTAATTTCAAATCTTTTCAAATCTTAGAAAACCTACGAAATACCTCACCTCATTTGAATTAATTCTTTAAAATCCACTTAATTTACAGAGTTTATGTTTTTTCGAACCGGGTACTCGAAAATTTTACCTTAGATGTTGCTTTATTTGCGAGCTTTACTTTTTTGAATGGCATTTTCATGAATTTTTTACGCCATTCTCATGCCGCCATAGCTTTCTTTTTTTAATCTTTCCTCTTCTTTTAAAAGTTTTGACGGTGAATTCGATTTTTGACTCTTACTTTTGGCCATTTCGCTGTTTATTTTCTCCGAGTTTAATTAACAAAATAAACACAATTTCCAAAAAAACTTGATAAGGAATTAATGATAATCGTTTACAGTTTTAACTAAATTAAATACATATGAATAATCAACGATATGTGAATCTAACTCGCAAAAGCACGTCGTGTAAACACGCCGGCATAAACTTAACCTAAACCTGTCAAATGAAATTCAGGATCTTCAGGATCCTAACAAGTCGTAATTAGGTATTTCAGGTTGGGTGGGCGAAATCCAAGACTCCGAGATGTCTACACGCCGAGGGCCAAACAATAATACCATTATTTTTCACCGTAAGTTTTTATGATTTAAATAGCTTTTTAATGATAAGAGAATTATATCTAAATTACATATTTTATTATTTAATTAAATAGATTTTTACAAATAAATAATAATATCCATAATAACCATTAAAACAGTAAGACCTACTTCCCCGAGGAAGATGTGATTTAAACACCTAGACTAGACTGCCAGGAAGCACCTTTGGAAGAACATCCACCTCATTACTTTTGAACCATTGTAATATGAAATTTTCATTACTGAATAATAATTCAAACTAACGTTACAAACTTTTGTAACTTTTACTTTTAAAAAATTAATTCTATGCCTCATTTTCGATTTAACCGTTGTGTTATATTCAAATAAATAAATAATATTTATTATATTCATTAGTATTTATTAATTACATATTTATTCACCAGTTTCTTCTTTTTAAAATAATGCCACCTTTTTCCCCCTTTTCTATTTACTCTCTCACATTTCAAAAGTAGATGGAAATTTAAACAATGAAGAATTCTCATAAGCATGAAGTTGTAACCAATTAAAATAATACTCCCAGTGCATTATTTTAGTTCTTTAGTAAGTACCACTTTTCAATCTGATGTTAGCAAAGTAAAATAGTACGAGCGATGGCATCAAAACAAGACGATTTGGTATTAAAACAGGACGCTAAAAACGTGATGCTCAATTGAAATGGAACCATAGTTTTTACAGTGTACTGCAGGAAGATTACTTTTTTCCGAATGAGAGGTGCCGCAATGTGACTTGCCGGGGGTTGATTGACATGATCCGTTACCGAAAATTCCCGGTTTGCCGGTCCAGTGACCAGGGCCACTGAACCGACAAACCAGAAGACGTCTAAATAATAAGCTTCAATCTCAAATATATTATTATTCGTAACACCTTCAATCAATAATTCCATTTTTAGCAGAAAAATATTTGTATCTATATTTTACATACCTATAAAACTGAACAGTGGGTTACATTGACTTTGCCATTCGTTAGTGACTATTATCTGATCTCCTTTTCCACTCATTAAAATCCTATGAGCGGAAGAGATAAGCTGATAATTACTGGAAGGCAAATTTGAAGTAACTGGGCATTGAAATTGGAATAATTTTAAATAGCAAGATCAAGAAAATTGTATGTATAATTGAAGGGTGGCATTAAAGAACTAGATAACCGCCATTTTAATGCAAAACTGGTATATTGCAGAAAAAATTATTCAAAGATCAAGTACAGATTGTGGTAGAAGGATTTTTCGAAATGCCATTTATTGATACAAAAATTTAAAAAGAAATGTTTAATAAACTTTTAGTTAAAATTTGGTTGAAATTTTAACATATTACTAATTTTTTCAACCTTTTAACACTAATATATCTTGAATTATTGTACACATAATATTGTACACAACGTATTTAAAACCGGAAACGAAATATTTTGTACACGACGATGTAACTGTGAACTACAACTTAGTACAACTTTCATATACGAAGAAAGTTGGTTCAGTAATCATTGCAGTCGTTTTTAGTTCTTATGCGAAAACAAACAGATGTTGAGACAGTGAACTTTATTTTTGCCCCTTGAAACTTTTAAGTAAAATGCAACTGAACTTTTTAATCTACAATTTTTTAGAGGTGAGAACAAAATATTTTTAGACATGTATGTATACCATTAAGCCATTTTCCTTTCGGGGTAGGCGTGACACTAACCGATTCGAGCAGTGTTTCTAGGTGGATAGTTTCTTGTAGTAAATAACTGCAAGTGTGGGCTCACCACACCCACGACACGCCAACAGCACGCAGTTAGTAGTATTCCCGAACGGTTACCCATCCAAGTACTAACCGCGCCCAACACTGCTTAACTTCAGTGATCTAAGGAGAACTGGTTTTTTCAGCGTGCTATGGCCATACATCTGGTCATTTCGATTCATTCTAGTAGCGTTTATCGAAATCTCAGGTTTATTATTTAATAAACTCTCATCTGCTTAAACAAGGCATGAATATAAAGAATATTGTTTCCAACAATCTCTAGCTGTAATATTTATAGCAGAAAAAGGATAAGGTTCTATTAGGTGCAGATTTCGCGCAGAAATGACATTGTTGGATTTCATCTTACTTTTCGCGGCACCGTCCCACAATGGGGAAATAGTACTTTTTTGGTCCCCGGTGCTCGTCAATGATAGGAGAATTGTCTCAATCGCCTATTTTTTATAGAGTATAATTTGTTTATTAATTTTGTTTGAAAAAAATCATAAAATGTATCAAATCATTCTGAATGTTGCTGAAATTATCATGAAGTTCCCAATTAAAAGGACTGACATGAAAAAAAAACGAATTCTTTCGTTGACAAATACCTACATGATCTATTTGTTTATTAAATTTGTTTATAATATTAACAAGAATAATGTTACGTGAATCTTTTTCTATGATAATATTGTTTCTATCCAAACTTCTTGCAATATAACTGAAGAAAACTTAAAATTATTGAAAATTATAGGAAACACACGTTGAACAAATAATTTTTTTTTGGCAAATTCTTTGTTCATTACATTATGATAAAACGTCTTCAATTAATGCTACTTTATAAAACGTAGTCGTCTGCAACAATTTTCCTATCATTAACCAGTATCGGGAACGTCAAATAGAATAAAATTATTACTACTTAATTCTGTGTAGAATATATTTTGTGTAGGAAAAATATTGGACAGAAAATTCTTGTGTAAAATATTTGGAGAATATTTTCAGAATAAAATAATTATTATTTGATTCTGTGTAAAAAATACTTTGTGTAGGAAAAATATTGGACAGAATATTTGTGTGTAAAATATTTTCAGAATATTTTCAGAATAAAATAATTATTATTCGATTCTATGTAAAATATTTTGTGTAGGACAAGTATTAGACAGAATATTTTTGTGTGAAATATTTTGAGAATATTTTCAAAATAAAATAATTACTATTCATTTTTGTGTAGGAAATATTATGTGATAAAAACATTTTGTGTAGAAAAAATATGATCAGTATACGTTGTGTACAATATATTTGTGTAGGAACAGGTGCTACTCCTTCAATTTTGATTTTCTCGGAACAGCATAATTTTTTTCGATCACAAATTTTGCATTCTCAATTAGTATTCCCATATTTCGGAAGAAAGGTTTTCTTTTTGTTAAAAATTGAATATTCGATTTTGCAGAATGCTTTTTCTCTCCCCTGGAAAATTCCCATTTTGTTGGATATTTAGTTCTGTACTGTCAACCTTCAATTATGGACTCTTGCATTTATAGTACCTTAGAACAAACTCAACACAAACTCTCCTCTTCGGATCCCAGACTACACGGGACCTCCTCTAAATTCCAGCTACGAAATATCAGGTTTCGTGGAATATTGCCCTCTCGGGATCTCTACGACAGTCACCGCCGTATTTTCGCTTGCTTACGCTGACAAACCGAATTCTTTAGAAACTCGTTGGGCATCGATCTATTTTCTCGAAAAACGAATAGACGAATCCGGCATGAAACGAAACAAAGTTACTGGGTTCAGAAATGGCAAGACAGAGAAAGACAAATGTTGCGACTGTATAAAGAAACAGAACGAAGTGGAGAGAGGCAGAAAACCTTAGGACGAGTGCACCAAGAATATTTACATACCTCTTATCTCTACAAATCTTTTCACAAAGAAGAACAATATTCTTATGGGATACTTGCCGAGAAAAATGTTTAATGATATAGGGAAAGTAATTAGCGTTTTGTAGATGAAAAATATACGTGCAGTTTTTTGTCTTTTACATGGAAAAAATTTGTCCGTTAAAAAAGTTACGAACTAAAGTCGGGGCCAAAAGTCGAGGAACATCACTTCTTTTGATTGCAACTCGCTCAAAAAAATCTCTGAATTCTTTAATAAGAAGAAACTGAAAGCTTAAAATCTTTCGAATTCAACGATAAGATCACTTTTATCCTAAAAAATTGTTGTCAATAGTTACAGGGCAGAACATCCCAAAAAACAGGGTTTTTCGTCCTCCTTTTTTAAGCGTCAAAATTCGCCTGTCCCCAGTAGGCGGTCGAAATCAGCAAAATTCTGAAAAAAATTCACAGGTATTCTTTCAACATTCTTTAATGCAATACATTTGTCAAAATTCTGAAATATTCAATAATATACTTTTTACGGGGATTTATTTGCGAATATTTTATCTTGAGAATGAAACAAGATAGGAAGCCGTTTAATGGATCCAGCGAAATTTTGTGATGCGAGTGCAGTTTAATAATTCAATTTATGATAAAAACATTGTTACGCAATAAATATAATTTTGAATTTTTCTGACTAATGATTCTTGGAACTGCTCGGTGGGTTCCTGTCACCACTACGCAGCGCGTCCTTGGGTTGCGGTTAGAGGAACGGCCCGTTAGGCTGAACAGCCCCTCAGGTTAGCTGCGAATACAAGAATAAGCAGCCGCGGACAGCCGATAGGAACCAGTCGTGGGTGTGGTGAGCCCAGCCTAAGATGTTGGCCTAGCACTGCCTATCACTGGTAGAAAACACGATGACCATGGCTTGGGAGGACCCACTCATTCACGTTCATACGCAATGGGTGTATCCTGGCAGGCCGGGGTGCAGCGTGTATCCACCTAGAAACACTACCCGAACCAAAAAAAAAAATCTTGTAAGGGAAAAATCCTGCTGCCCATTGAACACCGCAGCGATGACACTGCCCGCAAGGGACGTGTGGAATGATTCGCCTGTATATGGCCAAAGGGGTATTGATGCCAGTAGGCGCGCTGCCTTGCAGGGGGACGTTAGGATACGAGGATGAAACTGTAATGTGTCTGGCGACAAGTTGACATGGTCCTTGTCAGAGTCGGAAAGCTCCCATACTTAGACCTAGGGAGGTATGGGGGTTATCACTCCTGGGACAGTGGACTCACCTACGATCGGAATAGGATCCTAACGTGCGGATTATCTTGAAACTACCATGGCTAACTTGCAAAAATAAAAAACTACAGTTAAAGATCTAAGGGTGGGAACTCTAAACGCGCGTAGTCTAAATACTGGCGGATTTAGCGAACTCATTGGGATAGCAAATAAATACAAAACTGACTTAATAGCACTTCAAGAAACCTGCTGACCGGGCGATTTCGCGTCAATTTCTAAGGATAACTATACTTTTTACTATGGGGGAGCTAAGGAATGGAGACTGGGGACCGGTTTTCTTATTAATAAACGAATCTCGCAAGCGGTTATCGACATGCAATTCATTAACGATCGGTTATCATACATTGTACCGAAGGGTATTTTCAGCAAACAGGTATTAATCAATGTGCACTGCCCCACCGAGGACAAAGACGAAGACACTAAAGATCTCTTTTACGAAACAATCGAGCAGGTTTTTGACAAGTTCTCAACTTTTGACGCAAAAATAGTATTGGGAGATTTCAACGCGAAAATTGGAAAAGAACCGATGTATAGGCCTACAATAGGATCAGAAAGTTTGCATGACGTCAGTAACGACAATGGAACTGGAGTAATAAACTTTGCAGCTTCAAAGAACCTCGTTGTCAAAAGCACATATTTCAAGCATAAAAAGATACATAAGGCCACCTGGAGATCACCAGATGGTAACACTCACAATCAGATCGATCACGTTCTAATTGACAGAAGACGTCATACAAACATTCTTGATATAAGATCGTATAGGGGAGCGGATTTAAATTCAGACCATTTTCTCGTGATAGTAAAAAAAAGATCTAGGCTAGCGATAACTAAGAAAACAAGCCGCACAGAGCCAACAGTTCGTTTCAATATAGATAAGTTCAAAACAGCAACAGAAACATTAAATTATCAAGTTGAGATTTCTAACAGCTTTGACGCTCTCCAAGAACAGAGAGACGATAACAATAATTGCGAGGAGGATCCGGAAACCCTGTGGAGCAATATAAAAAAGGCGGTAAAGACAAACTTACGATAGGTTTAAAGAAAGTAACAAA
Source organism: Andricus quercusramuli (assembly GCA_932178445.1). NCBI lineage: Eukaryota > Metazoa > Arthropoda > Insecta > Hymenoptera > Cynipidae > Andricus > Andricus quercusramuli. The sequence continues at coordinate 28,387 of CAKNXH010001773.1, forward strand.
AACCAAACTATGGTTTGACGAAGAGTGCAAACTCAGGTCTGAAAAACGTCGGAAGGCCAGACTAATTAGTTTACAAAAGAAGTGCGATCAAACACATAACAAGTATCTCGAGATCAGTAAAAGTACAAATAGGCTCTATAGATCCAAGGAAAGGGAGTGGGAAAAGAATAAAATACGAGGGGTTCACAACTCGACTGACGAATTGTACACTGACTTCAATTGATTTCAGTGACTTCATGTGAATTCAAGTGACTTCACGCCAGTGACTTCAGCGAAGGTGTACACCTGACTTCACGAGTTGCTAACCCCTCGATAAAATACTAGCAATAGAAACGCATAATAAACAGAATAACCCGGACGAGATGTACAGGGGAATCAATTTTATAAGGAAAGGCTTTCAAAGTAGAACGGAAGTAATGAGGGACGAAAATGGCAATCTAGTAGCCGATGCGACCGAGAGACTGAATTTATGGAAAGACTATTTCGATAAACTATTAAATGTACGCGAAGCCCCCGTTGAAGGTAATCTCGGCGAAATCCACACTGCTGATCTATTAATTGATGATCCTGCTGATATAGAAATAAAAATGGCTATAAAGAAGTTGAAAAATAACAAAGCCGCGGGCATGGACGACCTACCGTTAGAACTGATAAAAAATGGAGGCCCTTGCCTCACAAGACAAATTATTGAATTAATACGCACAGTTTGGAAAACAGAATGCATGCCGGAAGAATGGAATACCTCTATTGTTATTCCCATCTTTAAAAAAGGCGATAAAACTGACTGTAACAATTATCGGGGAATTTCACTTGTACCTTCGTGCTACAAGATCCTGTCTAATGTAATCCTAAGTAGACTGACTCCTTTTGCCAAGGAAATCATTGGGGATTACCAGTGTGGATTCCACCGAAACCGATCTACAAGCGATCAAATGTTTACAATTAGGCAACTGCTAGAAAAAAAATGGGAATTTAAAGAAGTAGTGCATCAGCTATTTGTCGATTTCAAAAAAGCTTACGACTCTATTATACGCGCACGAATGTACTGGATCCTAGAGTTCTTGAGTGTACCAATAAAATTGGTTAGACTTATCGAAATTTGCTTAAGCGGCAGTAGGGGTAGAATACGCGTAAACGGTAGTTTATCTGAAGAGTTCTCGATCCGCGATGGCCTGAAACAGGGCGATGCACTTTCGTGCGTCCTTTTTAACTTGGTTTTAGAATACGTGGTTAGGCAAGTGCAGGCGAATCCGACCGGTGCTACCCTCAATGGGGTAATACAAATTCTTGGATATGCGGATGATCTCGACATACTAGGGGATGATAAAGAAACGGTAGGTAAAAATGCAGAAATCTTGATCACAAAAGCCAGAGATATTGGCTTAGAAGTTAGGGAATCGAAGACAAAATATATGACCGTCGTCAGATCTAAACAAAGTAATCAAGACGGGGATCTAACAGCCGGAAATATGAAATTCGAAAGGGGTAGCGAGTTTAAATACCTCGGGTCAATTATAACTAGCGAAAATAAGATTAAAACGGAAATCAACGCGCGACTGCACGCTGGCAATGGGTGCTAATATGCAGCAAACACACTATTAAAATCGCGATTGCTATCTAGAAACATCAAAGTAAGAATCTACAAAACAATAATAAGGCCGGTCGTCATGTACGGGTGCGAAACGTGGGCGCTGACGAAAGGAGAGGAGAATAGGTTTAGAGTTTTTGAGAATAAAGTACTTAGAAAAATCTATGGTCCAAAAAGGGACGAAGAGACCGGTGAATGGAGAAAACTGCATAATGATGAGCTGCATGCTCTCTATGGGTCAGCAAATATTAATAGAGTAATGAAAGCGCGTAGACTAAGATGGGCGGGGCATGTAGCAAGAATGGGAAATGAAAGAACAGTGGCGCAAGTTTTAAGAGGGAGACCGATTGGTAAGAGACCCTTAGGCAGACCGAGAAACAGATGGGAGAAAAATATAAGGGATGATTTAAAAGAACTAGGACATGATTACTTAAGGGGTAACACCACTCTAGGATTTTCAAAAAATCGATTTTTTTTTTAGCTTAAAATGTATTTTAGGGGCCTAAAAACAATGCGCACTTGGTCCCATCGCAAAAAAAATGTTAACAGGTCGAAATCTTGATTTCACCGAAGCGCTTCGAAGCGTGCACTGAGCATTTAGTAAAACTTTAAATGCGTTTTTCTCGAAACCACATTTTTCGAACTGACCGGACAGATTACTCAAGCATCAGCTAACGGATTGACTTCAAATTTGGACAGTAGCTTCCTAATTACATTCTTCAAGGAACTACGTAGCCGTTTTTTGATTGGACGTAAACTTTTAATTTTATAAACAATTTTCAGCCTTTTTTTTGCAAAAAATCGATTTTTTTCTTTAAAGTAGCGCCATTTTTACAAAATTTGATTTAAACAAAAACCCCTACGTAGTTCTTCAGCCAATGGTATATAGATTGACAATTTTTTTGGTTTCTTGTTCCAAGTCTCATACTTTTCAAGTAAACTGTCCGGCCGTGGAGACGTTTTAAAAAAAGGCATTTCGCGAAATCAGCTGCATCGGCGCCATTTTGTATAAAAATGTAAATAAAAAAATATTTTTTCATACTTCAATATATGCTTGAACATCCCTTTTTAAAAAGAAATCCTATTCCCTCTTTAATATTCTTTAAAAAAATTCACAAAGTTAGTCTTATTTTCGGCCTCTAGAGTGGTGTTACCCCTCAAACTGGATGGAGGATGCACAGGATAGAGATGTGTGGCGGTCTCGGGTTAGTGAGGCAATGAACTTCCGAGTTCGAACTGCTAATCAGTTGGTTAGACGCTCGGACTTCACCTCAGAGGTCCGGGGTTCGATCCCTGAGCCGGTACCTCTTGAAATTTTTCTATGTACCTTTACCGAGGTTCTGGTGGTTCGGAACCCACCTTAAGCTGTAGGTCCCCCCATCATGCACTTGACTGCAACCCAGTCCGTGAATGATGGGGTAAAAACCAGGCTTTGCCCAATACGTCAAGGCACACGCTCTTATCAGATCACTTGATTGCATTATAATAATGCGTCCGTGACTGATAATACATACCGGGGCAAGCCCGTGCATAATATTCAAACAAACAAAAAATCCAACTCTAACCAACAATGCCTTCGACATATTGGGCTACCTGAGAGAAAAATGAGTTTCCTCATTTTTTGTATAACCCTACCGAAGGTGTTCTCGCGTTGTCGTCGCGGTAGGGCTTGAGCTTTCCTCTCATGAATTTGAAGGCTATGTTGGCCGTGGCATTGCTACTGACAGGGTTTCCCATGCCAAACAGGCAGAAAACGAAGAGGAAAGTGACTAAGAGGAACACCAAAACCCATAAATGATAATGGAGAGTATTTTAAAAATTTTGAAACGCTTGTCGCTACCCGAGGATCGTCGGGGCGCCCATGGAGCCACCGCTGGGGGCCACAGCATGCGGGACGGTGGTGATGGTGAGCTGCGAGATGGTCAGGCAGATCTCACTAATCAAACAGCTGGCCAGCAAGAACATCTGCGACATACGGTAAGCAGTGAAACATCAACTGCGTCTGCTGAGGATGCTTTGGCTAGCGTTAGCTATTTACAGCCAACCACTTTAACAGAAATACCGTGGGACAGCATCAAGTGGAATACCACAATGAATGAGGAATTGATGCGTCTCTATTATGAAAGTGCGAAGTTTGAAACATCACGCAAAAAAGGACAAAATTTCAGAACGAAATTTGCCGCAAAGTATCCTCAAATAGAGAAAGTCGCATTGAGAGATCTTATCGCTAAGGTGAAGGACATCAGGACTAATCTACTCATTTCAGAAGATCGAGCAATGGAGATTAAACAGCAGGTTGATTTGGAGTGGAAGAACAACGACAATGAACAGCAGTTAGAGGAAGCCGCGTCACACGAACAAGCAGTGGCAATTGATGTTCTTCCTCAACCTGGTGATGATCCAGCACCACCACATCCTCCGGAGGTAGATGGCCTAATACAACCAGTGCCAGAAGCCGAATTTCAATAACCAAGGAAGCGATTAAAATGGACATACCATATGAACAGAGATGTGATGCGCTTTTATTTTTTGGCAAAGAAAAGTGGGCAAAGTGTAAGGAGAGAACATCATCGTCTCTTCTTACTAAAGTACTCAGGGCTAGCCACAAGAATAAATGAGCAGAATCTAGCAGATCAAAAACGCCCGATATCTGTAAACAAATTGCTTTCGGCTGTTGAAATAGCTGCCATCGAATTGGAAGTGGAACAGCAGCTTCCTATTGATGAACTTCCATTGGAAGATGTAGAAAACGAAAACTTGATTGCAGCTGAAGACATAGGTGCTAGGGATAATGAACATCAAGTACCGGATGGACTAGAACCACATCCGGATATCCTAAACGATGATATAAACAGCGAAGTCCCAGAAAATCTACAGCACCTTGAAAGGAATTTTGGTCATGCTCTACTAGAGTTCAGACATGTAGAACCAACACAAAGGCATTCACTGCCCAAGATGAACATCACAAATGATCTGCGTGCACTAATAGAACACCTAAACAGCAAGGTTTTACCTATGCATTTGAACGCAACACAAAATGCGTTAGAGGTGCAAACGCTTGTATACTGTGCAGCTGTGGCAACCGTTAGAACGTTGGGCCGCAGAACTAGGCCTATACATGCAGTCTTCGCCCCAAGACAGGAGCGAGATCCGCCATGGAAGATCAGGTTGGATATGGATGTCAGCAAAGTAAGGTGCTAATTGGGTCGACTGACTCAATATAAGAAAGGAAATCGAACCAGAAAGCTGATACACCATGTTATTAAAATCATCCACCCTCGGTACATCGAGACATTGACACCAGCAATATTGGATGAGATTATAGACTCCCAGCGGCAGAGACTTGATGTTCTTACTGCTAGACTGCGTCGGTACAAGAAAAGTAGTGCAAGAAGGCAACAAAATCGAACCTTTCAGACAGACGAAAGAAGGTTCTATCGTGAACTGAGTGTCCAGCAAAATAACCAGCAAGACACCGAAGTCCCTCAATTGGAAGAAATGACTAACTATTGGTCAGACGTTTGGGGAAAAACTAACAGAAGCAATTTGGACACTGCGTGGTTCCAACTAGAGAAAGCAAGAGCAAGCAATAACCCTGAAATGGAGCTGACGAACATCACAGCTTTAGATGTTTCAGCGGTTTTGAAAAAAGCATGTAACTGGAAAGCTCCAGGTCCGGACATGGTGCACAATTTCTGGTATAAGTACCTGACTAGTGTGCATCCTGCGTTGGCACGGTGTTTTCAGAAGATCATCGAACATCCAGATCTGATGCCAGGCTTTATGCTGCAGGGTACTATGTATATGTTGCCTAAAAAACCAGACGCTCAAAATCCATCTGAATTTCGACCGATAGCCTGTCTTCCAACAATATATAAATGTCTTACAGCAATCATAGCAGATAAGGTTTATTCTCACTGTGACGAGAATGACATCCTTACAGAAGAACAAAAAGGATGCTGTAAAAACTCCCGAGGCAGTACAGATCTAGTCACCATAGACGCTGTTGCCACGACGCAAGCTCGTAAACACCAAAGGAACTTGCACATGGCATACATTGACTACAAGCAAGCGTTTCCTTCCGTACCACATGACTATTTGCTTGAAGCCTTAAAAGTATACAAAATTTGTCCACGCATCATTGACTTCCTAAGTCGTGCGATGATGCTATGGGGTACAAGAATCAAGTATTTTGATCATGGACAACTGAGGATAACTAGATCAATACGCATTAAGACGGGTATATTCCAAGGAGACTCCTTCAGTGCATTATGGTTCTGTTTAGCGTTGAACCCACTGAGCAAAACTTTAAATAGCATGTCTCATGGGTTCCGAGTAAACGATAATGAGGATGGTCATCAAGTGACCCATCTTCTATACATGGATGACCTGAAGCTATACGCTAGTTCGGACGAGAAATTGCAGCAAGTGATTGATGTTACAAAGCAGTTTTCCAATGATATCAACATGGAGTTTGGACTAGATAAATGCCGAACAGTGCATTTAATCAGAGGAGAATTAGGGACCGCAGAGATAGAGAACGATTTCGGGAATGACATCGAGGCAATGGCTGAGGGCGAGTCATATAAATACCTGGGTATTCTTGAATCTAAGGGTATTCAGCATACGATAGTTAAGAAAAGCCTAACGACTGCCTTCACTACAAGACTCAGATTGGTTCTGAAGAATTCTCTTAACTCGGCACACAAGATCAGGGCAATCAACACCTACGCCATCCCTGTTCTCACGTACTCCTTTGGGCTCATCAAATGGTCGAACACTGACCTCGAACGATTAAACAGAATCATCTGCGTAGAAATGACGAAACACCGAATGCACCACAGTAATTCGGCGATTGAAAGGGTAGTTCTACCACGACATAGAGGGGGCAGAGGCATTGTAGATGTCAGAAAACTGTGTGAGTCACAAGTTACACAGTTGCGAGACTATTTTAACAGCAAGCGAGATGTTACGCTTTACAACACCATCTGTAAAGCGGATCTTTACTACACGCCCTTGAATTTGTCCTCAGAGGAGGCCTTGAATATCAGGGCAGAAACCATAGAGGAATTAGAAACGCAATGGAGACAGAAAGCCATCCACAGCGAACACCCCAAAACGCTAGATCAATATGAAGTGGATAGTGAGGCATCCAATATTTGGCTGAGAAAGGGACTCCTGTATCCAGAAACGGAAGGATTCGTCATTGCGATTCAGGATAGAGTTGTCAGCACCAGGAATTATCGCAAACACGTGTTACATCAAGACGTGGTTGACCGGTGCCGATTATGTGGAGATACCAACGAATCCATCGAGCACATTATTGATGGTTGTCGCGTAATGGCTCAAAGAGAATATACGCACAGACATAATGATGTGGCGGGCATTGTACATCAACAACTTGCCTTAAACCTAGGACTCTTAACAGAATGGATGCCTTTCTATAGATACATTCTAATGTCCGTTTTAGAAAATGAAGATTACATCTTATATTGGGATGTGACTATCCAGACGGATCATTACATCCGAGCCAATCGACCTGACATCGTGATGCGAGAGAAAAAAGGTGGAAGAGTCTACATCATCGACATTGCTTGTCCGCTCAACCGAAATTTGCAGGCAACCTATGCAACCAAGATTCATAAGTATAGCGAGCTAAGGCATGAAGTTAAGGCAATATGGAGGAATGTGAAACATGCATTTATTCATCCTATTGTGATTTCGGCTACAGGCAATGTGCACGCAAGATGCACTGAACATCTTGAACATTTAGGAGTCAGTAGGGTCAAAAGGCGGTTTTATTAAACACCTGTCGCATTGTAAGAAACTTCCTAGACCATCAGGAAGCAAGTGACTAAGAACCTATGGCGTGATACATGGTAGCTCTAAGAAAGCATCCAGAGGCGACTGGTGTCACCTTCAACACTCACGGCCGCTGTGTAAGGATAACAGCGGCAAAGCCAAACTGCAAACTACATCATGCTTCTAATTTTGTACCTACAACATCATCGTAAATGATTTCAAACAACGTATTGAAATAACTTATAACATCCTGATCTCATCAGTCACTTGACTTAGTCCGTGGCTATGACGAAAAACCGGATTCATCCGAGGAAAAGTATGAAAAAAAAAATAATAATAACAAATTGATTCTTGGAATGTGGGCGGCACACTGGGACAAGTGGTAGAAAAAGTACCCTCTCGATGACAATAGTAACTCTGTTGTCACATCTATTCAGAGGGGGTCGGCTTACTTCTGGAGTTACTATTGTCATCGAAAGGGTACTTTTCTCTACCATTTTTGCCTCTGTGCGCTCACATGCCAACATTGATTGAAATCAGAAATATTCAAAATAATATTTCTTACTTAACAATTACTGCATCATAAATTTAATTACTGCACTACACTTGCATCACACAACTGCACATTTGCAGTCATTGAAGGACTTCCTGTCTTCAATCGTTCTCAAGATAAATTATTGAATATTTCAGAATTTTGAAAAATGTATTATATTAATGAATGTCGAAAAAATATCTGTAAATTATTTTAGATTTTCCCTAACGTCGACAGCTTGCTGGAAACAGGTAAAAGTCGACGATTGAAAAAAGAGGACGAAAAGCTCTGTTTTTCGGGATGTTTTGCCCTCTAACTATTGACAGAATTATTTTTAAGATGAAAGTAATCATATCGTTGAACTTAGAAGACTTTAAGCTTTCAGATGCTTCTTATTGAACAATTCAGACATTTTTTTGAGCGAGTTGGTCTCGAGTTCAAGAAAAATCTATGGGATATTGATGGATTCGCATAAATAATCTGAAAAATTGAACAAACACTTGACGACCTCGATGTGAAAATCGAAAAAATTTTCATCACTTTTTTTCGTCAATAATGTTTTATGAAACCTATATTGTATGGCCTCGGCGGCTGCGCATTTTTACGCACTCTCAGTTTACGAATCGATGCTGATGAGTTGCCATTTTCCAGCGTTCGAATCCTCAGAGTTGGAAATTTGTAAGTTACATGAATTAAGTCGCACAAATAAAATTTTTCCTTTTATATTCAAGTCTGAAATTTACAGGAACTGTTCGTAAAAAAGTACGAAATTTGTCCATACATATTTCATAGAAATAATATACGATATTTCATTCTTTGTTCCCATATTCCAGACAAGTTCGTGACATTTTACGGGAAAATTTATTCCGTGCAAGATTGTCTGAGGGTAGTCATTCGACGATTATTCGCTGTGAACGAATATCTTTCTCTTACAGATCGTTAGTGTCCAACGATCTCGCAAAAATGGCATAAATTATGCATAAATTATGCAAAATCCTTTGGGTGTAGGGGGTTAAAAATGTAATTCTTCAGTCGGAAATTTATGTAATTTGTTGAAAAATTGTCTTTTTTGGTAGAAAATTAATCTTCTTGATTGAAAATTCAACTAATGTGATAAGAATTCAGCCCATTGGCTAAAAATGTATTTATTTGGTTTATTTCGTCTTTTTCAGTAGAAAATAAATCTTCTTGATTGACAATCCAATTATTTGGTTGAAAAATCAACTGCTTTGTAGAAAAATCGTTTTTTTTATTCGAAATTTTGAATGATTTTTTTTTACTTTATTGACTGAAAAATCTTTCTTGGTTGAACTTTCAACTCTTGTTGAAAATTCGATATGAACACTCATCTCTTTTGGTAGATATTTCAACTCGTTTGGTTAAAAATTAATGCGTTTTGTTGAGGATTCAGCCATTTTTGGTGGAAATTCGTCTTTTTTGTTTCAAGTCAACTGTTTTTGCTTTAAAATAAAAATATTTCATTGGTTGAAATATCAACTATAACATTTCTTTTTTGAGAATTCAACTTTTTTGGTTAAAAAATGAACTATTTGGTATAAAGTCGAAGTAATTTGTGAAAATTCATTTTTTTTTGCGAATTCATCGTTTTAATGGGTCCATATCATCTCACATGCGGCAAGACTATCTGCGGCAAGTCACACCTGCGGCATGTCTCACCCGCGGAATGTCACATCTGCGGCATGTCACATCTGCTGCATGTCACATCTGCTGCATGTCACATCTGCGGCATGTCACAACTGCGGCATCTCTACCCAGCGGCTTGTCTCACCCGTGGCTTGTCTCCAGAGCGGCATTTCCCACAGTGAAATTGCCATTTTTGCGGCATCTCTCGCCAGCGGCAAGTCTACCAGTGGCATCCCTCCCCTCAACAAAATTTTTTAAGTCCAAATAAAAATGGCAAGACTGCGGCCAGTCTCTCAGGAATTATTGTCTCCCCAGCGGCATCTCTCATTCAGAAAAAATTTTAGAATCCATACAAAATTGCAAAACTGCAGCAAGCCTCACAGGGCTAACTGTCACATCTGCGGCATCTCTCACCCGCGGCAAGTCTCCACCGTGGCATCTCTCATCCGGAAAAAATGTTCAAGTCCACATCAATGTGGCAAAACTGCGGCAAGTCTCACAGGACTAATTGTCACATCTGCGGCATATCTCTCATGATGTATTGTCAAATCTGCGACATCTCTCACTAGCAGCAAGTCTCTCCAGTGCCATCTCTACCCCAATAAAATTTTCTAAGTAGTAGCGAAGATAGCAAAACTGCGGCAAGTCTCTCCAGAGGCATCTCTATATCAATGAGATTTTCTAAACAGTTGTAAAAATGGCAAAACTGCGGCAAGTCTATCCGGCGGCATCTCTACCCCAATAAATATTTTAAGTATTTGTGAAGATTGCAAAACTGCGGCAAGTCTACCCAGCGGCATCTCTCCCCCTATACAATTTTCTAAGTATTTCTCAAGATGGCGAAAGTGTGGCAAGTCTCTCCAGCGAAATCTCTACCCCAATAAAATATTCTAAGTATTTGTGAAGATGGCAAAACTGCGGCAAGTCTACCCGGCGGCATCTCTCCCCCAATAAATATTTTAAGTATTTGTGAAGATGGCAAAACTGCGGCAAGCCTACCCAGTGGCATCTCTACCCCTATACAATTTTCTAAGTATTTCTCAAGATGGCGAAAGTGTGGCAAGTCTACCCGGCGGCATCTCTCCCCCTATTAAATATTTTATGTATTTGTGAAGATGGCAAAACTGCGGAATCTCTCTATCAATGAAATTTTCTAAATAGTTATAAAAATGGCAAAACTGCGGCAAGTCTACCCGGCGGCATCTCTACCCAATAAATATTTTAAGTATTTGTGAAGATGGCAAAACTGTGGCAAGTCTAGCTAGCGGCATCTCTCCCCTAATACAATTTTCTAAGTATTTCTCAAGATGGCGAATGTGTGGCAAGTCTCTCCAGCGACATCTCTACCCCAATAAAATATTCTAAGTATTTGTAAAGATGGCAAAACTGAGGCAAGTCTACCCAGCGGCATCTCTCCCCCAATAAAATATTTTAAGTATTTCCGAAAATGGCAAAACTGCGGCAAGTCTACCCGGCTGCATCTCTACCCCAATAAATATTTTAAGTAGAAAATTGTTCTGGGCGCGAGATGCCGCTGGAGAGACTTGCCGCAGTTTTGCCGTCTTCACAAATACATAAAATATTTTATAGTGGTAGAGATGCCGCTGGCTAGGCTTGCCGCAGTTTTGCCATCCTTAGAACTATTGAGAAAATTTTCTTGGGCGAGAGATGCCGCTGGAGAGACTTGCCGCAGTTTTGCCATCTTCACAAACACTTAAAATATTTTATTGGGGTAGAGATGTCGCTGGAGAGACTTGCCACACTTTCGCCATCTTGAGAACTACTTAGAAAAGTTTATTGGGGGAGAGATGCCGCTGGGTAGACTTGCCGCAGTTTTGCCATCTACAGAAATACTTAAAATATTTATTGCGGTTGAGATTTCGCTGGAGAGACTTGCCGCAGTTTTTCCATCTTCACAAATACTTAAAATATTTATTGGGGTAGAGATGCCACTGGGTAGGCTTGCCGCAGTTTTGCCATCTTTACAAATACTTAAAATATTTTATTGGGGTAGAGATTTCGCTGGAGAGACTTGCTGCAATTGAGAGATGTCGCAGATTTGACAATTCATCCTGAGAGATATGCCGCAGATGTGACAATTAGTCCTGTGAGACTTGCCGCAGTTTTGTCACTTTGATGTGGACTTGAACCTTTTTCCCGGATGAGAGATGCCACGGTGGAGACTTGCCGCGGGTGAGAGATGCCGCAGATGTGACACTTAGCCCTGTGAGGCTTGCTGCAGTTTTGCCATTTTATATGGATTCGAAATTTTTTTCTGAATGAGAGATGCCGCTGGGGAGACAATAAGTCCTGAGAGACTTGCCGCAGTCTTGCCATTTTTATTTGGACTTGAACAATTTTGTTGAGGGGAGGGATGCCACTGGCAGACTTGCCACTGGCGAGAGATGCCGCAAAAATGTCAATTTCACTGTGTGAAATGCTGCTCGGGAGACAAGCCACGGGTGAGACAAGCCGCTGGGTAGAGATGCCGCAGTTGTGACATGCCGCAGTTGTGACATGCCGCAGATGTGACATGCAGCAGATGTGACATGCCTCAGATGTGACAAGCCGCGGGTGAGACATGCCGCAGGTGCGACTTGCCGCAGATAGACTTGCCGCATGTGAGATGATATGGACCCGTTTTAATTGCAAGTTCAACAGATTACTCGTGAATTAACTCTTTCGTGAAAAATTCATATTTTCGGTTTGAATATTTAACTGTTTTGTAGAAAATTCGCCTTTTTGGCTGACTTGAAAACACACAGAAGAGAACAGAAGACGTGTTAATGACCCTTCACCCTTAAACATGGAGTAAATCTTTCTTTAAATTAAAACTTTGTTTTCCCTTACAATTTTTGAGGATATTTCTTTAAACTCGATAGAGGTTGTTCAATTATAGTTCACTTATGTTTTTCTCACAAAAATGCATGTCATCTAAGTTTATGAAGGCATTAATTATTTTTTTTCTTAGCAACCCATGTGTAAAGATTAAAAAAACATTCCCAAAATTTTTAACGGTGAATTTTAATAATCACTGATTCTGTAACTCTTTTAAGTCGTTTCAAATCAACAAGCAACAAACTTGTGAAATTGACTACATATAAAATCAAAAACAAACAACATAGAATAGAATCAATTTTCAATAATTATTTACGTCATTTTTCAGCTTTTATTCCAAGTACATACTTTTCTACCTCAAAATTGAGAAAAGGAAACAAATGCACCAAATAGCAAAAAATGAGGGACTAACATTTACAAAAAAAAGTATATCTTTTTGTTTTGCCGCGCCCTGATGAACAGAATGAGCTCTCAAAACAAACTTAGGAAAATATTTAAACAGAATAATATGATTGTTAGAAAATGCGTTCATCTCAGTGCTCGTCCGAGCTTTAGTTGAGATCTTCAGATTGTTTATTTGATTGCACCATTAGAATTTTTTGAAGTAAATAAGAGAAACTATTATACTATAGTTTCCGAATTTATCTAATTTACAACGAGCTTATATCAAAACGTATGAAGCCAATGCATGTTCTGAAAATTATCGAGAGACTGTTTTGAAAATCCCCTAGCGCTCAAAATCTGCCTAAAAAACATTTGGAAGACTTCCAGAAATTAAAATGTCAAAATCCTGATTTAACTAAGGTTTTTGTCATTTTCATTATACCTATAATTTGCAGGGCTTCTAACATTTATTTCAATTTCATGAGGTCCATAATAATAAGGGTTTCTCCTGGTAAATTAAAATGACGAATAAATCAACATTTTAAAAACTTCAGCAACAAATGAAAAGTATAGCCCGGAGCCCACGAGGAATTTAATGAGGATACTATTTGTATATGTACACACATATATTTGAGAAAACAGTAAAGTTTTGTCTAATCTTGATTTGATGGAAACGTTGGAGCTTCGATAGATAATAAAATACGAGCGAGAAGACGCAGGAATGTAAGCAAAATGGACAAGGCTCCTATGGCTTGAAATCGCAGCTATACTTTACTGAATGTTGCAAAAAAAGAAAAGTAGAAAGATATTATTTGCTAATCTACTGTGTAATTGAATAATACTTGTTAATCTTTGTTGTAAATTTATGTTGACAATAAAATACAAAATGCGAAAATTGTAATAAAAATTTGTAACTACTCATAATATTTTGTAAGAACGTTCGAATTCAACAAAAACTTGTAGTCTTTAGAAGCACACAGTAGCACGAAAAGAAAAAATTACATGTGCATGTAATCAGAAGCTGATGTTCAATTTTCTCCATCACGTCAGGTTTTTGGCACAATGATACTTTTTGGACATTTTTTAAAAACAACATACAGTGCAAGCCACGCTGACTCATGACTCATGCGCTGAGTCGAATGGATCATAGCGTGAGTCGATTTGGATGTTCTCGACTTAATTCTGAGCTGATTTAAATCGGACTGTACTCTGTTCAATTCGACTCAAGCACATTACTACTAATTTTCTCACAAACATGACGTGATGGATCCTGCGTTATTTGTGTAATTTTCCATTCAGTTGAAAAAAAATCTTTCAAAATTATAGAATATTACAAAAATTATTATATAGAAGCTACAAGTTTTGCTAGCATGTGCACACTTTAAAAAAGTTTTACAAGTAATTACAAGGTTTCACAAAAAATCACAATTTTCACATTGCTGAAATTTATTGTATTTTATTGTGAAAATATATTTCCACCACGGATCTTTCACTGAATATCATATACCTGATAGAAATTAAAATCGTACATTAACAGAAAGAATAAATAAGCCTGGTATAATTAAGCTGTTTAACAAGAAAGTAAACAATAATCGATTCGTTAAGGCAGCACTTAATTACGAGTCACGATTTTGATATCAAGAAACGATCCTGATTACTTGAGCAGTGATTAGCATAAGCGCGACCTCGCATGTTTTTTAGAAGACTGGAAAGAGGTATTTTGAATGGCAAGAGCATCTTATCGGTTAATGCTGCTAACCGAGAAAAGTGGCTCGTTATTCTCTAATTCCATTACGCTGATACGACCGGTCGCCATAAATACCTTTTGAAAATATAAGCGTCCTCTTCTCTTTCCATCCATTTAGTTGATGTCGCCACCCCGTTAGCAGAATACTAGCGAAAGTGGATGCAATTTTCATAAAAATTGCGCAGATATCGATTATCAATTTTCCGGCCGCTTTGTATGTCGAACATTTTCATTTCCTGTTTACAGGGCAGTTATTCAATCATCTGAATGTATATGGAACTACCCTTGATTAAATTTCTCGATAAAGTACTCTGGCAATTCTATACTCCGTAATAAATTCATAAAATTTGTTGACAAGAATTTAATCATCCTGTTCAGAATATAAAATAATAACGAGGGTTCTAATTATCGTTTATATTTACAAAAAATATGATAGTAGCAATATACCAGTGTTAGGCAGATAAAGAAAGAATATATTAACCCTTTTTTAAACAGTGTGGCTATTTTGATCGGAGAAACAAATTTCCGGTCATTTCCCCGGCTCGCTAAAATTGTTTACGAGCATTGAAATTAAAAAATTTGATCTCATATAGCTACAATTTTTTTATCTGAAGTAATCAAAACTGAACTTCACATTAAAACACTCAAAGTGGAAATCTTTTGAACGATGCACTGTTTAAATTGAATCATGAAATCATTTTTAATTCGAATACTCAATAATTTACGCGTGTAAAATGAAAGCTTTTAAAACTTTTCAATCAAACAATTTTAAATCAAATCCCACTCAACTGCTAAATTTCAAGTTTTAAACTATTCTAACTCGAACATTTTAGAGATTTCTGGTTAAAAAGTATACATCCACGCCATAAATTTTAACGCTCTAATTTCAAGAATGAATCAATGAACTTGTGAATGTTCACAATTATATCATTTTTACAATGTTAAGTTAGAAACATTAAAAATTGAACGATTCAAAACTTTGTTTCAAATTGAAAAATTTTTAATCAGAATTTAAAATATTTTAATTTTCAGATACTTTAAATTAATAATTGTTTAATTCTTATTTACACATAGAAATTCAACGTTTTCACCTACATATTAAAAATGAAACAATTCCAATTCTAACCTTCAAAGTTTACATTGACACTATGAAATTTTAACGATTCAAGGATATTCCGAACAATTCAGTTTTAAATTGCACAGTTTTAATATTTGACTTATACTTGCAAATTTCAGATTAATAGTCACATATTTCTAAGTATTACAAAATTGTTCTACTTTTTTGTCAAAAATTTCGAATTGAATGGGTAAAAATGGAATGTTTTAGACTAAAACAATATTTGATTGAGACTTGAAATCTATTAATTTGAAGTTATTTTAGAATTTCAAATAGTTGATTGAGTTTCAACCAGATTTTTAGATTTGTTTAACAACTAAGGCTTTTGAATAGGAACAGTTCAATTTTGAATGTTACAATTTGTACCTAAATTGTTTAATTTTGAACAAATCTAGAATTATCTTGTAAAATCAGTCATTGTTCAATTTTCAATACTCGAACTACAGTACCATTTAAAAATCACTAATTATTTTTATATTTACAGTTGATCAACTTGAAGGAATATTCGAACGCTTTTAATTTCAAGGGCTTTCAGTTTATAATTATTTAACAAGAAGATGATCAGAGTTGAAAATTTTCTTATATCACATAAATTTCTTTCCCAAGAGTCAATTTGATGAATATTAATTTGCCAAATCATTATTTTCCCATGGGAACCCATTTACGAAAAAACGGAATTTTTCAGAAACTATCTTTTCAATTTTCAAATTGAAATGTTGATTAGATTCTCACGTAAAATTATCTAAATACATATACAACTCTGATACTTATTTTTGATACAAAATTCGTCTTTTCATGAATTTTCAAAAATTACAAATTGAAGAAAATTGGAAATATAGTTTTCGACCGTTAAAATTTCGATTCATTTATCAACTGCTGAAAATTAAAAAAAAAAATGGCTATTGAAAACAAGTGTTAAAAATCTTATATTTATACAGTTTTACACTAGAATTTAATAAACGATGAATGGAAATCGACATCACTATCTAAAGATGAAACAAAAGTCCACTTCTAAGCTGAAGTGTTTCTGAATTGAGACTAGAACAGTTTGATGAAAAAATGTATATGCGTTGAAGTTGAAAATGACAAAGTGGCACTAATCTAAAATTTGAGCAAGCTCGGTTATAGACTGCGATGAAAAATTCAATTCCCAGTTAAAAGCAATGAAACAATATTCTCCTGAAATATTGAATATTTAAATACTGGTAAAGTATAATGTAAAAAATTAGCCAATTCTGAGAAAATCCACCGAGAATTTTAAGATCAGAAGGACCTCTCCGTCTATGTGTTTAAAAAAATTTAAATGGAATGTTTATTTATATGCTTAATTAATTTCAAATTTTTCAATCGTACCGATGCGGAGATAATTAATGTCAAAGTTGTCTACTTTAACATGTGATTCATGGATAATGCATAGGCACTCTCCACATTTTAATTTGTAGTAATTAAAAACTTTGGTAGAAAAATAATTAGGAAAATGTCGGTATTTGTGCTGCTTGAAAATACAAATTTTTGAAAAAAGATCAAATTTCCCCACCGTGCAGTTTCATAGATAATCTAAAAAAACATCACATGCGTCCTAAACTAATGAAAGCCAGTATATGTTAATTTTATTAGAAGTTGTTTGAAAAAACGTCAAATGTTAATGTTTCCGGAAAATATCAATAAATTTGGAAATAACCAATTTCTTATTGTCTTTGGGCTAATTTTGAAGATGATTTTCTGCAAGTCTGTTAGAATACTGTTTTATTAATTTGTTTTAATTCAGTTATGAAAACCTGACTTTATATCAATATTGATAAGTTCTCTAAATTAAGCTTAGGTTTTTATTGCATCGAAGGTAAAATTCTAGAAATATCTTGTAAAGTCACTAAAATAATTAAGAAAGTTATCTTTAAAACTAGTGCAAAGAGATTTAAAAATATTAATTGCTTTTTGATTTATTAACATTTTTCGGAAACATTAAAATTTGTATTTTTTTAAATAACTTATAATCAAATTCATATATTGCTTTCAATTTAAGACCATTAGGCGTATAATTTTATCAGGTTTCGTGTAGTAATTGGAAGTAAATTTAGAGTTCAATATTTTTGAAACTAGAGTGCTTTTATAAAGTATTGAAAAATATAGGTCTAGAAACTTTTGCACAGTAGTGTATTAAATTCTCTTATAAACTATCCAATGTAGGTATATTCTTTTTCTGCAAAATTAAAATCTATCACATTAAAAATAATACTTGTTAAAAAAATCCAAAAAATACCGTTTCTAGTATGAATTTAATAGAAAACTGCTATTTTGCAGTTTTTGGGTTACTTTCCAAGCACAATAACAATGGTTTGAAAGGTGGGTGGGGAGTCAAAATTAAAATTTCCTTTTTTTTTTTGTTGAAAATAAAGCTTTTCCCGTATTTAAAAACCCATGTTAATTTCAAAAGCTCGGGGGCACGGGTTAACTTTGACAAAAAAAGAAAACAAGAAAAATGTTGTGTTGATAAACTGTAAATATAAATTAAGTATTTATTATTAAAATTGAACTATAGTTCGACTCATAATAATAGAATAATAATAAAATTGATTTTATAAGACGATTATGAATCTGTTCATAATTAAATAATTTATAGATTTTTACGTTAAAATTTGAACTATTTTAATTCGAAAGCCTTAGTAATTAATGAAATGTTTGCATCCGATTGAAACTTCAAAATGTTTTTTCAATTTTCAAAAACATTTTGATTCATATATTCATAATTAAATACTTTTATTGAATTTCAAATCCTATTCAAATATTATTGCATTCTAAAATACTCCATTTTTTAAGCATTCAGTTTGAAAATTTTTAATTAAAAAATTTTTGTTTCAATATTTAATAATATTTGACTGTTTATTTGAAATAAAAAATTATAAATCAATCATTCAAAAATAAACTAAATAAAATTGAATTATTTAAAATGAAATAAACCTCTAATCGTTCGAATTTCAGGGTGCTGAATGTAAACTTTAAAATTTGCATTGTTTCATTTTTTTCTAATTATTAATTTGTAAATGACATTTTTCAATTTAGATTTTTCAAGAAACAACATATAATCACTAAATTGTACTGCTTTTAAGTTAAAATAGTTTGAAAATGATATAATTTTGAACACTTACAAATTTCTCTGAAAGAACTACGGACACGCTTCGAGGTTCGCTATATCTGTTATAATAAATTTAAAATTAGAAAGTAAAAATGAAATGTTCAAAAATAAACAAATTGAAATTGAATTATTCAAAATAGAATAAGCATCGAATCATTAAAATTTTAGAGTGCTGAAACTGAACTTAAAAATTTGCATTGTTTCTTTTTTTTATTTATAAGTGACATTTTTGAATTTAAATGTTTAAATAACAATGTAAAATCCTTTCATTGTAGTCTTTCAACCTAAAATTGTTTAAAAATTATATAATTTTGAACATTCAAAAAATGTATTGATTCATTCTTCAAACAATTTCATTTCCTAAAACGCATTCTCTCCTTTGCCTGCTTGGTCAAGCTTTGTTTATAAAATACCGATGCGGACCGAAATCAGTTCTCTGAAAGAACACATTGTGTCGCACTTATGCTACGCATCTACATTTAGAATTAGGATAATTATATTTCATGAGGAAGAATATTAAAAATTATAATTTTATTATGAAAAATTCATTATTATGACACTTATTATCATTACACATCTAAGTACTCAAAACTTATAAGAAAAATACTGAAAATAGTTTCTTTTTTTCAAATTAGACACAGAATATTTTCCGCCTGTTTGTAAATAATTTGCAATTGTTTAAACAATTGTTATTCGTTTGATAGGGGGGGGGGGAAGCAAGCTTCCGTTCTGTGACATGAGACACAGCGCGTGTGTCAGAGGCCTGCGTTACACTTTCTAGTCGTGGTTTTATTTGAATCAGGCGCTACTCCGCATATCGAGGTCTAAGATGTTTACAAATCAAAAACATTGAGATTTTAGTCACTTTCAAACGGATAAACGGAACAGTATCGTGACCCGACAACACAGTTCCCTATCTCCAGCTTGTCTGATGTACGTACTCGACACACTCATTCAAACGTATAGCACAGTAGCTGAGTGGGTGAGGCTCACTTTGATGTGCAAAGAAGTCCACTCCATTCACTGTGCGTTGGGGTATGTCTGGGACATTCGTTGGGAACAACTAAATGCACCGAGATTGAAACTCGGTGAAGGTGCCCAGATTCAGTGTATATAAAACCAACCAAATAACCAACTTCCTGGAATTTTTTTCCCAAATCGAAAAATTACGTGTCACCTAATTTCCTCTAAAAAACAACCCATTTTATCGCTGAGAGATTCTGCGACTTGAAGTAAAGCACCTACCTGATTTGAATTGGATTAATTAAGTGCAATATACGTTTTCATTGTGAATAAGTTGCTACAAAATTACTCCAGCAACTCTAATTGTGACAAGTTTCTCTTCAATACTGAAGTATAGGTGTCTCATTTCGTTGCTTAGTCCAACTTTGTTTTATTTACTCCTTTTTGTATATAAAAAATTAAAACGATTCTTAACTAAAGTGCCTTACTGCAGTATTTCCGAAGCGACTTTCACATAACTTATAGCATTAAAATTATAAACTGGAGAGGATCTCTTCTCTTCCCTTCACTTATTTTCTCATAAAATAAGCTAGCATCCCCATTCCCTTCTTCAGGATCAATTCAACTTAACACTCGGGTAGCGTCTAAAAGTTAAAACTTGCCACGTGGAAATTGCTTCGTGTCGTTATCAGTATCCTCGTTATTAACGTTGTACGCACTTTTTTTCTCTGTCTACTACCTGTTCGCAAGCTCGGAAATCTTTCGGGTGGAAAGATGCGCGAAGAAAGAAAAGTCTTCTAGTTAAGCGAGTATACTCCAGAGACTTTAATGAATTCCAATGGGAGGACAGTATAAGGAGGGGTTGGAGACGCCGCCGAGACGTGGCACGAAGCGAGGATAAAAATGGTAATTACGATATAAAGGCGTCTCCGGGATAAGAATGCTCTGCAGAGATGAAAAAGACTAGGCGAGAGTCTGAGTTGAGGACCACAAAGTTATGGGCCATCCATAGACTTGTATACAAAAGAGGAGAGGAAAAGAGAATCTTTCTCAATTCAAAATCTCTGCACAGCGAGGAAGGAGTTATTTAAGAGTTTATTATGAATCTCATTCTGTAACGCTCATCGCGTGAGACTTCCTTGCTCACATATCATGCACAAAAAAAATGATTTGAATTAATGAAAATTTCCTTGGTTCAAAGATATGATGGAGCAGAATTTGGTCGAAGAAATATTTCTTCCATTCAAAGAAACAAGTTCCTGTAACTATATTCGCTTTTTGTAACGATAGTGATAACGAATTTACTTTAATAAATAAGTAACGAATTGGTAACTAGTTAAATTTTTTGTTAAAAGTAGCTATCAAAATTGTGACTTTTTTAGTGACATTCGAAATAAAGTTCACAAGCATTTTTTGTGAAAATCAATTTAATTGCTTTTGCAACTATTTTCATACACTATTTGAATTCTGGCTATCAGCTTTCAGAAGATCCTGTAGCGCGGCATGAGGAATCATATTGCACTCGAGAAGGGGCAGATTGAACGGCGAAATTTTGAAAAAATTATTGCTGTTAAAAATAAATAAGGAATATACAGAGCTGCCAGAGCCTAGTTTACCTGGAAAAAATGAACTATTCAATCCAAAAAAGTGACTCAAATGCTACTGTCCTGATGATGAAACTGTACAACTGCAGTTTGACATAAGTGTCACCTTCGTGTTGCGGCGTAGAAGTAAACAGGCCTTACGTTAAACTGTAGATGTTATGTTTCTTCATCAGGACAGCAGAATGGGCTAAATGTGACTAATGTGCCTTTTCAAATCCAAAGAATTCGACTAAATTTATAAGAATTTCATATGAATTTTAACAAATTCAGGATAAATTCAAGAAACAAAACAATGAATCAGTGACCCGACCGAAGCGTTCGTTTCGTTACGTTACGTTAGCCAAAAGGTACCGAATCTTTCATTTCCTTTTCGTTACGTTCTGACAGATGGGAACAAAATTAAAAACGAGATTATTATATCGTCATATTTTACTCGCCTGCCTTTTAATATTTACATAAGATGCACAAGGATTCGAATAAACTTTTATTTACGATTACGCGCAATAATAAATTTCGTTACAATTTCGGTAATTTGTATAACGTAACCTAAATCAAGTGAATATACGTTTTGGCAGTATAGAAGCAGAACGAAAATCGCGAAAGTATTTTGTTTCGTTTCGGTCGGGCCCCAGCAATAAGTCAAATGATATTCGAGTGAATTTATAAGAATTCAACGGAAATGAGAAGAATTCGAAGACTATGCATACACGTTTCTAGTTACGCAACTAAATTTATATACTTACAATTACCAGAAACTATAGATTGGTGTACGAAGTGACTTGCGGCTCACGACATACGTTACAACAGACAGCGTTACTTATGGCTCGTACTCACAACTGTTACTACATTTGATGGAAAGAGACAACGTCAACTTGTACATAATAGTCCAAGAGCTAGTGACGTTTTTCGTGAAGTGAGAGTATAAGTCCTAGTTTTTCGCTTATGTGTCTGGGAAATGGCCCTTCTTTCGAAACCCGTAAATGCCAGACGCCCTGCCTGGGGCGTTTGGACACCTGAGCCAGGTGAAAAAATCGGAAATTTGCAGTGATAGTATAAGAGCCAATTTTCTTCTAGTATCGATTATTGATGCCCCAAGTTTATTATTATTCAATCGCCAGACCGATAGCTTGGGGATAACATACTGCCAGACTCGATAATTATCAATAAAAAAAAGTTGGATTTTGCAGTGAGAGTATAAGGTCTGGTGTTTTCAATAACGTAAAGAATAGTATTCACAGGTAGCATTCGTAAAACGACAGACCGAAATTTCGGGGAGAACACCTTGAAAATTAAGTTTGAAAATGAATAATTTTCCTCCAAAGTGTGGGCCAGAGCGGGGACCGAGGGAAGTGGCCGGCAGTCGAAGTAGCCGTTATCCCCTCCATTCAGCCTTTTGCCCTGACGCTGCTGCTCCCTTGTCCCTCGGTCCCCGCTCAGACCCACACTTTAGAGGAAAATTATTCATTTTCAAACTTAATTTTCAAGGTGTTCTCCCCGGAATTTCGGTCTGTCGTTTTACGAATGCTACCTGTGAATACTATTCTTTACGTTATTGAAAACACCAGACCTTATACTCTCACTGCAAAATCCAACTTTTTTTTATTGATAATTATCGAGTCTGGCAGTATGTTATCCCCAAGCTATCGGTCTGGCGATTGAATAATAATAAACTTGGGCCCCCAGGCAGGGCGTCTGGCATTTACGGGTTTCGAAAGAAGGGTCATTTCCCAGACATATGAGCGAAAAACTAGGACTTACACTCTTACTTCACGAAAAACGTCACCAGCTCTTGGACTATAAAGCTAATACAGTCGAACCTATCAATAAGGCCGCTAAGAATAAGACCGCTTCCCCTGATCCTTGCTCGAGATCATTGAGACGCATCACCCACTCTTACGCTGAATTTGAAATTCTAGCCAGTCACTACGAACAGTGCAGCCATAGAAACCGCAATTTTTATTGTTTTGAGGAGGCTTTTGATATTATAAATTTCATAATATCGTAAAATATTATAAAATATGAAAATGTCAAATTAATATTCGATATATTTGGATAATATAAAAAAGCGGCTGATTGGGATTTCGAAGTCAGCGTGAGAGTGGGGAAAGCGTCTCGGCGAGCTCGAGCAATTTATTACTCGAGCAAAATATTACGAAGTATAATCTCCTTGCATTGTTTTCAATCTATTAAAAATATGATACTTCGATTTTGCCATTTTTTCTGATATCTTTATCAGTATAATATTTTTCAAATAGACAAAATGTAAAATCAGCAAACTTGCGTTTGTTAGGAATTTTATACTCAATAATTGAAAAACAAAACGTGAATCAGTCGAGAATTGCGACCTGCAGCTTCATCCTTTCGCGAAAATCCATTTCTGAAGCACTGTGCGGTTGTCACAGTGGACCGCGAGTTTTGCTGGTGCGCCTCCACTCAGTAACTCAGAAATGCGTTCCACAGAGTGCGTGGCGTCCACGCACGCGTTCGCGTTTGCGCTCGGTAACAGTCAGCAGGGTAACTGCGTGCTGCCTGCGGAGTCCGCTGCAAAAATCTTCGAGTCGCCAGGGTGAATTTACCTCAGCCGCAGTTCCCTGCTGACATTACGCCACTTCGCTAATTACCAGCAACGTTTTTTACTCTCAGTCTTTTCAGTGTTTCTTGTGCAATCATGATTTCAAATCTGTCAACTGTCTCTATTTGAAACGATATGAACTTATGAATGTATAATAAGTCTGAACAAATTTATCCTAATTAGAAATCACCTCATAGTGATAAATAGTAATTAAGGATCGATGAACACGCGAAGAGACGGGTAGCCTGCTGCTTTTTAAAAGTTGAAGTCAATTAAATAAGATACACACCCTTTCAAGAACCATTGGCAGGGTGGGAAGAGAGAACTTCAGAAGTACCAGTAAACAGGCTTAGCGCTCGAAAGTTAATTTAATCCCAGCGTAATAAGTTAGTAAAGGAAGAAGAGACAAAGAGCTAGAGGCAGGGGTTAAACAGGGAGAGGGGAAACAAACAGTCCAAAGGGCCTGGAGTTTCGGTCGGTAAAACAGAGTGAGGAAGGAGGCAAAGAGCGATCGGTTTATAATGATACCCTGCAAGAACCACCCGTCTTTCGAGCTATAGGGGTTTCTACGAGTAGCGCGTTGCGGTGAAGGAACTTAATTACCGTTTAATGAAACTCTCCGGAGAAATGAAATCCTTATCTGGCAAGAATGCGCGAACGTATACGTACGACGGAAGGAAATTCTTGATAATGCCGGTTGGGTTAAAGAAGAGGGATGGGAGAGTTATGAAGAAATGAATATGTGTTATGAAGACGAAGTATTGTTAGCTTATTTTATCACTATTTTAATTTTTTTGTCATATTATCATTAGTTCAACCGGACTTATAAAAAATTGTGATGTTTGGAAAATTAACTAATGAAATAATCAACAATGACAAAATCTGGACAAAGAAACATTCGACAATTTTAATCCTTATTAAAAAGAATCAGGATGTCTACCCGATAAATGATTTGAAACTGGCTTTCTTCTGGTCAATTGTTAATTTCTGCCGGGGAAGTTTTTAGAAGAGTTCGAAAGATTTGAATGGTTTCAAACAATTTTGAAAGATTGTAAGAGATTACTAAACATCTTAAAAGATTTAATTTCTCATTTGGAACAGGGAATTTTGGAAAAGAATTATAATTCTGAGATGAAACCTCAGATCATTTTTTGTCATGAGAATCACAATTCAGATTTTGAACAGAAAATTTTTTTAATTCAAAGGAACTCTGATTTGGAACAATGAATTTTCGAAATCTGAGGAATTCTGACTTAGAACCGGGATTGTTTCTGTTAATTTCCTTTTTATGAACCAGAATTGAAATTATTTTCCAAAATTTCCCGTCTCATGTCAAAATGTCTCATGTCGCTGTTCCAAGAAGAAATTATAATTATTTACGAAAATACTTGTTCCAAATTAAAAGGTATAATTCTTAACGAAATTTTCTGTTCTAAACTGAAACTTAAATGGAATTTATAATTCTTGTCTCAAAGTACAAATTATGATTACACATTTAAGAATTTTTCCAGTTCCAAGACAAAATTACATTTATTTCCAAGAATTTTGTGTTCCAAATCAGAATTATATTTATTTACAATATTTTTTTTTATAATTGAAAAATATAGTAACTCCTCTTCTCTAAAGATTGGAAGATTCTCTAAAGATTTCCAAAATCCAATGAATTTTTAGTTATAACAGGGATTGTTTTTGTTAATTTTCTTTTTATAAATCAAAATTAAAATTATTTTCTGAAATTTCCCGCTTCGTATAAAAAATTAGCTGTTCCAAGAAAAAAAAATTTTCTGACAATTTCCCTGATCGAAAGTAAAAACTATAATTCTTCCCAGACATTCCCTGCCCCAAACTCAAAATTATATTTCCTTACTAAAATTCTATGTCACAACTTTGAATTATAATTATTAAAAAAAATTCCCTGTTCCAAGCCAGGATAACTGTAAATGTTTACATGAATTTATAAAAATATCTCGTTTATATATTTTCCCTGTCCCAACTCAGGACTACAAATCTTTTAGAAAATTCCATCTCTCTGAGTAAAAATTATAATTCTTTACGAAATTCCATGTTCAAAAGTTAAAATTATAATCCAAAAATTAGGATTTTCTTCGTTCTAAGGGTCCGAAGAAAACCCTTTATCGAAAATTTATTTAAAACAGCAGTCGAGAAAAAAGGAGAAATAATTTGGAGTCGTGCTCCAAATTTAGATTAAATTCATATTTTCAAACTTTTTGGTCATTCACAAATTTACCATACATTTCCAAATTGTAAGAAATGTCCGTAATTATCCACAATTTCCTAAATTCATATTCAAGTCAAAATAAAGTTTTCCAAATCCCTCCATATGAGCAGAAATAATACCTGCTTACACAAAACGTCTGAAAGCATGCATTTGTCATGAAAAATATCGTCTGCACCAAGGGGGAGGGGACCTTTTACGACTCCTGTATTTTTTAGTATTCATTTCCGGCTCGCTCGCCTACGACTCGTACTGAAAAAATTACACTCGAGGAAAAAGTACCACTTCTCCCCTTTAGTGCATAATATACTAATTTCTGTAGGAACTAAAAGTTAACAAATTTTAGAAAACCTTCTTACTTTGCGAGCCACTTTACTTGTTAGTAACAGAGTTGGATAGCAGCTTATTACAAGTAATTAACTTACTGAAAAGTTAAGTTATTTGTAACTTTTAGGGTAATTTCGTTACTATTTTAAAAAATAACTTGCAACGTAATTTAGTTACGATTTTTGCAGTAATTTGGAACTATTATATTTGTTATTTTGAAGTTACGTATTTTTTGTATATTCTATTAAGAAGGGTTTATGGGTCAATTATGATGGGTAGAAAATTATTCTCTTTTGGATGAAGACTCAGTTCCTTTGTAGAAAATTCATATTTTCGGTTTGAAAATGAAACTTTTTTGTAGAAAATTCGACAATTTAGTGAAATTTTTGTTTCTTTCTTGATTCAAAATTTAGCTTTTTCGTTTCAATACTTATCTCTTTTGGTAAAAAAATCTCATCTGTCTTGATTGCAAATTCAACTATTTTGGTAGAAAATTAATCTGATTTGGTTAAAGTTTCCGCTATTTTATTTAAAAAAATTAAAATCTTTTTCAGTGTAAATAATACCTACTATTATAATTTTTGTTAAGAATTCATCTATTTTGGTTGCTAATTCATGTATTTTGTTAAAAAGTCAACTATTTTGGCAGAAAGTTCAACTAGTTGGTTGAAAGATAATTAACTTCTTTGTTGAAAATTCAACTCCTTTGTTGAAAAGTGTTCGTTTTAGCTTGAAAATCACCAATATTGGTAAAAAAAATTCTGTAGAGGGTTCAGCTATTTCCTTGAAAGTTGAACCACTTTATTAAAAAATAAGTTGTTTGGATGAAAATTCATAATTTCTGTTGAAAATTCCAATATTTTCGTAGAAAATTTAACTATTTCGTTGAACATGTACATTTTTGTTGGAAACTTAACTTTTTGTTAAAGATTCGTCTATTGGGATTGAAAATAGTAGAAAATTTAACTATTTAGTTGAAAACAAACTTTATTGGAGAAAATTAACTTTTTGATGAAAAGTTTATAATTCCTTCCGGTGAAAAAAATAATTTTTTGTGGTTAAAAATGGAACCGTTTGGTTAAAGAATGTGACTGAAAAATCTTTCTTGCGATATTTTTCAATATTTTTTTTTAAATGTTAGGAATTTAAAGCATTTCAAATTGAATCATGCAAAACGTGTTTTATCCGAAATTTGAAACATAATCTTAAAATTGTTACATGCATTTCAGAATGGGGTCTTAAATCTAGACGAAATTTACTGAATTGAATCGAACAATTTTGAGGTTTCAACAATTATAAGCATTCTTATCTAAAGTCATGCAAATAGTATTTTCAACTACTTTATCACTCAAAAGTCAAAAGCTAAACAATGCGGAAAAAGAAAATTTGTCCAGAATCTGATAACGCAGGATTTTCTCATTAACATGCCTATTACTCAATTTGATTTTATTCTAAATGTATATTATTGTTTACTTACCGAACCATTTTGTGCGTATTTTTTGTTTACTTCAACTCAAGAGTATTTCTATTTAAATTAAGTTTTTATGAATGATCATTTCAATTATTGTTTTTTTTTATTCAATTATAAGATTAAGAAATTGAAAAAAGTAACTTTTTAGGTAACTTGAAGTTACAAGTAACGCAACTATAACAAGTAACTTTTTTTTGCTAAGTAACATAACTGTAAGTACACTCATCTCCCGAGATAAGCACCCTCAGTGTATGCTATTCCTACTGATGGCCTCGGAATGTGGTCATGAGCGGAGCGAGGGTCGTGCTTCCGTTATGTCATGCCTCGTAATCCACCAGAAAACGTTCATACGACCCTGCCTGTTTACGTTTGGATTACTCCAAGATATGCTGAAGGCCAATGCAAGCAATGCCCGAAATCATACTTAACTCGGGAGTTGAGTGTAGTTACTCAAAAAAAAAAAAACTTACCCAAAATTGTTTAGTAATACTTTCACACCTTGGATCTCCGTCTTGTTTCAAGGCAGTGGCAAGAGTTAAAGTGTAATTCAGCGAATTGAAGCATTAAAGGGGAGCAGATGGAATAAGGGAGGGTAAACGTTGAGAGTATTATGTGTCAGAGAAAATATCTGGGCTAGCGTTTTATCGGATATTCGGAGTGCTGCAGGCAGTTAAGATTGTCGTGTTCGCCTATTTCTTCGACTTCTTCCTTAAATAAGTTAATGCACCGTGTACAACCACGCCTAGGATCATACGTATGTACATATAAGCAGTATTACAGTATCCTCATCCGATCTCCCCACCATAGTTTTCATATTTTATTCATCCTAGGGCGAAAATATATGCCGACTACTTTCGGGCGAATAGCTGCTGCAGCAACGACGTTTCTCGGCATCCGCCGATTTTCTTTCGGAATAAGAGAAAATAGGTGGGTGTCTTAGGACTTTCATGGTTGAGACTTGAGACTTGAGACGCGCGCGGGTGAAAGGGTGAATATCGTGGGATGAGAGCCAGAAGAAAAGAGAACTACTTTTCAAACCTTGCGTGAGTAGGTACTGGGTACACGTAGACTCGTAGAAGGAATCGAAGAGAGAAATGCCCTATAGTTTGGCATGGTGAATGTTGAGTCCTCCTTAAATTCACTCGAATTGAAATGCGACGACTCGCTTACTCGTATATACGAACAAGCCTCTTCCTACGTACACTTCCAGATCACAACTTTCGGATAAAATGTACTCGCTTGCGGTACAAAATATGTTCCAGAGGTGTTTCGGTTTGTAAATATACTTTCCTTAGTAAGGCCGTCACCAGGTGATAAAATTTATATGGATATCTCTTTACTCTCACTATGTGAAAAAAGTGTATATGCCATTCCGCACCATCCACTCTGTCTCTTTCTTTTGTCATTATGCCCCATATTTCTACGATTACGAGTATGTCACTCCTGACGCTTTCCAGGTCAGGAATATCAGACCTGGCAGCCATCTCATCGATTTTCATGAAACTTAGTGAAGTTGTAGTGATTTATGAGTAATATTTTTTGGCCAAAGGATTTCCGACAATTTTGAAAATTCTGGGAGCTACACCATTTTGAAATATTAGGTCGACTTTTCTTTAAATTGAAGGGTAGAGATGCAAAAGGAGTCAAGCGCCAAATTTTCGAAATCGGGTTTATTAGCTCAAAAAATCAGATGAATTCTATTACACAAGCCTGCCAAAGGATTTTTTTGGGGTATCATTTTTCAAAATTTGTGTTCTTGTGTTCACAGTCCGAGAAGCTTTTCTAACCACAAAGTAAAAAACCAAATTTCATTTTTCTCGACACTGGCTAATTATTTTTAATTACTATTGGGTCCCTTCCGTTCAGCACTGAATAACCTAAAACACAATTCCACATTTTTTGGAAATATGCAAAATTATTATTGTTATCGTCATTATTTTGAAGTTGAAATGTCAGTTTTACACCATTTCGAAGTCATAATTGGATTTTCAAATTTCGCGAAACTGCATGATTTTTTTTAAACAAACTTTTTGGAAATCAATTCGTCCATTCAATAGCTAGAATTCAAATTTTTAGTTTTTTCTTAAACTGCAAATTGACTCCACAATGAATGTTGAAACATGTTAAAAGTCGATACGGACCCAAAATCTAACCTTGAAAGGTGACCTGTTTTATTCAATTTCTCGAAACCGGATAGCTTTTCGTGAGCAAACTTTTTTTAGTTCAATAGAGCATAAAAGTATCTCGAAAGTACTATCTTATTTATTTCTTAAATGGTCCCGCTGAATTTACAACATGTTTTCAGTCTCTCCTGAAAAAAGTGAAAAATGGCGCTTGACTCCTTTTGCATTTCTACGATTCAATTGTAATATTTCCGACACTTTTTTCGGTTTCTAATAAAACTTATAGACACTTTGTAAACCAAGGTGCTGTTTTATATTAAATATGGAACAAAAAAATGAGAAAAAAAATTCTGAAAAAATCTAGCGTATTCCGTTAAAGATCAAATCAAAAAATTGTTTAAATTTTTCATCAAAATTTTTTAAATTAAAAAAAGTACCAATTTTCGACGAAAAACACTAATGTAACAAAAATTATTCCAAATTCAAATCTTCTCTGAAATTAATGATTTTGGTTTAAAGTGGACGATTTCCGATGAAAAACGCCAACATAACCTCAAATTGTTCAAAAATTGTAAATCTCTTTGAAATCCATATCTAAATTTCCGATAAAAACCGCGATTTCAACCTATTTAACCGATTTGGCTTAAACTTGGAGGGAATTTTTTTCCGGGAACCTCGAAAAATTCCAAAAGGGAAGGGACATGATATGTAATCCTCTATTCGAAAGTCAATTCTTCGGGCCACCCTATTGAACCTAATAAAATTATTTGAAACAGGTGCATTAGGTCCGTTTAATAAGTCTTTTGAAAAATTCTCCTTTTCAGAGAATCCTCAGTCTAAAATAGCTTGAACAATAATTACTTTTTAGCGAATAATTTGGCTGACAGCAAATCTAAAAAAATGGTCTACATATCTCTCATACATCCGAAGTTATACCGTCTTGAAAAATGCCCCTTTTCATGAAATGTCCCGGATTAAATTTTTTTTAAATTACCTACTCCTGGTGCACTTGATGTAAAAGGTCCACAAAAAAAGTGTCTTGAGCGAGAGGTCAGAGTATGGTATATATATGTATTTTGAGGCGCTAAATACGAGTCTAGCATTAGTTTTTTCCCAGGACAACAGGGTTCTTCCCCTTGGCGCGGAATATACCCTTGGAAATTAGCTTTATCGAGTAGGAAATAACCCTTCGTATTGAAATCGACTGACAACAGGTCAGAGCATGACATCTTTATGTATTTTGGTGACTGAAGACGAATCTGACATTATTTTCTCCCAGCACGTCAGGGTTTCACCTTAACGCGTATAATGTTCTAGAAAAGCAGGTTGTCCGCATATGAAATTACCCTGGATATTTAATTTATCTTTCCGGATGAATTCAATTCCAAGGGTAATTTCATACCCAAAGGAGCTGATTTTCAAGGGAAATTTTCGCGCCTAGGAAAAAACCCTGACGTGCTTGTTGAAAACTAATACCAGATTCATATACGGCGCAACAAAATACATATAGATATTACGCTTGACCTGCTTTCAGATGATTTCAATAACAAAGGTAATTTTATACCCACATTGAGAAAAATGGATTATACCCGGTAATAAAAAATATGTTACCGGATATAATCTTAGACTATTAACTATGGGAGAGCGATCCAGATTATCAGAACTACAATCTATAGATATTAAGAAATGGATATTACAGGATAAATCTTGAATCATTAAACTTTATAATCTGAGATAATAAAATCTATAATCCAAGGTTTTAAAATCTAATATCTATATTAGAATCCTGGTCCATTATATAACCTCATATATATAGTATATATATAGTAATTTTTTCAAACGTATTTATAAACCGATACAAAATTTTGATAGACGAACTCGGAACTAGAACTGGAAAAAAATTTCAATTTTTTAAACACACAATAAGCAGGAAATAGGCTATCATGAGACTACAAAAATGAAAGTAAAGGGGGCTTAGTTTCTGCACTTGTACAAGTGGCAGTGATGTGTAATGAAAAGAAATATAAGCTTACCCATTTTCCAAATCTAAATCACGTGTGATTTAGCACTAATAATCATTTTATAACTTAATTTTTACACTTTTTAATTCGAATATATGCATATGACACGCGCCTTGATGCGATGCGACGTACCATCTGAGACTACACAGACGCCTGGATGTTTTAAAATCTGAGATGTTACAATTTAATGCCTAAGATTATAAGAATATAACATCTAAAGAATATATTTGGTAACATCTTCACATACACTGCAACCTCTGAATAAGCTCTCCCCGAATAAGACCGCTTCTCCTATACTTCGTTCGAAAGTTGGCCCCACGACTTCGCGCATCATAGAATCGGGGGCGAACCTTCGAATAAGACCGCTCGTGGAAATTGCGTTTTGATCTTAATTTATACTTTGAACAATAGTAATGAAAATTTCAATTGATTGTAATCAATTTCATTAATCTATTGTTAATTCTTATTAATATTAATATATTTTTCTACAAATATATTAATAAAAATGTTTAATTATCTCAAAAAAGGTAACACAAAGTAACATATTCAGCAATCTTTGTTAAAAAATATATTTTTCTAATTCAATACCAAAAGAAATAGTATCACATAAAATTTTCTCAAATACTGCTAAGTACTTCTTGCGAATACAAATGGAGTATTTTTCCTCAAATGGACATTTGACTTTACTCATAATACAATAAATATTGCACTTATTTAGAATAATATATTGAAAATATTTGAAATAATACTTACACGAATGCAACATTAAAAATTTTGCATCACTTTTCTTTTACTTCGTCAATTTTCAAGATTTTAGTACGTAACACTATCTCTATGATATAATAGATTTATTTAATGCAAAGTAATATTAAAATTGTTGAATAATAGCGATGTTATAAGCAAAGTCGCCTTTGCCCCACTGCACAGTGGGCCAGGAATCACAAAAAGTGGCCAAAATTCGAATTTTCGACCGAATGGTATATAACACCATACTTTCATGTTTTCGAGGTCGCTGAATCTGAATCTGATGTCAAAATAGTGAATTTTGCAATGGCTGAACCAAAATGGCGGCTATTTTTATCAAAAATTTCAAAATCAAGTGGTATTATGCATTTCACTCATTCTTTAGAATATTTTTCACATATAATTTGGGTCTGGTAGATTGAGATATTGTGATTGAAGACTGAAAATTGGAAAACGGCATTTTACTCTAAAAAATTATTATTTATTATAAGTTTTTTATCTGTTTTTCGTTATCATCACAATAACACTTTGAATACACAGTTTGAAACGAGTAAACTCATAAGAGGAATATTTTCTTGGAGAAAACCATTAAATTATTCGATTTCTTCGATGTTTTCGATTTCTTCGGATTCTTCGGTCTCTTCGATTTCTTCGGTTTCTACGGTCTCTTCGATTTCTTCGCATTCAAGCTCCAGATGGTCTGATATTGCGAAAGTTCTCTGAAGTCCAATGCCAGTGCAATCATCATCAACATCATTATTGCCATCATCTTCATCATCAGTTTCTTTGTCATCGATGATACTCGAATACGTTTCAATTTCAGGAAATGCAAGCAACTGAATGACTTCATGTGGGAGAGGCAATTTCATGTTTTTATTCAACCGAGTCATGAGACTCACAGTAGATATTTTGGAATCAGTGGAATCCATCGATCGATAAAAAAGGTCCGTCAATGTTGCTTCACGACTAGATTTCCTGCTATGATTTTTTCGAAAATTCTTATAACTCTTGTCCCTAGCTTCTGATGCTTCTTCAGCAAGCATGCCCACAGGCAGTAAACTTGTACTGATGATTGCAGATCCATGTATCAAAATCTTGTGTAGAGTCGAAGACATGTTAAACCAATTGTATGACTTCACGTAGATTTCAGCAGTAGCATTGCATAGGTCTCCGAAAAGTACTGGATCGATTGGTAGGTGACAAGGCAAGGCAATCAATATGGTACGAAAATTACGAAGCAGTTGTTCATCAAGTCCCAAAAATGTAGCGAGTACAGCTGGATTTTTGAAGACTCTACGAGCAGTGTTTCCATCGTTGCTCGTGCCAGCTCCTCCATATATTGGTATGCCCACTTTAATCCCTAATTTCTGCCATATAATTTTCTGAACTTCTTTCTTTCGTCGTGCAAATTCAGCTTTATCTTTCACGGATCTCATTTGCCATTTTTTCACATACAGTCTGTAGGCTATGTTCAATATCAACTCAAGAAGTCTTATCCAAGCATGAAGAGGGCTGATTCCAAACTGGAGTAAATTTGGATTAGGTATGAATGTCCCTTTGTCCCTGTTTGAGAGATCATTGAATTGTTCAGGCGTAGCATGATAAATAGGACATGATTGCATCGATTTTGTGTTTGTGATTGTGCTCAAAACTTTACCATCTATCAACGTCAACTGCAGAGAGAAGTGTATTCGTATGCAACAGTCTCCAAGCATAATTCCAAAACATTCCAATTCATTTATTTGCTCTTCTATTGATTGCTTTTGTTTCAAAGTTAGCGCAGAAGTTTCTTTAGCATATTTGATTGAGATCGGTCGACACATTCTTTCTGATTGTGAAGCCAAGTTATTCCATATAACATCTCCAGTCGAAGTTGTTAATCTCAGCGGATTACACGAGGTAACGAACAAACTCGAGTCATCCAATTTTTAAGAATTATTTTGTGCTTTGTATTGTTGCTTGTAAGATGACTGCCCTGTGCTCCCATCAAATTCCCAGGAAAAAATGAAGACTGCTCCAATTACAGTAGGGTTAGAAGTCTGGATAATTTGGAGGAAGACTTCACGCTGTAGTTGAACAACTCTTTGGGCAGTATGAAACAATAGTGATTGAAGGTTGACTACAGCTTCTTCTTCGTTTATTTTGATGTCTTCTTTTGGTGGCCTGCATTGTGCTTTCACACCCCTTACATGATTGTATGCTGGCCAGACGTCTGCTTCACTCGATTTGGATGCTAAACGTATATTCGAATAAACATTCTTCGAAAGATCGTTGTCCAAGATGAAAGCCAGAGCTTCTTCGGTAGTCTTAGGTACAACAA
The DNA here is from genome assembly GCA_932178445.1 of Andricus quercusramuli. Taxonomy (NCBI): domain Eukaryota; kingdom Metazoa; phylum Arthropoda; class Insecta; order Hymenoptera; family Cynipidae; genus Andricus; species Andricus quercusramuli. Next base: position 63,553 of record CAKNXH010001773.1, read on the forward strand.
GACGTGGTGGATACAGCAACTGATTGACTTCTGTATTATCATCATGTGAATTCAAAACTTTCTTGATGATTTTGCCCAAATCGGTCATTTTAGAATGATTTGTGGCACATTGAGCTGCCATCAAAATTCTGAGAGGATCGTGTTTGCATTGCTCACTTACCTGCAGAATAACTCGTCTTTTAGATCGATCTGACATTATGGAAAATGAAAGAGAAGGTCGACCAGGGCCAGAAGAGCTGGAACACGCATGGTTTTCTAACATGAACTCAGGAACTTGGAATGACGAACTCAGCCATTCTGCATTGTCGTTTTCGAATCTCGCTCTCTTCCTACTTGCTTTCTCTAATTTGATTTTTCGTTTTTTTGTAAGGGTTGAAACTGCATTCTTCAAGCGATTCAAATCTTCAGGTTTCACTTCGTTGACTGCTACATTAAGTTTTGTGAGAATATAATGAACCCCCTTTTTTCTCTCTCATTATCATTAGAGATATTGTCCAAAATTTCTTTCTTCGTAAATTGAACCATCGTTTCATTCACGTATTTTCATGAGAATAACCTTTTCTACAGAATCTATGAGCGAATGACGACTCAATGATAAATAACATGAACTTTGCTTAGAAACAGAGTTGTTGATAACTGTCAATTTTAATGGTGCCCAGGCGCGTGCTCGCACTGTTTATAGCTGTTTTTTCAATGGCATGTGAAAACGCGCAAAAAGGCGCAAATTTTTATTAAACTACACATCTTAAGGAACAAATCGATCGCATGCACTCCTTGATACCGAGGGGAATGCCGGGGAATGAACAATCGGCAGATAGTACTTTATGAAAAAAATGGAAATTTTCATAGATAAAAGGTAAAAAAATATGATGATTATATAGCTCGTTCTCGGACACAGATCGATTTATTGGTTAATATTGAAGGTAGAAGGATGAAATATATCCACGTTTTCAATTAATATTAGATTATACATCACTATTTCGAAAAAATAAAATTTCAGAAATTACGTTCGAAGTTTAATGTTTGCACGTTTGTCAAAGGACAATGAGGAGTCAAATTTGTAAGTTTGTTTTTGGCCAGTTTTCGTGATTCCTGGCCCACAGTGCACCGGTTGGCGCTGCCCCTCCTTACCCAATAGATATCTTACTCTGACCTCTTGCTGAAAATATTGTTTGGGTCCTGTGTTATAGTTCCTTTTTTAATACTGTGCAAATTTTATCACATCGAAATTAATTTCTTTTAGTATTACGGACTAGTCTGCATGAAGAATTAGGTTTCAGTTGCTCCGCATATGGAATCAAGTCTATTTTTTTCGATTTTAACACTTTGACTTTTGGTGATAAAATAAACAAAAGCAGGTAATTCTGCAGCAAGCGATAAAATTGTATGGAATTTTATGGAATACAGTATCCTTCCACCTATCGCGAAAGTCTGGGACTGGAATTCGCGTTAGGTGAGGTCCCCTACCAATTCAAAAATCTGTCTCCCCTACCCCTTTATCTAAATATATGATTCGTTGAGAAAATCGAATCTATTCAAAAAAATTAGTGAAAACGTTTAGCGGAGAATATTTGCAGATTAATATGCTAATTTTAAATAGCAATCCTGAAAAACTATCTGGTTTGTTTCAAATTTTATTCAGAAATTTTTTATTTTTTTTATTTGACAACTCTAGATAAGCATCTAGGTTTTTCCATATAAAATAATTTGTATTGAATTTGTATTTGCCTGAAATTGATAGCCATTTATAAATTGAAACTAACTTATTAAATAGGTTACATTGAACGTCAACATTTTTTTGAAAAGTCGGTGAAGTAGGGGAAGTCGTGATAAATGGTAGTTCGATAGGTGAGAGGATACTGTATTTACTATTGTGTATAATTTGTTAATATTTGATTACGTGCTGTGAAAATTTATGTTTGTTTATTTTATATACAAAAATCAAGCTATAAAAAATATTCTTGATTGCATATACAGAGCAACTGATTAAGTGAAATTGTTTATATTCTTCAAAAATTTGCTACTAAAACTACTTGAAATTGTCAACGTGTACTTTAAACATGTTACTTCTCAATAATGGGCACCATTGAAGAAAATAATCTCGAGCGAAAAAGCTTTTATGCTAGAGTTTGAATATTGGAAATTAGTAGTTTACATCCGAATAAGTGTTTACCTTTGAAAAATCACGATAATTTTTTCATTTTTCATTTGACCTAATTTTGATTTGCCTGAATCGTTATTACCTAAAGTGTATGGTTTTAAATTACTACTTTAACTATAATGTTTATTTGCCATAACTTTCACTATATCGAATTGTCATTTCTTTTAAACTGCTATTTTTGCTATTGAAAGAATGATTTTATACCTGGCGTACAAATTTCAGCAAATTTAGCTGTGAATTCGATCTCGAGTGTTTCTACCTTGTTTATATTTATAATTACATGGTGCTAATGTCACGAGCACTTTGCTTCCCGTTAGCAAATGTATTTGCTTCCTCATAGAGGAAGCATTAGTTATTTTTTTCAATAATAGGCCAACCAAATTCTTCATTTTGATCAATTTAAAAATAGAAATATACAAAAAGTGCAAAACTACAAAATAATACAAAGAAATTTCCAACAAAAAGACAAATCAGACTAATCAAATTTTGTATTCGAAATGATAAGCTTTCGAGCTGGAAAAGGGAAGGGAAAAGTTCTGTCGCACCCTATCCCTGTCCCAGCTTTATGATTTCTTTACAAAAATTGTCAGAATTACTCTATTTGGAAATTTATGATCAAAAAGTCTTTTCTATTCCTGCGTTAACTTTGAATTATGTCGATAAAAAAGTTTTTCTGTTTAACCCTTCGATGGCACACTTCCCGACGCATAACGTAGTTGGCATACTGGGGTCTTTTTCACCCCCCAAGTGAAAAAGGCTTCCCGCAAAGAGCCAATTCATTATTTTGTGTAGCTGAATTTTTTACACACTCTTGGAGAGTTACTTCAAAGAATGCCGTAGCACACTTAGTTCAAAATTTATTTTGAATATGAAAAAAAGATTGTAAAAGTTAAAAAATAGTGAAAAGTGACATTTTTCACGAAAAAATTAAGAACCATTAATGCCATTTTCCATTTACCATTAGTACCATTTTTAAATGTCGAAGGGACTTGAATAAGTTTTGACATGCCTGGGGTCTTTTCGACCCCAGTGTGCCAGCGAAGGGTTAAAACTGATGATTCAGATATTATGAATGAGCATAACTTCCCTGATCTTCAATAGAGTGTATTATTATTATAGATCAATCGATTTGCCTCGAATCGAGAACTCTTTTCCGATTTTGCATCAATTTTGAATTACGTTAGTGGAAAAAGGTTTATTATAAAAAACCGATTTTCAAAATATATAAATTACCATAACTTCCCTACTCTTTGATAAAATGTATTGAAAACATAGGTCAATCGATTCGTTTCGAACCAAGGAATCTTTTATGTTCTTACATCAACTTTAAATTATGTAGAAGAAAAAAGTTTTACTATAGAAAACTTTATTTGCGAATATTATGCATTACCATAGCTTCCTTACTCTTCAATAAAATTTAATCATATTATAGGTCAATCGATTCGACTCGAATCAACACATCTTTTCTGTTCTTGTATCAGCTTTTAATTTTGTTAATAAAGAAAGTTTCACTATAAAAAACCGATTTTAAAAATATATAAATTATCATAACTTCCCTAATCTTTGATAAAATGTAATAATATCATAGGTCAATCGATTCGTTTCAAACCAAGGATTCTTTTACATTCTTGAGTTAACTTAACATATGCAATAATATTATAGGTCAATCGATTTGTTTCGAACCAAGGAATCTTTTATATTCTTGCATCAACTTTGAGTTATGCTAATGAAAATTTTTTTACTATAAACAACCGTATTTTCAAATATTATGCATTACCATAGCTTCCTTGCTCTTCAATAAAATGTATTAATATTAAAGGTCAATCGATTCGTCTCGAATCAACACATCTTTTCTGTTCTTTCATCAACTTTGAATTTTGTTAATGAAGAAAGTTTTACTATAAAAAACCGATTTTCAAAATATATAAATTACCATAACTTCCCTACTTTTCAATAAAATGTATTGATATTATAGGCCTATAGATTTGCCTGAAACCAAGGAATCTTTTATATTCTTGCATCAACTTTGAATTATGTTAATGAAAAAAGTTTTACTATAAAAAACCGATTATTAAAAAATTATTGAGTGCTAAAACGGAATGGACTAAATATTTGTAGAAATCCTTCGGTCAGTTTCAAGATATCAGTGAAGAAAATAAGCCCTCTAAAGTTCATAAATTTATCTGCAACCGTTTTTTAGTAATCGTGTTCACAAAAAAGCGTGACATCCACACACACACATCCGGACAATTTCTTATAACATTGTATTAGACATTTTTAAATTAGAGGGGGGGGGGGTTAATTACATTAATTGGAAAATGTTGGAAAATGTTACCATTACATTGATACCTCTATGAGGAAGCAAAAGTCAGTCAATCAGTATTAGAGACATTAATGTAAGCCTTAGACTTGGTATCCGTTCTCAAAGGTTCGGTTTCTTAGCCACCTCTACCAAAATAAGATTTTCTGACAAAGTTATTATGCAGAATGTTCATTCAAACGAGAGTAACCAACAAATAAACCTACGGAACTGTCACTCGCCGATTTTGATGAAGCTTCGAAAATTTGTAGAACTAGGGAAAATAATCGACAGGTATTTTTTTATATCAGCTGAGAAACGATTCTAAGGGTAGAATCTAACCCTCGTGTCCGAAAAGAAGACGCCATATTGGATCCACCATATTGAATTTCGTAATTTTGACCTCAGATTTGGCTCCAGCGATATCGAAAACCCCTTGAAAGCATCTCACATTTTGAATCACCCGACTTGTTGCAGTTGAAACGTGAAAACCACCCTTCATATACAAGGGATAGTTTCTACCATTGTAATTGTTTCTCAGCCGATATAAAAAAATACGCGTCGATTATTTTCCCTAGTTCTACAAATTTGCAAAGTTTCGTCAAAATCGGCGAGTGACAGTTCCTAAGATAAAATAAAAATTGACTTGAAATAAAGTCTTATCATATATAGCAATTCATTGAATATTTTTTGATCCACTGAATCTGAAAAGAGACCGATATAAGAACACGATACGCAAGGAAACCCTTTTAGATTGGAGACGAAAATGTATAAACCTAAATTACGCGTTGAGTTTCTTTAAGCCGCTGAAACGAATAGTACCAGTATTATTTGCATCAGGTTTTGACCAAGTGGAGAAAAATGGACATGATGTTCCCAAGCCGACTCTTCTGGTCAAATGTTATTCAAATTTTCCAATGCTGTTCTCTCGTTCCCATTCATAGTAGAACATAAATAAAGTACATCCTCTAGTAGATTTTAATTCGATTAATCAAGGTTATTGATCGGATGAATCGAATATTACTAGTTTTAATGCCATTCAATTACGCTGAAATGAGAAAATGATAATAAATTGCCAACTGGTAAATTAATTTGACGGAATGTGGGTGAAGAGGATTCCTCTATAAATTTGCAATTAGAGAAATAATATTGCAAATGCATATAACCCGAATGTAATAGCAGGACCTTTTGTATTCGAAGAGCAGCCAGAGCACGCGATGAGTACAAAGTATATCCAGACATTTGAGCAGAGGTAAACTATTGTTCGCATTATTCAATCGTGAGTGAGAAGATGAATGAGAGAAAGAGGCTCAAAGAGAACCCTCAGACATCTCGAGCGAATCCCACTGTATACTAATTGCGTAACAATGTAGGTTCGAGAGCACCCTCCTTCCGGATGCGTGTTTGTATAACCTCTGGTCTGGTGCTCCAGTTAATGTGATTAAAATTTGAATCTGTGAACGTTACCAAATGCTAATTTCTCACGTGAAATAAAATAATGTCATAGAGATATACAAGATTTGTCAAACAGAATTCTCAAGATGTTTGTGATATCGCTAAAGCGAAACAAGGTGTCTACAAGGGTGGTCCATACATAATAGAAATCCATAAAAAATCTTAAAAATTGAAAGGGCTATCAAAAATGTTAGTTCCCTATGAAGAAAAAATGACGCAGAATAAATTTGAGCTAAAACCAACAATACCTAGTACTCCCTCATCGGCCTTGAAGCTTTTCAAGTCTAATATCTTTCTTATTTTCGAATATACAACAAAATATCAAAGGGATTATTTTCTTGAACTTTTACCGCGAATTTAACGTTGGAATTAAATTTTCAGAGAAGTTAATCTTAATGGGTGTTTTCCGCAATAATATGATTTTTTAAACATTAATACTAGAAAACCAAAATATGTACTTTATGATAGGAGAATGAATTCGTCTAGAAATTCTCCATCGAGAAATACCCACCAAGATTAATTTTTCTGAAAATGAAATTTTACCGTTGAATTCGCGTGAAAATTCAAGAAAATAATACGTTTGATATTTGTTGTTAAGTTGAAAATAAGGAAGGTATCAAGCTTGAAATGCTTCAAGTCCGATCAAGAACACTTTCAATTTAAAAAATTTTAATTTTTGGACCACCCCAGACTGTCTACTAATTTTCGCCCACTAAATCCCCAGTTTTTTGGCGGTTGTAAATATCAAATCACCCTTACAAGAGAAACCTACAACCATCCGAATTTTGTTTAGATTTATATTCCTCCCAGTAATGTTATTCTTGAGAAAAACGGCAAAATCCCGGTCAGAGCAGGTGGTATTGCTCTGATTTTCTGACTGGAAAGTGCGGATTCGATTCCTGCTGCTGGCATTTTTTGCATTCTTCTTCATCAAATATTTTGACTATTAAATTGATTTTAATAGAGCCAAAATTATCACTTTTGACGGTTTTTTAAAACCTTTATCACTTCCGAAGCCTATATTTCAAGGATAAGTCAGTTTCTCGATATCCTTAGAAAATTCTGATTTCTTATGCAATTTTTGGTTAAGAAACATAATTCATTACTTTGATTTAAAAATATAAATATTAAAATGACTAGAAAACAAACACGCACACTACGTGCTCTATTATTTTTATTTGTCTCATGCAAATGGTAAATTGAAATATAAAACTAATATTAATGCGAACTTTTTTTATTTCATAGTATCTATTATGTACAATAACATAAAAGCAAGGACAATAATTTTAATAATTGACGAAAATTAATTTCTTGAATTCAGCATTAATATATATCAATATTAACATAGGCCATTATTATTCAAATTATTGTGAATATTCTTTTCAATAAAATGATTTTTTTATCAACAATAGCAAATGTAGATGAAAACACTAACATAAAATTACAAAACTTTTTGTAAGATTGTAAATCTTCTTTTATACCTAATGTTTTTTGTTTAAAATCAACAATTTCCGCTAAAACATGTCAACATACCCTGAAGTTAAACATTAACACAATTAGAAATTGTTCAAGCTTGTAAATTTTATTATTTGAAACAAAAATCATTGGATTTGCATCTAATGTTTTTTTTTTCAAGTACCAACTTCAGGTGGTATACATCAAAATAACCGGAAGTTGTTCAAAAATTGCAGATCATGCCTAAACTACAATGATTTTTATTTTAAAATACTAATTTTTGTTGTATAACGCTAACATAACCTTAAATTTATCTAAATTTTTGAAATTTTTTAAATACTGCTTTAAAAATAAAAAATACCGATTTCCAACAAGAAACACTGCATAATCTAAAATTGCGCGAAGATTCTACATCTTATTTAAATTATAATGATGGTTCTTTCAAAATTCCAATTTTTTGCGTAAAGCGCTAACATAATCTAAAATTGTTTAAATATGTGAATCTTCTTTGAAAAATAATTTAAAACAATTAAAAATACTAATTTTAGACGAAAAACACTAACATAATTCAAAATTGTTTAAAGATTATAAATCCTGTTAAAATTATAATGATTTTTGGATCATAATACCAATTTGTGGTGCAGAATGTTAAAGTCACCTAAAATTCTTAAAAAATTATCGACCTTTAGAATCTAATGATGTTTGTTTGAAAAACAAATAAGGATAATTTGTAGATTTCATTTTCAAAATTTTTTAATTAATTTTTCATTTTCAAGTAATAAAATGCAAATCAGGATTTGAACATCAATGATTGCGAGAGATTCGAGACATAATTGTTTTAGACAGGATAATAAATATGTAGGAAGTGCTTTTTATTTATATTCTATTTTTATATCATTTTATTATACTATTTCTTTGTATTGAATATTTATTTTATTCTTACAATACTATTTTTATATATTTTATTTTTATCTCATATCAAGATAATAACCAAAATAGACACGTTCAAATCAGTAAAGAAAAATGATAATTTTCTATGAAAAAAACTTTTCTTGGAGTCAAAATGGTAAAGGTTGAAAAACCAACTTTTTCATATGAAAAAAATGTTTAAAATTTAATATTTTTGCTTGATCAGGTTACAAACTCGGACCGCAATCGCCTGATTTAACCAGGAGTTGAAAGACTCTCGCATGGTGTTTTATAGTCCAAGAGCTGATGAAATTTTTTCCGGCTGATTTTTAAATGGCTGAAAAAAATATATAATGTAGCCTCGGATGGGTACAATATGAAATCGAGTGACTGCCAGCTCGAATCCGTTGCATTTGTTAATAAACAAATTGTTTATAGTGTTTTTATAAATAAAGAACCGACCAATCGCGTTATGCATGAAAATTTGTTAACATATAGTAAAAACATTGCTAAAAACGATTTCGAGTGACTGCCACTCGAAATCCGTTGTTAAGTCGTGACTGCCAATCAAAAATTGCGAAAAATCTTATTGAAAATTCGGCTGATTTTAAAATGCACGAACAAAAAAAAATAATTTAATTGAAGGCATGAGAAAAATATCCCCGAGTGACTGCCATGTCAAAGCCGTTGTTTTCTACTGACTACCAGCCCCCAAAGTCCGCGCCGCATCGTCCGGCCCGTGCTGCATCGCTCTGTTTGCGCTGTATTTCTCAAAAAGGTCAAGGTCATTCTTAAAGTAACTTTCAACTAGGAATCCAGTGGTGAACTTGAATTTGACCTTGAGTTTGACCTTCAAGGTCATTTCAAGGTCAACTTTGTTTTTTTAAATGGGAACCAATATTTTTGACAACGGCAATCGAAAGAGCGGGAAATTTTACGTTGAAAAATGTACTTAGGTCATGGGTCAAGGGTCACCTTGAACTCCAGCTGAAGGTTATTAGGCTTGACTCAGGTATGGGGCGGGTCCAACCTATACTGCTGCGGCTTAGGTTTTTACGAAAAATGTCGAGATCATTCTTGGAGTAACTTTGGGTGCAGTTCCGAAAATTTGCGACAAGGTGATTTTCATGGTGAAACCACAAAAAAAACCATAAAATCATGGTTTTTTCCGTTTATTTCAGCCATTACGAAAAATTTAACAAAATTGTTCAAACAAAAATTTAGATCTCATTGAGGTACACATTTTTTGTTCCAAATATTTTTTTCTGCGAGTGATAATTTATGAGAAAATTAGTGATACATCGATTTTCATGGAAAACCCATGGAAATCATGGACTTTTGCGTTTATCTAAGCCAACACGCACAATATCGCCAAATATTCCAAACAAAAGTTTTAGATCTCATCAAGTTATATATTTTTTATTCAAAACATTTTTATCTACGAATGATATTTTTTGCGGAAATTAGTGATACATCCAACCGTCAGCTCTTTCCTTACTGTTCATTACCATGGCGACAGGCCCTAAGTGGCGACGAGAGACCTTAAGTAATGGCAGCAACCACCGTCTGCAACGTTTCCAACGTCTCGTGGGAGCAGATGGCACCCCTGTCATTTGTCACAGAAATAATGTTGGCCAAAACCTTTCCCCCATCCAATGTCCCGTGGGGGGCGGAAAGGCACCCCTGTGAATGGCTACAGAAATAATGTTGGTCAAACCCCTACCCCTTTCCAAGGTCTCATGGGGGGCGTAAAGGCACCCCTGTGACTGGTTACAGAAATAATGTTGATCGAACCCCTATCCCTTTCCAACGTCTCGTGGGGAGTGGAAAGGCCCCTCTGTGACTGGTTACAGAAATAATGTTGGGGCTTATTGCACTGAAATCTGTTACATTTCAGCAGATGTATCACTAATTTTCTCGAAAACTATAACTCGTAAAAAAATTGTTTCAGACAAAAAATGTGTATCTTGATGAGGTTTATAACTTTTGTTTAAAGATTTTGCGAAATTTCGCGTATTGGCTTAGATAAACGGAAAAACATGATTTTTATGGGTTTTTTTTATGGTTTCACCATGAAAATCGTCTTGTCACAAATTTTCACCATCACATTCGTAATCAGCGAGTCAAAATACATAGGTACACGGAGTTTGAAAAAAATCGGAGAATTCAGCTATTCGGAACTTTATCCGTAACTTTTAACGAGGAATCCAGTGGTGACCTTGAATTTGACCTTGAGCTTAACCGCCAAGGTTATTTCAACGCCAACTTTGTTTTTTTAAATTGGGAAACCCTACTTTTGACAACGGCAATTAAAGAGCAGGAAATTTTTCATCCAAACATGTACTCAGGTTATAGGTCAAGGACGACCTTGAACATCACCTTGAAGGTCAAACTCAAGGTCAAATTCAAGTTCACCACTGGATTCCTCGTTGAAAGTTACTTCAAGAATGACCTTGACCTTTTTGAAAAATACAGCGCAAACAGAGCGATGCAGCACGGGCCGGACGATGCGGCGCGGACTTTGGGGGCTGGCAGTCAGTAGAAAACAACGGCTTCGACATGGCAGTCACTCGGGAATATTTTTCTTATGCCTTCAATTAAATTATTTTTTTTGTTCGTGCATTTTAAAATCAGCCGAATTTTCAATAAGATTTTTCGCGATTTTTGATTGGCAGTCACGACTTAACAACGGATTTCGAGTGGCAGTCACTCGAAATCGTTTTTAGCAATGTTTTTACTATATGTTAACAAATTTTCATACATAACGCGAATGGTCGGTTCTTTATGCATAAAAACACTATAAACAATTTTTTTATCAACAAACGCAACGGATTCGAGATGGCAGTCACTCGATTAGATATTGTACCCATCCGAGGCTATATTATATCATTTTTTCAGCCATTTAAAAATCAGCCGGAAAAAATTTCACTAGCTCTTGGACTATTACGTAACATGGGTGGATTTTTTTAAATCCATTCAATCCAGCCAATGAACGTCGCTTGACAAAAATAACTTGAGGGTCGCGGTAGAGGTGGTGGCCCCGCAGCGTTGAAACGAAAGAATCCCTCAAAGAATCCTTAGGTTTCAAGGCCGCTGAAATAGGTGAGACTTCACTGTATAATAATTTGAATCTTTATAAAATTTTTTATCCATTTGTGTACTTGAGAATTTCGTTCGACGCCCACAGTGTTTTTTACGAATTGTTAAACTGGAAAAATTCGTTAAACGTCAATCATTGTATCAATTACCCTATATATGAGATTCTCTGGTGTATCTGATTTGATCAGGAAAATAACAAAATGGACAGATGAACCATAATTAAAGAAGAAACCTTATTTCTTGAAAGTAATCGGTGAAATGAAGTTTTCATCATCTTCTCGCCACTAAAGGACGAAATTGCGCCACAGGATCTCTGAAAGATGCAGAAAAGGGAAGTAAAACGCGAATACCGACCAGCGGGACGCAGTTTGCGGAATTCTGGGTATTCCAATCGGGGAATTCCGCACGCACGTCCCAAGTGCAGTTGGGAGGAATGCATCTATCGATCCTCTAGATCGGCCTTAAGCTCTTAAATGAGAGAGAATCTCAGCGAGCTTTCGTCTCGTTAGGATGGTACATGCATTGCCCAGAAGATGAATCGACGAATCCGAGCGGTATTCAGCAATTCACTACGAATGAATTTCCGCCAACATTTTACAAATTCTAAGGGACAAATAATAATAAATGTTAAACTAAGGGTGAATTTCAACTTTTCAAATATACACCTACGCATAAAATATCTCACGTTCTTTGAAGATTAACTGGTTTGAAAACATTCTCAGTGACAACTTTGGAGATAAGAAGTTTTTATCAGATTTTTTCAAAAGCATCTTCAGACATCACAGCCCAAAATGCTCTAAAAAAGAATAAGGTGATTTTTCACAAAAATAAGAGAATAATGGGAGAATAAATTCTTTTGAATATATATATATATATATATATATATATATATATATATTGCAGTTTCAAGGCTATGTGATGAGTGGGTCACGTGACCACACAAAGCACCACATCGAGTTGAAAATTTGGGATACTAAATAAGAAGCATTAAGAAAGGTGGGTCTCGTCCTTGATTTTTATAATTATGGAAAAAGTTTTTTTTTATAAATAATAATTCTTTTTTGCTTTTTTCATGATTATTAAAATTTAGGACCAGACCTACCTTTCTTAGTGCTTCTTATTTTTTACCCCAAATTTTCAACTTGATGTGGCTATTCGTGTGAGGATAAGTTAGGAAATAAAAAAGTGTCGGGAAGAAAAAAATCCGGTCACGTCACCCACTCGTCACATATTTTAATTTTCAACCGAAAAAGATCAATTTTCCACCAAAAGAGATAAATTTTCAACAAAGGAGTTGAGCTTCCAAGCTGAAACGTTGAATCTTTTAGCCAAGTAGTTAAATTGAAGAAAACATAAGTATCAATGAAATATGTAGTAACATTTAAAAATAAATAGTTAAACTTTCAAGCAAGGGACGAATTTTCCACACAATAGTTGAATTTCCGAGCTACGAAGATGAATTTTCAAGCAATTGGTCAAATCTTCAAACAAACAAAATTTAACTTTACCCAAAACGGTTAGATTTTCAATCAATTACTTAAATTTTCAAGTCGAAAAGCCGAATTTTTTAAAAGACAGTTGAATGTTAAATCCAAAAGAACGAATTCTCTATCAAAAAAGACGAATGTTTCATAAAACAGTTACATTCTCAACCAAGAAAGAGGCAATTTTGTCAAAATAGCTGAACTTTGAACAAATAAATCAATATTTAACATAATAATTAAATTTTTAACCAAATAGTTGAATCTTAAACCAAAGAGATGAATCTTCAACTAAAATGAGGAATCTTTAATAATAATAAATCATTTTTTAAGAAAGGAGTTCAAACTTCAACCAAGTAGTTGGATTTTTATAAAAAAAATTAATTGTCAGCAAAACATGTAATAGTTGATATTTCGAAAAAAAAATAACCGCTGAGTTCAAGCAGGAACACGAATTATAAACAAAACAGTTAAACGTTCAACAAAAAGTTTATTTTCAACCAAACAGTGAAATTTCCCACCAAAAGAATGAAATTTGTAACACAAAAAGACGAATGCTTAACAAATCCGTTAAATTTTCAACTCGGGAATATGAATTTTCGACAAAAATTCTTTTTCAATCACATATAGTTGAATTTTCAACTGAGAACGATCAATTTGCAACCACAAATGAAATACTTAAATTTTCGGTTCAAAAAATGAATGTTTATTAAAAAACTAATTTTCAATTAAATACTTTAATCTTTGAACGAAAATGAATTGTTAACAAAGCAGTTCAATATTCGGTTGCAAAAATTAATTTTCAACCAAAAATCGAATGTTGAACAAAATCGTTGAGTCTTCCACCAAAGAAATAAATATTTAACAAAGCAGTTACCCGTGCGAACAAGTAGTTGAGTTACGAAAATGAATTTTCAGCCAAGTAGTTCAATCTTCATCCAATAAAATGAATTTCTAACAAAGTAGTTCAACTTTTAGCCCAGCAGGTTGTTGCAGTTTCAACTCAAAAAGATGAATTCTCAACGATAAATGTAATAATGGCAACATCTACGGATAATTTCATTCACTGACCAAAAAACAATTTCAACCAGTATATGAAATATCAATGTTCAGCAGAAAATGGAATGGTTAACATTTTAGTTAAGAACATTAACTTTCAACTACAAAAAAAAACCATTTTTAAGAAAGCAGTTTAATCTTCATCAACCAATAAAACGAATTTTTAACAAAGTAGTTCAACTTTTAACCAAGTAGCGGACTTTTCAACGAAAAAAGATGAACTTTAAACAAAATAGTTGAATTTTCAACAAGAGAATTACATTTTCAACCGTATGTCAGAATTTTTAACCAAAAGAGATGAAGTCTGAATTAAAAATATAATTACTAGTATGTCGAGTTCGGGCAGTGTGTTATTCGAATAGAGAGAAAGCTCTGATTTTTACACATGTGCTTATAAAGTTGTATATCAAGCGAAGCATTCCAGGGTTTATATCTGACAATAATAGGTGAAGGTTGTTCTCGTTTATCATACCAATGTTGCGCAAGTAATGATTTCTAACGGGCGAGTAGATTGGACATTTGGCGAGGAAGTGTAAAATGTCTTCATTTTCTCTTAGATTACAGTTGTTCCAGCTTTAGAGGTCAACTTAATGATGAACCTGGAGGAGGCTCTTATTTGAGCAAAAATGCGCTTAAATAGGAAAGGAGCGTTGAATAGCAGATATTGCTGGGGTAGCGCATCATTGTGTAAAAATTTACTTTATATGTAACTAAGGTTGCTGTTTTTCAATCGTAACAGATCCCGGGAATAGAAAAAATCACGGTATCTATCACCTATAGTATCGAGTTGAGTTATAAGATTGGGACCATTGAGATCCATGAGATTGTGACTTATTCCCACTCCCTCCAAACATCTAATAAGTTGACCTAGCCAGTTATATTAAAAAATGTTGCTATTTGCGGTTTCGACTAGTTTTATCATACATGATTTCGGTTCCGCTACTGTGGCCATACCCCTTAAAGATTTTGTCCAATCCAGCGGTGTATATTCATTCTCTAGTATTTTATTAAAAAATGTTTCGAGATAAAGACGCCAATGAGATTTGATCCGGCCCCGGAGCCTTATTTACTTTACTTTTGTTAATTTAAAAAAAGATTTCGTTAGCTGTAATTCTGCTATCCACTTATGGGTGTCGCACATCTGTAAGCAATGATGGTGACAGACGTCTGAGAGGAAGTGTCAGACGGAAGAAGTTTTCCCAAGCTTTTGTAGAAAGGATAGTAGATTTGATATTTAAGCCTCTGAATCTATTAACAGTATCCCAAAATGTTTCGCTATCGTTGACACTCTCAAGGCTCACCAGGATATTGGATTCTCTTATTTTCTTATTGGGGTCTATCAATTCAGTTCACATTTGAACCAAAAACCCAGAAAAGGATTAAAAAAGGGAGGTTTCTTTAAAATAGGAGAAAAAGGAAAATGATTTAAAAAAGGGAAAATAGGGGAGAGACTATGTGGTCTGCATATTCCCCTTTGGATGATTCTGATAAGAAAAATGTATTTATAAACAAGTGCAATTTATTACCTTCAGTATGCTCGTTATACTCTAATAGTTGTTGCAGGAATATTAATTTACAGAACGCTAACGAGGGAAAGGGTAATTACGAAATGGGACGACCGCAAATATTTCAACTCTGCGACTATCTCCCCTCATCCCGTATGCCTTCCTCACGCTGATCTGCCTTGTCCCACCGAGACAAAATTAAATTCATTATAAAGCACTATCGCGCAGTAACGCGCTCATGTAAATTTTGTAATATTATGCAGCATTTCTAATTATTCTAGAGTGACACTCAACTTCGCAGGAGTGTAATACTTTTTTGATGAAAAATTATACTCTCCAAACTGCGGATTCATCACGCCGGATGAAAAAACCGAACGTTAAATCAACAAGTAATATAACTGCGTATTCGTAATACATATGTTTTGAGAAAACAATGATTTATTATTTATGAATGTATAAATACAAAGTGCAAATTTATACATCCCGGAATAAATTAAAATTACTGAATACTAATGCAGTACATTTACAAATATATTAAATGCAGATTGATTTGAAAAAAATCCATTTTTTTATTTATAGCTCGACCCTTCTGTTAATTCCTGAGATTCTTAAGTTAATTATTATTTATATATAATAATCTACCATTCATTCATTCAGTCCGCATTGAAGCTCTAATGTTTCCGCTCGATTTCCACGTGTTTTTTGTCTCGCGAATTTTTCTGCCATGTACGATTGACGAAACAAGTATATCAAGCTAAAGTAAATGGCAGCGTACCCAGAAACATATCGGGGAAAGAATAGTGAAAATTCGTGAATGCGACCCTAATTCGAAGAGATATAAGAAGCCCTAGAAACACAAGAACTTGCATGAGAAAATGCATGGCCGTGAATAAGGAAGTGAAAGAGATGTGCCAGGACAGAAAAGTCAGAAAAGAAGAGCCTCGCATGATGACTTTGTGAAGCTCTTCGCCTGGCGTGATCGTTAAAGAGATTTATCAACGACCTGGGTCGGATCAGTGTTGCGTAACGAACATGTTATTTAAATAAACAACACGGGAATTCTAGATCAATCTAAAAATCTATACCAACCCCCATTACTCCCTTCCTCACCGAGAGTTTTACATCTTGTAAAATTGTATTGATATAATGAAGTTGTACGCCATGTATGGAAATAATTTATGACTGATTTTCAAATTATTCTGTTTGCACATTAGATCAAAATGAGGGAATTTTGAAAGGTGTGAGGCACAATTTGAAATTGATCATTTTCAATTACCCTTCTAGAAATCATAGATCGGAATGGATTTATTATGATTGAGAGTGATCAAAAGTGGAATCGTTTCAAATGGTTGCCAACTGTGTCAATTGTTCCCAATCGCATTGAATTGGGTAAATTAATGCACTTACCCGCAATGCGCGCTCAAACACTAGCGCTCAGTCGTACACTTCTTGCGGGAGAAAACGAGATTGCAGATCACAGTGAGCATGCGCGAATAGTCTAGAGTGCTGGCTCAAAATGCCTGAGCTTGGTAATAAAGGTGCAGTTGCCGCAGTCATAACGCATGCACGGAGATCGGTTTCATTATTATTACTCCGTGTGAATAATTATCGCAACACACCTAACTCTGGGTTTCAGTTCAATGTTACGGGTTTCCTGCAAATAGTCTTGACCACACATCGGGGGGATCCAAACGTAGACAGTCGGGGCCGCCTGAACCGTTTAAAAGCTGAATACATAATATTGCGCAATCTCCGCATGTGCCTACCCGCGCGCTTCGCCTTTGCGCTACGCTGCTGTTGTTTTTCAAGGGCCGGTCCACAAAGAGAATCGTACGCGTCGACGTTCTAACGTCTATGCGTATTTGACGTCATAAGCACGTTGTTGCCAACTATCTGAGCAGTTTCGCCGTTTTGCATTTTTCGTTTTCTCGCTGCGACTGTTGGTAACAGAGTGCGTATGACGTCAAATACGCATAAACGTTCGAACGTCGCGTCGACGTTTACGACTCTCATTGTGGACCGGCCCTCAGGCAAGAGTCGCAACCATCTCTCGCCCCGCGCGCTGAGAAACTGCGTGGGCCAGCAGTTCTAGGAAGGCTTAGACCAGGGGGACAGAATCCGAAAGTTTGGTGCATCAAAATGCAGTGGTTACAATTTAACCTCAAACTCAGAATAATAAGTACCCAATTGAGAACAATTATAGTCATTAGAATGCAGGATGACGCCAATATTTTGAGACTCGCATAAAATAAATTGAGGCGCCGGATGCAAAAAGGAGATATAACATTATTTTGCTGGAGTGGGGAGGTCTCTGAGCTATTGAGAATGAAGTTTTGAATTTTTATTTTTTTATGTTTTGGTGGGACTGACGTTACAACTAGTCTCTCCACCGTACGACGAATCACTACTCAACTTGGATATGATTTCGACTCGCAAAATAAATTTCGCGCATAAAGGTGATAGTTGAGCGTACAATCTAAACATGAGTAATACAAACAATAAAGTAGCCTCGGAATGGACTGAAACTCTGATTGTCGAAATGCATGCATACGGTAAACATAAAGGTCGAGTTTCAGGCCATGAATGGAGCCTGGGTGTTTAGAATGCTAGAGGAGTGAATGATCTTAGGGTAAGAGAACTGTAAGAAACTATGCACGTAAGGAAACTAGGTATTTTATGTGTAACTGAGACGAAGAAAAAGGGTTGCGAAAGTAGAAACATAGAAAATGGGGTGTTGAAAGGCGGCTTTGAAATATAGTCAGGAGTAGGTAGTGAATCACACGGTAGTCAGGGGGTCGGTTTAATTATGAATGAAAAGGCAAGACAGTATCTCAAAGATCATGATTTTGTATCACCCATATTGCTATGGGCTAGAATGAAAGTAGGAATAAGAAGATTATTCATCATAGCATGCTACGCCCCGGTTGATAGCGATCCGAGAGTAGTCAAAGACGCATTCTGGGACACTTTAAATGATACAATAAGTATTTGCGATCAAGGTGAAAGAATAATTCTGCTAGGAAATATGAACGGATGTGTCGGTGTCCAACGTCAGGATACAGATACAGAAAGGGTGCTAGGTAACTTTGGGGATCCAACAAGAAAAAATTATGACGGGGAAAAATTAGTTAGCTTATGCTTAGAAAAGGGCCTATTTATTGCAAATACTTGGATTCGAAATAGAATGGTCCACATGTACACCTGGTATAAAGGAAATAACCGCAGTATAATTGACTTCGTTATTGAGGATGAAAGACTAACAGAACTAGTTACAGATACAAGAGTCATGAGGGGTTCCGAACGCAATACTGATCATTACCTTTTAGTCTCCAAAATGAATTTAGGACGGGGATGGAGAAGAAAGAGAACCAAACAAACGAAAGAAACGCGAATAAAGATTGAAAATTTACAGAAACCGAAAGTGCGAATGGACTTTCAAAATAGATTAAACGAACGCATAGATAGGGAAACTTGGGAATCGCTTATAAGCAATAAAGATATAGAGGGCGCGTGTAACTTTTTACGGGATATCATTGTTAAAACCACAATTGAAGTGTGTGGTGCGGCAGTGGTATGAAGAAAGTCTGGCGATGCGTGGTGGGATGATGAAATTGAGGCAGCCCGACAAGAAAAGAAAGAAGCGTACGAAAGAACGTTGCACATTACAGGTCTCAGCGATGGGGAGAGAAATAGAATTAAAAGCGATGACAGACACAAAAAAAGGAAAGTTAAACGACTAGTCAAGGAGAGTAAAGATAAAATCTGAACAGAAAAAGAGAAGAAAATACAAAACGGATTTGAAGGAATTATGAAACTATTATTTAAACTGATAAAGGAAAGTAAAAGTACAGAGTTTGTCAGCATGAGAAACAGCTTTCAACACTTTCAAAGAACTATTAGGAGGTGAAGACATAGGGCAACAGAACTGCGACACCGAACATAATGCATTAGAAAACCCAATTGAAAAAGTCTGTGTCACTGAGGTTAGAGATATAATTTAGAACTTGAAAAACGGTAATGCTGATGGTGTAGACAGTATTAACGCTGAATTGCTTAAATACGATGGCGAGTACATACCTCAGAGGTTGTGCGAATTGATAAATTTATGTATCGAGATAGGAGAACTCCCAGACGATTGGAGAAAAGCGATTATCGTACCAATATACAAAAGAAAAGGAGATAAAAGCAACTGCAGTAATTACAGAGGTATCAGCTTACTAAGTGTCGTAAGTAAAATATACTCAAAAAATTCTTATTCGTAGGGTAATACAAATTACAGAAGAAAAGAAATGGGAAGTCCAAAGTGGGAAATAAAGTTTTCTGTGCATTTGTTGACCTAGAAAAAGCATTTTACGAAGTAAATAGATGTAAACTTTGGGAAATCCTTAAAGAGTACGAAGTCAATGGATGGCTCCTACAAGCAATAAAAACAATATATACAGGCAGTAAAGCGAGTTTAAGGGTAAATGGGGAACCGAGTGACTGGTTCGATATTATGCAAGGCGTGAAATAAGGATGCGTTATGTCCTCATGGCTATTTATCATATTTATGGATAAGTGTATAAGAACGGCCCTCTTCGACGAAGAGGGCCGACGAATAAAACAAGAATCCTGGTGTTTGAGGGAAAAAGTGAGAAAACAATGTGCAACATTGTCCCTAAAGTTGAGAGATTAGAACAAGTTGACAAGTACGTATATATGTGTAGCCTATTCACTAGCGACGGAAAGCAGATGGGGAGTTAGATAGGCGCATAAATGAGGGTAAGAAGGTTATCGGTTGGGCAAGGTACATTCTCAGAAATAAAAACATATAAAAAAGCTAAAATGGCCATACAAAATTCTATATTAGTGCCGACTGTACTATACGGTAGCGAGACATGGATCTGTCAAGAAAAGGACATGAGTAAGATTAACGCGATTGGCATGAAACATCTGCGCACAATATGGGGGAAAACACTGATGGACAAAGTCCTAAACGAGATAATCCTAAAAGAATATGCGACAGGAGAGACACTAGTTGACATACGGGAAAGAAACCAGTTAAGATGGTTCGGACATCTTGAAAGAATGAAGATGAACGACTGACCAAACAAGTGTATGAAGGTAAAGTAAATGGCAGAATGCACACAGGTAGATGCAGACGAAAGAATGGTTAGAATCAGTGAATGAGACCTTAATCCGAAAAGACATAAGAAGCCATAGAAAGAGAAGAGCTTGCACGAAAAAAATGCATGGACGTGAAGGAAGCTAGAGAAGTATGCCAGGACTGAAAAGTGTGGCAACAAATAATTTATAAAAAGAATGTGAGTAGAGTGAATGAATGCTTGAAACAAAAGACCTTGGATATTATTGGATCCGAGTGGGAAACCTCACATAACAACCTTGTGAAGCTCTTCACATGGGATGATCGCTAGAGAGCTTGATCAGCAACATGGGTCGAAGCAGTTTTGCGGAACGAACATGTTATTTAAATGAATAACACAACAAATCTAGATCAATCTAAAAAATCATACCTCCTTTCCAATACTACTATTTTCCAATCGAGCGAGTAACGACTACCCCGAAAGGGAAATGACTTGATGGTATAATAATAATAATAGGGATGTGATGTACGGATTATGCGTAGGGATGTGGCGGCCCCATCGCCCGAGAGCTCCGGCTCTTGCAGTCAACCGCGTTGCTAAGGCTAACTCTCCAATGCAACGAATTATGCGGTTACGACACCAGTATTGCGCAATGCCACCCAAAATAGGCCTACCTCAGATGGAGGCCATGGTTCAGTTAGGAGTGGCAATAGGAACGAACCGAGGCGACGACCAAGCAATGGCCCTGGACAAACGCGAGAACATCGACTTAAATGGTCGGACCAACTCAGGAGGGATATCCTTACCTGTTGGGAAAGAAGTTCACCGGCGCGAAGAGGATTCATGCAGAGGTTACATGACCGTTGGGTCAATATGCACCCGGAGTATGCTCATGAAATGCCTCCAGCAAACACTTCACCCGTTCCAACAAGACCACCTTTGCAGACAGCCGATAATGCCAACATGAGAAGTAGGAGATCTATCCACCAAAAAGTCTTTCTCGGGATGGACAAATTAGCTGAAGCTGATACTGCTCTCCCCGATTTGCTCCCCGAAGATGTTAATCTGTGGAATCTGAACTGTGTACTTCACGAGAAGACGGTCTCCCTGCTTAGCGACAGTGATGTGACGATACTTCAGTACCTCCGAGTAAGACTCGCGAGCGTATTGCACAGCTTCAGTTCAAAATTGTAATGGCGAGACGGCATGCGTCAAATATTCAGTGCGTGATTAGCTACATAACATCAAAGATTCAACAGCGAAACAGCGCCTTGAACGGCGAGTAATGTGTATTCAGGAACATTCCACCTTTTCTACTCATCCTTCCCGTCTGTTCAATAAAGAGTCACGTGCCGTTAAAAATCCGCTTAATCGCGAAGAGATTCAAGTCTTCTGGGAGCAAGTATATGGAGACACTGATCAGCTAAATGAAGACGATTCAGATATATCACCCTTTCGTAACTTTTGCCAAAGTCAAAGGTTACAAGGTCCAGAGGAAGAGTGTCCAAGAATTACTGCTGAAGAAGTGAAGAAAGCTATCGCTAGAACGAAGAACTTTTTAGCGCCAGGGCCAGACAAATTCAACAACTTTTGATGGAAGAAGTTCACTTCTACGCAGCAACATCTAGCTCGTATATTAACTACTTTCTCAAACGGAGAACAACCTGTCCCGCAGTGGCTAGTGGAAGGACGCACGGTATTGATCCCTATGACCGGAGATTTGTCAAGTCCAAAGAACTACAGCCCCATAGCTTGTTTAAACACAAGCTACAAGCTATTCACTGTCATCCTCAAATAGAGTATATTAACATCTATTGAGCCGGTATGGAGTGTAATAGTTGAACAATGTGGATGCAAGAGAGGGCTGACAGGTTGCAGAGAGAACCTGGTAATAGACAGGTGTATTACCCAGGACTCGATCAGGTATCGACGCAATCTGTCCATGGCTTGGATTGACTGCCGTAAGGCATTCAATAACACAAACTATGAGCTACTTATTAAGCTCCTTCAGTGCATGGAGGTGCATCCAAAAATAGTGAGATGCATAAAAGAGCTTATGTTCTTGTGGCGGACAATATTTGTCATAACATCTGACAAAAGACAAGTGACTACGAGCTATATGGCCATTTTGCAAGACGGCGGACAACTCGTGTCCCCGAGCCATTAATCTGTGTATATTGCTTGAATTAAAAAAATGATTGTTGACCGCAATTGTACGAATGATACTTTATTTAGCCCGCACAAGTTTTTTTCCGCTGTTCAGAATGGCCTAGCATCACTAACACCTTTGGTGCTCAGAAGTAGTGTTCAGGAAGCAGAACATACGCTTCTACTGAGAAAACATACTGACAAGCCCCGTCATGGTAAATTCTATGGAATCATACGTAGAGAAGAGCTCTCGACTGCCGAGCGTGCAAGCAAGAGCCAGAAACACTTGGACATGTTCTCTCAGTGGATGCTCAAAATATGCACGCTACGGGTACATAGAGAGACACAATGCGGCTCTAAAAGTGTTATATTACCATCTTAGGCACATCTACGGTGCTGATCTATTGCCTGTCTTGCCACACGCATCAGTGGTACGAAGCCTGATATTGTCCTCCAAGATATCAAGAACGCGATCATTTACGTGATTGAATTTTAGGCACCAGCTGATGGTAATATCACGGCAAAGGAGGATGAAAAACGGGCGAAATATCAAGTACTTCTTTTCGAGCTGAGCAGGCCATACCAAGGCTACGATGTCCATCTTGTATGTATGTATACCATTAAGCCATTTCCCTTTCGGGGTAGGCGTGACACTACCCGATTCGGGTAGTGTTTCTAGGTGGATAGTTTATTGTAGTGAAGAACTACAAGTGTGGGCCCACCACAACCACGACGCCAACAGCACGCGATAGTATTATTCCCGAATGGTCACCCATCCAAGTACTAACCGCGCCCAACACTGCTTAACTTCAGTGATCTAACGAAAACTGTTTTTTTTCAGCGTGGTATGGCCGTTGTAGTTCTCATAATCGGCTGTCTTGGAGGTATGAAAGCTTCATCCATTAGCCAACTTAACAAGATTCCGGCTTACCAGAGTCAGGCTCATTCCATCGCGAACCGGATGCAAAAGGCTGTTTCTTCTGGGATCACTTCATCTGGTCCGTCAACACTGTTCCTCATAACATTCTACAAAGATTGGTAGTTCTAAAAAAATATCCAGAGGTGAAACCTTCATCTCCAACTCTCCCGTATGCCCCGTAAGGTCATCCGCGGCTAGAGGTCTGACTCCAAGGAACAGTGTTGCACGATGTTATCTCGCATGAATTTCCCGCTCTTGCTTACCTGCTAGGACAGAAGGAGTAAAAGCGGATGACGTACACTTTCTAGTTGCGTCGGGATTGGTTGCTTTGAGGAAACATGATCGTAGCTTCAGGAGCCTACAACTTCTCACATAATAAAATTGTGCATGGAATACCAGATTCGTCGCTTAGGAATGAAGCCCGAATTAAACGCTTTGTTGAGACGACGGACCTTCTTCAAGCCTTCGACCAAATTTCCCTGAAAGACGACGCCAAGGTTACTTACGAGAGCAAACGGAGCACCCCTTCTGCCAAAAGGAGCCTGCTTCCGATGCTTCGAATTGGGCACTCTGTCAAAGGATTGCACCAATAAAAAACTTCTGCCAAAACAACAACAAAAAATCAGTAATCTATCTGATTTGGATACTGCTTCTGATGAACAAGTGTGTCTCGTAGCTGAAAATGTGCTGAAGGGAAATAAATCTGAAGAAATCTCCGAATTGAAATCTGGATACACTTCTTCACACCGGTAGTTCCATAAGTTTTATAAAAAGCTGTTCCCTTGAGATAAATCCTGAAGTAGGGCATGAGATTGAGTCGATGTTAAAAAGTTTGTTTTTGAATACTTGATACGAAAATTTCCGGAATCCCCTACGATAAAAACAGACATGACCTTACGATTGACAGGCAGTCGACTGTTGTATTTCGCACCGCGAAGATTATCGTTCGAGGAAAAAAAATGAACAAAACCTTCAAAAACTTCTTACTATCCAGAAAAGTTATTCGTGAAAGTGATTCTCCTGACGCATCTCCTATAGTAATGACGAAAAAAAAAAATTTAGAATACAGACTATGCGCTGATTACAGGTTTTTGAATAAAATTACTTTGAGGGACAATTACACGCTTCCGTTGATAGAAGACCAGATTGGCAGATTACGCGACAAACGATACTTTACGTTACTAGACTTAAAAGATGGATTCCATCATATTGACGTGGCCCAGGATTTAACAATATATACCAATTTAATTATAACACTTGGTTAATTTGGATACTTGAAAATGCCATTTGGTCTAAAGACAGGCCCCAGAACCTTCCAGAGGTTTATACACGCAGTCTTCGATAAACTAATTGAATCCGGTGATATTGTTGTCTACTTCGACATTCGAGTCCCGAGCGCATCTATTGAAAAGCACCTAATGATCTTGAAAAAAGTGTTTAATCTGATGGTTCTCCACAAACTGCAATTGCGTTTGGACAAATGCAAATTCCTTCAAACTCAATTGGAATATTTAGGGTACAAAGTTTCAGCCAAAGGAACAAGTCCTGCAGATCAGGGGGTAGAAGCAGTCATCAACTTTCCTATACCTCAGAATATTCGGGAAGTTCAAAGTTTCTTGGGGTTATGTTCTTCCTGTCGCCAGATTTTTTAGGGTTTCTCTGTTCTAACTAAAGCGCTTTAGGTTTAAAAAAAAACGTACTTGTTCAATTCGGTCCTGAAGAATTACAAGCAGTAGAGCAACTTAAGATGAAACTTATTGGAACACCCATTCTAAGCATCTACAACCCTAATGATGAAACCGAATTGCACTGCGATGCAGAAAGTTGGTGCAGTTCTTCTTCAACGAAAATCAGATCATTTATTCCACCCGATATCCTATTTTTCAAAAAGAACCTCAGTACCCGAAAGTAAATTTCACAGTTTCGAGTTGGAAACACTGGCTGTGGTATATGCTTTGAGAGGCTTTCGGATTTACCTCCAGGACATACATTTCAAAATCGTTACGGACTGTAACGTTCTAAAACTCACATTAGATAAAAAAGATATTCACACACGAATTTACAACACTCTTGAACTGAACCTAGTAACTTGTCAAAACAATTTGTCCCTGAAAGAATGGAAAATCATATTTTGAGAAAATATCACGACGAACTTGGTCACTTTGGTGCTGAAAACCCGTCTAAAGCGATATTAAGTAATTACTGGTTTCCGAAGATTGTAGAAAAAGTCATAGTTTACGCAGCAAACTGTCTTAAATGCATAGCATTTTCGCCTTCTTCGGGGAAGGGGAGGGTTGTCTTAACTTCATTCCGAAAGGTGAAATGCCCTTGTTAGCATTACATGTAGATCACCTAGATCCTATTGATAAGAAAATCGCAACGAAGCAACACGTACTTGTAATTATCGACGTTTTCACAAAGTTTTTCAAACTCTACCCTGTAAAAACCACAGATACAAAAGAAACGGTAAATTGTCCAATTGATCATATCAGAAACTATAGCAGGCCGTGAACGATCGTTTCAGACCGAACGGTAAGTGGAACATGTTAATCGTATAATAACCCCAATGCTAGCGAAATTTTCCGGCCCACCATCAGGAGAATATTGGTAAAAATTGTTCACTGATGTGGAGATTGCTGCAAACAATACCGTTCGTAGCACTATGGGCGTAACCCCTAGCAGGTTTTTATTTCGATTACACAATAGAGCTTCAGTAATCGATCCAGGGGCCAAGTATTTAGAGCAAGCTAAACACAGCGAAGAAGATACCCGCTATCTTGAGCAGATTAGGTCCGAAGCTGCTATGAAAAATATGAAATCAAAGATTATGTAATGGTTAAAAACTTTAAACACTACAGTTAGAGTTCCAGAAAAACTAATACCACGTTATAAAGGTCCGCACGAAGTCATCAAAGTTCGACGAAACGATAGATATGTTCTTAAAGATATCGAAAACTTCCAGGTAACGCAAAAGGCCTATGTCGGGACATGGGAAGCATGCAATATGAAACCCTGGCACAACGATCTGCCTTCATTTATTTGTAATATATACTCCGAATACTTTAGTGTTACATTGAGTTAGTTTGTATCAGTTTAGGGTCAAACTGCAATCAGCATGGCCGAGATTGTAGTTTTTGTAAATATATAGTTGAAATATTTGAACTTTAGCGATATTGGCGCCAGTACCCCGTAGCTCCCTCTTTAAAACGACGTAAGAGCTCAGTTCCTCCGTATCCTTCGTGTTATAAAGATGTCTTGTCTATTTTGTATCGACGTATTAGTCCAGTTGTGAATAAATAAATAACTTCTAAACTTTTTGCTTCCTCATAGAGGAAGCTTTGTAATGGTAACATTTTCCAAAAATTTTTAATTCATTTAAATGAACCCTCCTCAATTCGAAAATGTCTAATACAATGTTCTAAGCAATTGTCCGGATTTGGTGTGGATGTCACGCTTTTTTGTGAACACGATGACTAGAAAACGGTTGCAGATAAATTGATGAAAGGGCCTAGCCGGTTAAGCATGTAAAATCTGCCCCCGCACGTATCAAGTTCAAATTTACGTCATAGTTTCATGCCCATGTGAAGTATAATTTCCCCCAATGATAACCTTAAAATTGCATTTTTGAGTGACTTATGGAGGGGGAAAGAAAAATCAAAAAAGTGTTTTTTCTCGAAAACCACTCAACCGATTTTGATGAGCAAAATATATGTTACATACATCAATGAGAGTAACGCAAACAAAAAATATGAAAAAATTTTGATAAAAAATATGACCAAAAAAAATGTTTGAATTTTTCAAAATATTTTTTTCATGTGATATTTTGGAGATACACCTACCATTTTTTCTCAAAAATATCTTCGGATTATCAGCTTTAACATATATTTTTGCTGAATTTTTCATGGAGGTATAACATGGGTAAAAAAAATAAAAACCATGCATGCAGCGCTACGCACATACGGCACCCTCCCACACGGCTGCAGAATGCTATACCATCAAGCGGCTCAATCTATTTTTATGAAAAAAGTGTCATCAATATCAACGAGACATTACACAGACTTACAATTACTTACTGTTGTGAGAAGCTGAAACCAATAGCAAGTAATTGTAATTCTGTGTAATTTTTGTCTTTTTTCTCGATTTCAGTCCTTTGTAGCACTGGCCAGCGCTGCGTGTGTGATTTTTTCAGTCATGATATATACCGTCACAAAAAAATTGGAAAAATATATGTTAAAGCAGATAACGTAAGGATTTTCCTGCGAGAAAATGAAGAGATGTATTTTTCAACAGAATTTTTTTTTAATGGTCTCGTTGATATTGATGACACTTTTTTCATAAAAATAGATTGAGCCGCTTGATGGTATAGCATTCCGCAACCGCGTGGGAGGGTGCCGTATGAGCGTAGCGCTGCATGCATGGTTTTTATTTTTTTTACCCATGTTATACCTCCACGAAAAATTCAGCAAAAATATATGTTAAAGCTGATAATCTGAAGATATTTTTGAGAAAAAATGGTAGGTGTATCTCCAAAATATCACATGAAAAAAATATTTTGAAAAATTCAAACATTTTTTTTGGTCATATTTTTTATCAAAATTTTTTCATATTTTTTGTTTGCGTTACTCTCATTGATGTATGTAACATATATTTTGTTCATCAAAATCGGTTGAGTGGTTTTCGAGAAAAAACACTTTTTTTATTTTTCTTTCCCCCTCCATAAGTCACTCGAAAATGCAATTTTAAGGTTATCATTGGGGGAAATTATACTTCACATGGGCATGAAACTATGACGTAAATTTGAACTTGATACGTGCGGGGGCAGATTTTACATGCTTAACCGGCTAGGCCCTTTGGAGAGCTTATTTTCCTCACTAATGTCTTGAAACTGACCGAAGGATTTCTAAAAATATTTATTGCATTTTTTGTAAGCATTCAATAATATTTTTAAAATCGGGTTTTCACAGTAAAACTTTTTTTATTAGCATAATTCAAAGTTGATGCAAGGATATAAAAGATTCCTTGGTTCAAAACGAATCGATTGACCTACAATATCGACACGTTTTATTGATGAGTAGGGCAGTTATGGTAATTTATATATTTTGAAAATCGGTTTTTTATAATAAAACTTTTTTCATTAACATAATTTAAAGTTGATGCAAAAACAGAAAAGATGTGATGATTCAAGTCGAATTGATTGACCTATAATGTTAATAAGTTTTATTGAAGAGTAAGGAAGCTATGGTAATGCATAATATTTGAAAATACGGTTTTTTATAGTGAAACTTTTTTCATTAGCCTAATTCAAAGTTGATGCAGTAATATAAAAGATTCCTTGGTTCAAAATGAATCGATTGACCTATAATAATAATGCATTGTATCAAAGAATAGCGAAGTTATGGTAATTTATATATTTTTAAACTCGTTTTTTATAGTAAAAGTTTTCTTATTTTCATAATTTAAAGTTGATGCGAGGATAGAAAAGTTGTGTTGATTCAAGACGAATCGATTGACCTACAACATCGATACATTTTATTGAAGGGTAAGGAAGCTATGGTAATGCATAATATTTGAAAATACGGTTTTTATAGTAAAACTTTTTTCTTCAGCATAATTCAAAGTTGATGCAAAAATATGAAAGATTCCTTGGTTCGAGACGAATCGATTGACTTACAATATTAATACATTTTATTGAAGAGTAGGGATTTTATGGTAAGTTATATATTTCTAAAATCGCTTTTAATGGTAAAAGGTTTCTTATTCTCATAATTTAAAGTTGATGCGAGAATAAAATAGTTCTGTTGATTTAAGACGAATCGATTGACCTATAACATTGATACATTTTATTGAAGAGTGAGGAGGCTATGATAATGCATAATATTTGAAGACACGGTTTTTTATAGTAAAACTTTTTTCACTAACATAATTCAAAATTGATGCAAGAACGGAAAAAAATTCTCGATTCGAGACAAATCGATTGATCTATAATAATAATACACTTTATCGAAGATTAGGGAAGTTATGCACATTTATAATATATGAATCATCTGTTTCAAACAGAAAAACTTTTTTCATTGACATAATTCAAAGTTGACGCATGAATATAAAAGACTTTTTGATCATAAATTTTCCAATAGAGTAATTCTGACAATTTTTGTAAAGAAATCATAAAGCTGGGAAAGGGATAGGGTGCGGCAGAACTTTTACTTTTCCTTTTCCAGCTCAAAAAATTATCATTTCTAATATGTACAAGATTTGATTTGTCTGATTTGGCTTTGCATTTAAAACATTTTTTGTATTATTTCATAATTCTTTGTAAATGTCTATTTTTAAATTAAGCAAAATGAAGACATTGGTCTGTCTATTATTGAAAAAAATAACTAATGCTTCCTCTATGAGGAAGCAAATACATTTGCTAACGGGAATCAAAGTGCTCGTGAAATGAGCACTATATAATTATAAATACAAACAAAGTGGAAACACTCGAGACCGAATTCACAGCTAGTTTTATTTTCTCTGAAGATTACTAATCGTCTGGACATAACGCAATTTGAATTTATTATTTTATTATTATACCATTAAGCATTACAACCGCAGACTTGTTTAGTGTTGGAGTGGAAATAAACATTGACTTACCGAGACTACTCTACAAAGTAAGGTTGAAATGATTTTTATCTTTGTGCACTAACCTGCAACAGAAAAAGTAAAGGATTTTTATTATTATGAGTAGAAAATTCATGATTATTATATTAGACACTTGACTTTTTTTTCACTGATTGTAAGAAAATGTTTTGAATCAGGAATTTCTTATAAGAAAAGTGAGTAAGGGAATTGTACGAGGCGGTGTAAGTGTGGGTATATAGATTTTTAGGTTAATCTAGAATTCTCGTGTTGTTTATTTAAATAACACGTTCGTTCCGCAACACTGCTCCGAGCCAAGTCGCTGATCAATCTCTCTAGCAATCACTCCAGGCGAAGAGTTTCACAAAGTCACCATGTAAAGCTCTCCACTCGGACCCGTTAGTATCCAAGGTATTTCGTTTCAGGCGTCATTCACAAAACTGACACTCATCATCATGCATTTCTTACAACCTCTGGGTACGCTACAATTTCTTTGACCTCGACATACTTGTTTCGTCATTCGCTTAGCTTTAGTCTCTCCAAATAAAACTGGTAATTTGTGAAGCTCAATTGAAATATTTTATAGATCAGATAATTATTATTTACTTTTAACTACCTTAACTTTAATTTAAAAAATGCTTAATTCAATATTAATAAATCCGTGTTTCTTTAGTATTTCATTGACAATTCTTCCGTTTGTTCCCTGAGCGAAGTTTTAATTTCTTCTAGATTCTAGATGACAATTAAATAAAAGAACTTTTTATTCACCGCCCTCCATTCTTTAATTAGCAGAATCTAGATTAAGGATCTTAAAATAAATAGAAGTAGCTAGAAGTGCCCTTGCTCCTTTGCGCTCCCTTTGTCTCCAAGTGCTATTTATCGGGCTACATTATGGAAAATGCAGCCGACCGAGAACGGTATGCCACTGGGACGTGGAATATTAATTAGGGTGATTAACCTACAAATTAAATATTGCACTTGTACCCTCAAGCAATGTATATGCGAATGCACCCAAACACATACGAATTGAGCTCACAGCATCCGGTAGATGAATGCATACATATATAGTATGAGTCGTAATATTTGAAAACCGTGCTATTTATCGTTTTGCTATATATTAAATTCCTACGCTTCAGAAGACTCTCTAGAATTAAAGAACGTACATTTATCCAGACAATAACAAATTTCTAAAAAATACGTAATTTGGAGTAATTGAAGCTTTAAATTGTATATATAAATTGAGAAAATCGAAGTTCCAGTTTTTTCTCTAAACTTAAATCAGTATGAAGTCATAATGATTTTATATATTCAATAACTTAATTCTCATTGATTCAAATTTGAAGAGTTCACCCAGGAAATTAAAATTAAATTATATAACAGAGTGGCCGAAAAACCTAATTTTCAAAATTCTCTGATTTTTGTCCGATCAATTTTTCAATTTCCTCGACCATTAATATTCAAAGATCAGAATTTTAATCTTTGAACATTGTTAATAGAGAATCTTTTATTAGCGAAATGAGAAAATAAAAATTTCCAATTGATTTATTTTATTTCAACCAAAAAAGGTGTCTTTTGGTTGAATTGTTAACCAAACTATTGAATTTTCGATCAAGTCGTCGATTTTTCAAATAAAAAAGATTAAGCATCAATACAAAAGACTCGAATTATCAACCCGAAAAAATGAATTTTCAATAAGAAGATGAATTCTCAACAAAGAATATAATAGTTGATATTTCAACAACAAAAAAACAAATTTACAAAAAAATAATTACACTATTAATCCAATCATTACATTTTCAAGATAAAACCATGAATATTAAATAAAAAAGACGAATTTCTAACCAAGAAGATTCATTTTCTACAAAAAAAGAACAACAAAGTTTCAACAAAATACCTAAACTTTCACCTAAAAAACATACATTTTCAACCAAATATGGAAAAGTTACATTTTCACTAAAAAAAATCATTTTCAACTAGAGATGAATTTTAACAAAGTAACTCAACTTTTAACTTAAGAAAGACAAATTTTCAAACAAAAAGAAGAATTTTCTATAGAGCAGTTGAATTTTCAACACAAAAATATTGAGGTTCTATGGAAGAGAAGAATTTTCAACACCAAAATTTAATTTTCAAACAAAGAGATGAATTTTTAACTAAAATAATTAATTTCCAACCAAAAAAATGTATTTTCAACAAAGTAGTTGAACTTTCTATCCAAAATTATGAATTTTCAACAAATAAGGATTTATCAGCAAGAAAAAGAAAGGTTATCCTTAGTGAACTTTTAAGCCAAAAGACGATTTTTCTGCGAAACAGGTAAATTTTTGACTCGAAAATATGAATAAATTATATTTCAACAAAGTAGTTAAAATTTAAACAAACGAGATGAATTGTCAACTAAAATTATGAATCATCAACAAAAAATTATTTTAAAAAAACTGGTTTAACCTTCAACCATAGTTGAGTCCTCAACCGAAGAAAATTAATTTTTAACAGCATATTTTATAAAAGGGATACAAAAAAATCAAATTTATTATCCTGAACAGTTATTCAGAATGTCTCTTGGAGAAATTCCCTGAATTTTTCAAGATTTTTTTTTAATCCCTGACTTTACACTGATTTCCAGGTTTTTCGTGACGTATGGCCAGCATGATATAACTGTAGCTTATAAATTCTGGATTTTATTTACTATTTCACAATTGAATCTCAATTAAATTTTTTTCGTTCCAGTTCTACACAACTGGAGAAATTCACATTGAGAGTTTAACAGAAAAACTAATAAAAAGCAATGAATAAACTGTGCAGAAATTTGACAATAGTTTGTTGTCGACACAACCATTGTTCTTTGCCAAAAGTCCTTCCGCGGTTTTATATCATCCTTTTCGGAAGCAACCTCCCATGTCATCGGGGATCAAAATTTATTGGGGACGCAATTCAACCGGGATTAAAGTTTATTGAAATTGAGATTTAACTTTAGCTAAGATTTATTGAAATTGAGACGCTACCATGAGAATATACCACAAGCCACAATTTATTGAAATTGAAAAATTCAAACGAAGCCGAGTCTAAGAAACGGAAAAGAAGAGATGAAAAGATACACTGTATACAGAAAAGATTTAGAAAATATGATATATGATACTCGAATTTATCTTTCGAATAGGGAATGTTTATTAAACAATTTTAATTATATAATCTAATGTAACAACTTTGTTTGGGCATTTTCCGCTTTTTTGACACTTCTTAGCACGATGACAAATGGCAATATTTGAGTAGAAAAGGTTGTTTCTGTCACGCCACATTTCATATTAGTGGAAATCTACCAAATATATATATATAATCGAATGAATTAATATTTCGCCCCTTACTCTAATGTCTGACCTGATCCAAAACCATTTCCGAATATCTCAGATTTGAAAAATTGTACTTTCAGTTCTAATTTTCGTTTTTTTAACCATTCTTGCGGTTTAAAAACCGTAATTGACGTTATTGTACGTGAAGATTGTAAATGCATGTATAACACTTGAATGTCGAAGCATAACTATAGACATTAAAAAATATTGTTATTTCTTGAAAAACTTGTTATGATACGTTAAGAGTTAAAAAATCCTGCATCCAAAGAAGATTAACCTTTAAAATAAAAAAATAAATAAGAAACAACGCTCAAGTGCATAGATGTCAAACAAATTTTCACATTTTCATTCTAATGAGAAGGTATTGGTCACAAAGGAATAGTAAGGAGTGGTATCACCCTTCGTGTTTGGTGAGCAGAGGTGGGACAAGCGACGTCCAATAATTCGTTAATGCTTGCCACAAATGAAAACTCGTATGCTGGCGCGTGCACATGCGCAGAGCTGTTTTCCCCGTTACGTGTTATACCCACTCCCCTATGTTATATTTTGACATCTCGATGCACATGTACGCTATGTTCGTTTGTTTATGTTCGTTCAATACACAAGTTCGAAACTTCAGACGCGTGTTGACATCGTTGGCATGGCAACCGCCAGTGCGCATGTGCACGGGCCAGCATACGAGTTTTCATTCGTGGCAAGCATTAGCGAATTCTTGGACGTCACTTGTCACACTTCCCACTTACAGGGATACTACTCCTTACTATTCCTTCGTGGTATTGGTTTTACACAGTAAAAACTCGGGGATAAATTTTTTTGCACCTAATTTCAAGATGGGTTCCATCTCGCTCGGAGTTGGGTTACGAAACTATCGTCTATTGTTTTTGCCGCAAAACTGTAAAAACAATTGATATTAGGTGACATTTTGTACCTCAACTCCACGGGAAACGATACCTTGTGTAATGGTATCATTCCCGCTACCAAGCCTAATAATGTTTGTTCCAGGGCAATGGTACCCTGAAATTAGCGTTAGATTCATACTTAGTTTTTTTTATCTGTATATGAAATTTTAATTCGTTGGTTTTCATCAAAATTTCTACGTATAACGATAACTCTTGAAAGAATAATTACTGGATTGATCTTTAGCATATTTTTTAAAGCCTAAAAAGGAAGGATGAATTCGTTACCCAGCCATTTTTGACCAACAGTTCTGGGTTTACCCATTCGCAATGTTTTTAAAAAAATTAATGATTCAATTTTCCGGACAAATTTTAGGTGACCGATTCCATTTTCAATGCGACAAAATTTAAACAAAAGTGTAGGTCATGGTGTCAGAACGATTTTTTTTTTTTGGTTACATCATTTTAGAGTTAAAATAAAAGGACACGTATTTTACAACTTGAACACATTTGTTTTTTTAATTTTCAATCATCGGAAGGTTACCTGCAAAATGTCAAGGAAATGACTTCTTTCAGAGTGCAGTATTTTTCGATAGAGCCGAGGTATTGTGCATTTTATTTTTTATTCGATGTGGAAATTCTAGCTGTTTCAACTGATCCCTCAAAATTAACACACATTAGAAAATAACCGAAAACATTCAGCTATTTGTACCGAAATTTCGGTACACATAGCCAAGGACACTTAAAATATTTCATTTTTTAATGTGTATAACTTAAAATTGCTTCAAAATGATATAATTTTCAACCGTTAGAAATGTATTGATTCATTCTTTAATTTAAGGCATTGGAAATGATAACGCCGATTTACATTTTTCAACCAGAAACCTGTCAGCAGTTCAATTTACAGAAGTATCGAATTTCGAATTTTGTAGTTTAAAGGCATTTGATATAAAATTTCCTATAATGTTGATATCTTCAATTTTATACGGGCAAATCATTAAACGTTTGAATTTATAATTGTTTAAGCTTCAATTTTAGGAGTTTTCATTGCAGAAAAATTCTATTTTAAATTTTGATTTGATTACTTCAACTGAAAAAAATTTCAGCTTTAAGAGTTCAAGGTGTCTGTCTGCCTGTAGTAGTAGTAGTAGTAGTAGTAGTAGCAGTAGGTCGTAGGCACGATAACTTTCGAAAGATTGATCACATTGGATTGTGCTTGGGCGCACTTTTTTAGGCCTAAAAACAAAGAACGAGTTCGTTAACCAGCTATTTTGGATAACAATTCAAAAAGTTAAAACATTTTCAAAATGTTTGAGACCATTTTTTTCAAGATTCAAAAATTCTATGCACGGCTATCCATAGTAGTCCAAAATTGGAACAGTTTATCGTAATGACTTTTTTTGATAAAATGAAAATTATTAGAGTTTCAAAATTGGAAAAAAAACGAAAATTAACATTTTAAGCCAAACAACGGACGATATGAAAAAAAGTCAAGAGGAGAAAAACGTTGTTTTTCGAAAGCCCTATAAGATTATCATGACAACTTTTTGAATTTCAGAAAAAAATCGAAAATTCAAATTCTGATCTCACAAAAAATAAACAAATTCCATTTTGCGGTCGATCTATGCCAGATACAAAAAAAATGTATGAAAAAATTGTGAACCCAGAAAAGATCTAAAAATTTGTTTTTGATCACTTTTTATATAGGACACGTAGTTTTCGTTTTATTCGTGAAAAACGTTAAAAATAAAAATAAATCAATTTTTGGACAAACAACACCAGCTACGAAAAAAAAATAATGAGACAGAAGTTATTCACACAAAAAAGAGTTATAAATTTGTTATTGGTCATATTTTGATAGGATGTCTAGTTTTTGTTTTACTCGTAAAAAAGAATATTGAAAAAAAATTGATTTTTTGGACAAACGACATAGGCTATGAAAAAATGAATAGACAAAAAACGCTCTTCCAGAAAAGAGTAAGAACTCGTCTGAATATGTCATCAATAACATCAACTTTTTGGGAAAATGACACAAGCTACAATTACATTTTATTTAACAAAATTTTTCGCTTAAATTATATCTACAAATTTGCTCAGAACCACCTTAGGGGGCGTACAAAAAATACGCAACGCTTTTTTCTGACAATCCCCCCCCCCCGCCCCTCTACGAAACGCTGTTTCTATAGTAAGTGTATGTAACTTTAACATTAGGGTAACGCTCGAGGTGACCCCCCCCCCCCCCCATGCGTATTTTTAGTTTTAATCGTAAAAAAAAAAGATTGAACATAAACAATTTAATTCATGGATAAACGACCCAAGTTGCAATAAAAGGTTCGACAATAATTTGCAAATATTAAAGTAATCATGAAAAACGGTAGAGAAATAAATATGATATACTTTTGATGTAATAGAGTTGAACATAATGTAGAGAAGTTCGCATTTTCGAGAAAATCCAGTGCAAAGCACGAGATACGTGATGAGAATGTGTTCGTTAAAGCCGAAGGAGCTTTAACAGAAGAGAATTCACAATCACTAAATTACAGTTGTCGACGATTTGACCTTTAATTCTACAAGGCCTGTGCACAAATGTGAGGGGACTGAAATGACCGAGCTCGTAGCGCGAGGAAAATATATTATCGAGTGCGAAGCGGAAGATAAATACATCATCGAGCGCGAAGCGCGAGAATCAACGCCCACGAGCGCAGCGCACAATAAGAATGCAGATTTTTTTATTTTGAATTCATCAAAATTTCAAATCATATCCCTGAATTTACAAACCAGTTAATTCTCAATAATTTTTTTAAAAATTTGATATAAATCTAGTACAATATAGTCGATGAGAGTTTTGTGTCTGTGCATATTTTAAAAATAGTTAATTTTTTATACAATAAATTCATACCTAATACTGCGGTATGTATATGTATCATTTTCTTCTGAAAAAGCAGCATATATGAACACCTTCTATGCAAAGTTTCATCGAAATCGATGGATTGGTTTTCGCTGCAGGTGCGTTTGCATGTTAGAAATCGTTTAAAAAAAAATTGAATTTCATTACAAATCAATGAATTTCAAATCCATCAGAAAAAAATTGTTTAGAACATGATGACATCTTTCCAAAAAAACGTTTCACTTAATTTGGTAAAAGCGTGTAAGCTGTGTCTTGGTCTGCATTTCAAAAATCAAGTTTTTACATCTTTTCTCAATGGATGCAACGGCGAATTTATTTCACCCTGAATAAATATGTAAAATTGTAAAATGAGATGTGATTGATAAAGTTTTATGATCATTGGAATAAAATTATAGCCTGCAGACGACTTTCTGTAACGCTTTTTTTCAGTTTTAAAATTCTATTATAGCGCATTTCTTTAATTTTCTATTAATATCTTCCAAACTTAAAGAATTCATCTACTTTGTTGTATTCTATATACAAATGAAGTTTAGTTGAGCTATCTCGGAAAGTGCTTGAGATATTCGACTTTTATAGTGTTTAAAATCATTTCGACGCATTCATTCCATAGTGTGCCACGTCCCGTTTAGGCAGTGTAAAGCGCCACGTCGCATTTAGAGCCACGAGACCGTACGCGCGCTGAAGCGCGCGCGTTTTACTCATTTCGATTAATGACAGTTTTGAAAATTCTATCTGATGATTACATTTTTTCAATTATTTAAGATTCTTATAAAAGTGCATATGCCTAAAAGTCATGAAAAAAATAGTGTAATAATAATTAAATACATTCAATATTATTGCTATGTATATCGTATTCAAACTATAATCTATTCAAACAATTCTGTGAGCACATAATTTTAACCAAATCACTTTGGCGTTTTTCTCCTGAGAAAATCCGTAATGCTTGCCCAGACATAACTCGCGAAAACGCCACATACAATTGTCCATGATTAAATACATCTTTACGAAGATCTACTCCGATGGTATCGAAAGTTTGTTCCTGACTTTTGTTAATAGTCATTGCAAATGCCAATTTTATTGGACATTGACGACGTTTGAAAGTAAATGGATAAACATCTTCACAGTACAGTGTGATACGATGGATGAATACAATTTCTCCTGTTTTATCACCTGTTAAAATTCTACATCGCAAAAGATTATTTGCAAGCTCTAGTAATTGCAAGCGCGTCCCGTTACAAAGACCTTCGTCAATACTAAGGTTACGAATCAGCATGGCAATGTAATTATTTCTTAATCTTAATTCATGCGGTTGAATATTTCGTGGATTCAATGCGTTTAAATATTCTGGCAGTATTACGTCGCTGATATCCCCATTATCATAGTTTTCAACACTATCAGCACTGGTATAAGTCGTTCTGTTGTTTTGTCTAATAGCTCAACTACTCTGGAATTGATTTCCTCGACATCAATATTTCGTGCTGACAATATCTTTGATATATCTCCAAATCTTCGTTCTTGTATAATCTTATTGAACTGCCATCTCCAACGGACAAGAAATACCTAGCACATTCTTGTTGCCCAGGCAGAGTACACATATTCTCTGTCAATGAGAATAAGAAAAAAATTTTCCAAAGTGAACTGAATTCAATTCATAAGTTTACCAACTCACTGCGAGTTGCATGAGTGTTTACAGGCAGTAATTGTCTAAAATCTCCTCCTAGAATCATAATTTTCCCACCAAATGGCAAATCAACATTCATAAAATCACATAGTGTACGATCTGTCAATTCCAAAGCATACCTAGGGGCCATTGGAGCTTCGTCCCAAATAAACACATCAACTTGTCGCAAGTATTGTGCATCTTTAGATTGGCTTTTTATACGTGAAACAGAATCGGAGAACAGAGGAACTGGCATACCGAAAGTCTTATGTACAGTTTTTCTATGAGGAAGTAATATCGCAGCAATACATGTGAATGCCATTGAATAGTTTAATTTTCGTTTAAAAAAAACAAGGAATCTCCTAGAAAACAGTTGAATTTCTATTAAATTGTTTGAATTTTCTACCCAAAAATATGAAATTTAAAGAAATGTTAATTTTCAGCCTAACAGATAAATTTTCAGTTAAAGAAATTGATTTTCATCTCCAAAAAAGTAAATTAAAAAAAAGCTGTTCACTTTTAAACCAAGGAGTTGCATTTTCAATCAAAGTAAAATCTTATCTTTGTATTTTTTATAACTTGTCAATCATATTTGAATTTTGAAAGGTTTAATTAATTTCATTTTTTTTCATGCGAGCTGTTACTATAATCGTACATTTCATGATTGAAAAGTGCAATTATTTTATTCTATAAAATATGTGACATATATCTATAAACCTGCCGGACGCAAGCCGAGGGCACCGATAGAGGTGAGCCAAGCTTTTGAAATCGGCGCCACAGTCACGCGAAAGCGCGCAATCAGGACGGAAAGTTCTCAGCATTCACGCTCAAACAGAGCATTTGTAGAGCATTTAAGAGAATTTAAAGCATTTATTGCTTAAACAAATATATGTCATAATTAATACATATATTTTTACAAAAACATTCTAGAGTGAAATGAATATATACTTTTTTTAAAATACAGAGTTGCTACTGGTCAGGTAATTCCAGAAAGTGAGAGAATGCCAGGAAAAACCGGACAGATTTAGGGAATTTTCGATAAATTGAAGTTGAAATTAATTTTATTATTATGGTCAAAAATCGCCACTATTTGGTTGAAAATTAATCTGTTTTGGTTGAGGATTCAAACCATTTTGTAGAAAATCCATGTTTTTCCTTTGAATTCAACTATTTTTGGTATAAAATCAAAATCCTTTTTGTGGTTGAAATATAATATATCAAGCTTATCGTTGAGAATTAATCTTTTTTGGTAGAAAATTCAACTACTTAGTTGGAAGTGGAACTACTTTGTTAAAAATTTATTTATTCGGTTGATGATTCATCATTCTGTTAAAATTTCCCTCTTTTGTTGAAAATGTAATTCTTTTGTTGACAATAATGTTTCCTAGATGATAATTAATTATTTTAACTGAAAATTTAACTCGTACGTGCTTGGTTTAAAATTTATCTTCTTAAGTTGAAGATTCAAATTTTTGGTTTAAAATTCCTGTATTTTGTTGAAAATTCAAATGTTGTGGGAGAATATTTCATTTTGTTGTTGACTAATTCATCTTTTTGGTTGGAAATTCCTTAAAAAATTAAAATATTTGTTTGAAACTTCCTGTACTTTGTTAAAGAATTCATTTATTTTGTAAGAAAATTGATATTATCGGTTGAAAATTGATCGTTTTGACTTGAAATTTGTATTTTTCTTATTTATAATTAATTTTTTAAACTGGAAATATAACTGTTCCATTTTTTGTCGATAATTTATGTTAAAATGATAAAAATGTAGTATTTTTGGTTAAAAATTATACTATTTCGTTGAAAATTTACTTTAATTTGACTGGAAATTAATATTTTTACTGAAAATTTAAATAGGTATCCTATTTTTAGTTGAAAATTTATCTGTTTTAGGTTAAAATTCAACTATTTGTTAAAAGTCCGTCTTTTTTGGTAAAAGAGTACTCTCATTTTGAAATTTCACCTTTTTGGTTGAAAATTTAACAGTTTTGTTGACAAATCGTTTGTTTTTTGTTTGAAAATTTATTTTAGGAACTGAAAATTATCCTAATTTATTTTTGGTGGAAAATTTATCTTTTTAGTTTGAAATTCATGTATTTGGTTGAAAATTAAATTTTTTTAAATTGAAGATTCATCATTTTAGTTGAAAATTCACTTTAACTATTCCATTTTTTGTGGCAAATTTACTTTTTTTGATAAAATGTAATCTTTTTCGTTGAAAAACTATCTGTTCAGTAGGAAATTTAATGAATCTATTTTTTAAAGAATTAATTTCATTGGCTAAAAAGAAAACTATTTGGTTGAAAATTCTTTTTTATTTGTTGATAGACAAAATTCATGTTTTGGTTTGAAAAGTCCGCTATTTGGTCAAAAATTCATATTTTCGGTTGAAAATTCATCATTGTGATTGAAAATTAATTTCTTCGGTTGAAAATTTGTTTCTTTTTGGATGAAAATTAATTTTTTTAACAGAAGATATAACTATTACATTTTCGTTGAAAGTTTATATTTTTAGTTAAAAATTAATTAATTTCGCTGAAAACTCGTTTTTTTCTAAATATACTTCTGTAACTGAAAATTGAAATATTATATTTTTGGTTTGTAAATTTATCTTTTTTGGTTTAAAATTGAATTACGTCGTTAAAAAATAATTTTTTTGTTATCAAAAAAACACATTTTTTTCTTAGTTGAAAATTATACTATTTCGTTTAAAATTTACTTTAATTTTATTGAAGATTAATTTTTTCGGTGAAAATTGAACTATTTTTTGAAAATCAATGTATTTGGTTCAAAATTAAATTTTTTGAATTGAAGATTCATCATTTTAGTTGAAAAATCACTTGAACTATTCAATTTTTTGTTAAGAATTCATTTCTTTCATTGTAAAAAAACTATTTAGTTGAAAATTCGTTTTTTTTGTTGATAGAAAATTCATCCTTTGGATTGAAAAGTCTACTATTTGGTCAAAATTTAATATTTTTGTTTAAAAATTCATCATTGTGAATAAAAATTAATTTCTTTTGTTGAAAGTTAATTTATTTTCAGTTAAAAATTAATTATTCTTTTCAACTGAAGATATAACGATTCCATTTTCGCTTGAAAATTTATATTTTCAGTTAAAAATTAATTCATTTTACTGAAAACTCGTTTTTTTAAATATTCTTCTCTAACTGCAAATTTTGAATATTAATTGTTTGGGTTGTAAATTTATCTTTTTTAGTTTCAGATTGAATTATTTTGTTGAGAATTTATTTTTTTGATTGAAAATTGATTGTCACAACTAACAATTTAATTGTTACGTGTTTTGTTAAAAAATAATTTGTTTCAATGAAAAAAAAAATATCTTGTTGAAATTTTTTTTTCTGTTGAACATTTATTTTTCTGGCATTTCAACTGTTCTAATTTTGGTTGAAAATTGATTTTTTTCAGATGAAATTCGTGTGCTTTGTTTAAAATGAGTCTTTTTGATAGAAAATTAATGTTTTGAGTTGAATTTAAAGCGATGCATTTTCCCGCGAAATTTAAACAATGTAATTATTATTATTGAAAGTAGAAAATACGATTGTTTAAATCCTAATTCAAAATGCTCTAAAATGCTCATTAAATTCTAAAAGCACATAAAGGTTGAGCATATTCTCGAGCATATTCTCATGCTTGTGAGAATTTCTCCGAGCACTTAAACTCTTTAGAACACTACACGTGCGCGTGCTTCCCAACTGTCGCTTTATCCACTGCAGTGTTCCCAATGGAGAATTTTTGTAAGTAGCAGTTCCGTTTTTAATCGATAAAAGCAACGCGTTTCGAAGAAGTTTTACACGTTTTTCAATCGAAACTAAGAACCGAACACGTTTTTTAATAGAAACTAACAAAGCCGACACGTTTCGAAAAATTTTGTGTCCTGCAGTGGGACTCAGATGCGGTTTCGAAGTAGAAAATCGAATAAACCTCTCTTTCTATCTCCATACATTAGAAAAAGAGGTCCGTTCGATTTTCGACACGCTATCGGAATCTCACTGCTGCTCAGCTGTTGTTACAACCGGAAAAGGATCGACATGTAGTACTGGACCATGGAACCACAATTAACAAAATATAACCATCAACATAAATCATGTAATTATATGACTGATAAACCATACTAATATCATTATTGTTTATTGGTTTATCATAGTGAATAATAATATTATCCATAAATAAAATTATTTAAAGAAACCAAATTCAAATGAGGACGCGGAATTTCCGAACGGCAAGTATCGATTGTCGAAAATCACAATCGATAACTACACGACGAATCAGAAGTGCGGAAAAGGCGTTACGATCTTTCGACTTAGACTCAATGACTGATTTATTGGTTTATCATAGTAAATAATAATATTATGCATAAATAACATTATTTAATGAAACCAAATTCAAATGAGGAGCCGGAATTTCCGAACGGCAAGTATCGATTGTCTCAAGCGTCTTTTTAGAATAGGAATACAACGAATAAACGCAACGGAGAGTTGTACACCGGCCCAACAAAACGTGGCGCAGTGTGGGATGGAGACGCTGATTTATCTACACATGTGACGTGCGCCGAAGAAAGGGGGCTTACTCTCAAAAAATCGAAATCGAGGTTTTTACACCTTTCGATAGTTTTTGAGTTGCTCTTTTTAATGAAACCATCGAAAAAAATTTCCGAGCGTTATTATTGCTAATAATTGAGTTGATAGGTACCCGAGAAATCGTGCTTTCGCTCGAGATCCCGTGAAACACCTCCCACCACTCACCACTACATCTCCGCGTCTCATCTATATCCCGTCCGTGAGCAGCGCCGCTATATGCGTGAGAATGTAGTGGCAAGTGGAGAGGGAAGATTTCCTTAGTCTTCCCTCTCTCCTAAAAGTCGCGTCTATCGGGTCGACTTCGACCGCTCGTCCTGAAAAATCTCGCTTTCCAGAGTAAGCCCCCTTTCTTCGGCGCACGTCACACATGATAATTCCAGGTAGTGATTTTTTTTCTTTTTTGCATTTGGTTCTTCATGGCAGA
The DNA here is from genome assembly GCA_932178445.1 of Andricus quercusramuli. Lineage (NCBI taxonomy): Eukaryota > Metazoa > Arthropoda > Insecta > Hymenoptera > Cynipidae > Andricus > Andricus quercusramuli. Next base: position 107,587 of record CAKNXH010001773.1, read on the forward strand.
TTTTTTTTTGTATGGGTATTTAGAAACTTTCTCCAAATTTTCTTTTTTAGTATTTAGCGTCAATTCGATACAACGAATCTTCATACCTTAAATCTGACAATTGCCTCCGATAGACCTATTTGGGTGATTTTGAACAAATTTTCTAGCAATCCTCAGAAGAGAATAAGTCATAAATATGTTCAGAAAAACAAAAATTTAATGAATCGAGATTTGACTACCATGGAGAAAATTTCTATTGTAAGCACCTACCAGCATTCAGTGGGTTCTTCTCCGTTTAATTCCTCATGGCCTGTGACAGGGATAATTACGATTTCATCGTGTCGCGATATGATCGTAATATTGCCCTGTCGTTGCCGCACGAATGCATGGTTTGCAGCTCGTTGTTGCTTTTGTCCCTCCAGGTAACACGGGAACCACCATTGGAGAAGGGAAGGGAGGGAGAAAGGGGATTATCAAGCGAGTATCTTGCACGAGGCCGTAGCCGGGTGTTATTTGTGTTATTTATAGGTCCCACGGGTATCGCCCGGGTTATAATCGAGCGGCTGTGATTACACATCGTTATCCCGATTAACCCACCGGAAATGACGGGGCTGCAAACGTGGCCGAGTAGTCGATAGGACAGTCGAGTTACGGCCTCTCCTTCGGGAGTTTTCTGAAGAGACGCGTCTTCCAAGGACCCATCAGGAATTGCACTCATAACACAGCTACGTGATTACAGACCGTGAAGGCTCCTTGGAAGAGTTATTGATACAAGCAGAATGTACTGATATATTGCCCTCGGGACTGGATGAAAGAAGGGACTTGTTGTGCTAGAGTCACTCCTAAATCATACGCACTCATGAATTAACTTTTTGGTCTATTTTTATCCTATGGAAAAAGTGATTTATGAATGACAATGATAATTCTTATAGAGTTGTTGAACGAAAATATGCAAGATGGACATTACAGTCTGGAGATTCATGAAATGAAACGGATGCTATACTAACGATGCTTATAAAGACAATTTTCTTTTATTTCCAGAAAAAATTATCTAGTCATTCAGCCCTATTTTTTATTTGTTTCACCCCTACACGGAGAAAAATGTAATGTTTCAAAATTGTAAAGAATCAAGGTTTGCACTTCTATCGCCAGAAAAAAATTCCTGGTTCGCAAAAATTTTCCCCCATCATTGAAATTAAAAAAGTTGAAGTTGAAGATTTTTTCATTTCAAGTAATCAAAACTAAACTCCAAATTAAAATAGGCAGGATTGAACTTTTCTGAATCATCAACTTTCCAAATTAAAGCTTAAAGAACGTTCATTCAAAAACTTTTAATTTGACAGTTTAATAATGAACAAGTTATATAACGAAAATCTTATGATCTCAATAGATTCAATTCTAAGAGCTTGAAAAAACTTGATTTCAAAATGAAATTCAGAATGATGAAGTATCAATTTTACAAACTTGAATTATACTATCTAAATGTCGCCACTTTTATTGTCAGGCGAAATTTCCGGTTTCTTAAATATTCGCTCGGTCATACGAATGAAAATAGTTTTTGGTAACTATCAAATTCACAGGTAAAAATGCTCTCAAAATAGGGGAATCAATTCTTTTAAATAAAATTCATATATAGGTACCATATCGGATTCGATGTGAAATACTTAAATTCCTAAGATTTCAAGTCGAAATATGTTACATTCTCAACTAAATAGTTGAATTTTCAACCAAAAGGTATGAATTTTCAACTCGAAGGCAAATTTTCAACAAACAAGTTGCAATTCAAAGTTGAAAATCAAAAGGTTGAAAAAATAGTTTACTTTTTATTAAGATAGTTGAATTCATAACCAAAAAGATGAGTTTTTTAGAAGAAAGTTGATGTATCAGCCTGAAAAGGCAAATTTTCAGCAAATAATTTAATTTTCAGCCAAAAAACAGATGAACTTTGCATGAGAAGAGAAGAATTTTTAACAATATAATTGAATTTTAAACCAAATAGTTGAATTTTCAACCTACAAAGACGAATTTTAAACTAAATGTTCGAATTTCCAAACAACAACAAAAAATTACAATTCAAACACAAATAGTTGCATTTTGAACCAACTAATTGAATCTCAGACCGGAAAAGGTGAATTTCCAACAAAAAATATAATTTTCAACTAATTAGTTAAATTAGAAAAAAAATTACATTTCAACAAACCAGTTACATTTAGATCCAAATAGTTGAACTTTACCCTCATCACTTACTTGGGGTCAGATCGACCCCAAAATCAAACCAAACCGAATTTCAGTACCCAAACCAAATTTTAGCTAAAAATATTAATAATTGTGGAAGTTATGAATTTTTTAATGAAAAATTATTTTTTTATAAATTTCAAATTTTGAGAATTTTTTTATAGACTACAAAATAGTTTTTATTTCAAAAAGACAATTAGAATCTGATTTCTATACAGTAAGTTGCGTCTGTAAATTTTGTCAACTTGAAAACTTGCATACAATCAGTATGACAACCTTTCAAAGTCAGCTGGGGTCAATTTGACCCCATGTAAGTTTTCAACCAAATAGTTTAATTTTCAATCCAAAAAGATTAATTTTTTGCAAACAAACAGTTCACCTTTAACAAAGAAAAATAAATTTTCAAACAAAAGATCTGAATTTTCAACCAAATAGTTTAATTTTCAATCCAAAAAGATTAATTTTGTGCAAACAAACAGTTCACCTTTAAACATTAATTTTTACCATTAAGGATGTTTTATTATGTGCTGCTACTCCCTACTCTTGAATAAAATATATTGATACTGTAGGTCAATCGATTCGTCAATATCAAGATATTAGTAGGGAAAATAAGCCCTCCGAATTTCATCAATTTATCTGCAACCGTATTCAAGTTATCGTGTTAACAAAAAAGTGTGACATCCACACAGACACACACACATGCGCACAATTGCTTAGAACATTGTATCACACATTTTCGAATTGAGATAGGTTTAAATAAATGAATTTTAAAATTTTGAAAAATGTTACCATCACAAAGCTTCCTCTATGAGGAAACAAAAATTAGTGAAACCTTAGTGAAGATAATTCCAGTAATTCATAGTCAAATAATATGAGTCAAATTGTTTAAACTAATTCTATTACCTAACTAAATATAAGAAGAAATTAGCTAAATCGTAAAATACAATATTTATAAACGTACACGATCTTATTTTCCTTAAACCATATTGGCAAATTATAATACGAGTATGGCTTACCAAAACCCACCATTTCTACTTGTAATTCAACATTCCATTTAAAACGCAATGTTTTTTTAAACTTTATATATTTTATACAACCTATTGCCGCAATTTTTCGACATTAATTTATATGATTGGCTTCTAGAAGGATCAGTTGATAATTCGAATAATTTTCTGCGAGCTATTTAAATATTTTGTAAAGAATTGTTATTTTATGAGTAACCATGAAAAAATTTTAACCGCAGTTCAGAGATTCGTATGGTATCTGAAACCTAACCTTGGAACAAAATGAACCGTTTTACACGACTTTTTGGACCTTGGCTGGGTCATGACTCATTTTCTGAAAAGGAACTTTATACATCACTTCCGCACCTCACAAGGCAAATATTGTCTACCAATGGGTTTTCATGAGCCGTTTCACATGACAGTAAAAATTTATTTACAGAAATGTTTCGTAACTCGTAAGCGATATGACCTTGACCAGATTCCACATATACTCTTTCGGTTTTTCATGGATTGTGTACAACGAAAAAATGGATTTAAATATATACCAATGAAATTATTATATTTAATTGGGTTGCAACGTGACTTTTTACGCTCCCTTCATATTTTCAAGAAAAGGCAATAAATCTTCAAATCCTGTGTAAAAAATTGCTCAAAGACTTTAATTATATTTATTTATCAGTCTTGTACAGCAGAGTAACGAACAAAGAAGGTATTCAGGAGAGCGAGCTTATATAACAAGTCCTAAACATCACGTTTCCTAAACATCCGGGGCCAAAACACAGTCGCCGAACTTGAGTCTAAGCTATAACTGATCTGGGCTGAAGCTTGGCCGAGATCTGGCTGAATCGTGGTTACGAGAAGTTTCCTGAAGATCGGTAGTTTGATTGGGAACTCAGTCAAGCACACTTCTTAAAGATATTTCTATTACCAAACTATTATACTCATTATATTTTTCTAACGTGCGATCATAATAATAAATATAATATCAATCGAAAAACTCGTACTACAGTTCAAAAGTGGGATAGCCCCACACGCGAATTTACCGTGACGGTTATCAGTCTACAGTGTCAATTGGAATTAATTGAGATGTATGCACTAATTTTGTGTGAAGTGTGTGTACTATAGGGTGGCCCTTATTTTTCACTTTTCAAATTTCTCTGCTCTCATCTCCCAGTTTTGTTTCAATGCCAAAAAAAAAATCTCCTCCAAATTTGAGCAAAATCGGTTAATATTTAGGGGTCGCGCAAAGACCATGAAGTTTCCCATTGATTTAACATGGGAAAAAGTCAGCTTTTTGTAAATCTAATATTTAAACGCGATAATATGTTACAAATAATTCCGTGTTTTAATGTATTGTTCAGAACTCATCAGAGAATAAGAATCAATCATAAATTTTGATGTTGAATAATTTTAAGCCACTCTTATTGGTCCCCAAAGAAACCCCCATAAGTGACAAATGTGAATTTTACGTAATATTGCGGTTTATTGGCGCTTTTTAAAAGTTTTTTAAAAATAAATAATCATTGATCAGTAATTTACGAATACCCAGTCATTTGTTAACTAATATTAAATTGTTTAAACAATTTTTAATTTGTTTAAACATTTAAGAGTATTCTTAAAAAGCAAAGTAGAACATAAAAATATTTCAGTCTTTCCAAAAATAGCACACAAAAATATTTAAACAAAAAAATTGTTTAAAAAATTTCAATTTCTTTAAACATCCACGATTATTCATAATAAACAAATTAGTACTTGAAATATTAAAATTTGTCGAAAATTCAGTGATATAAAAGGTTTCGCCTGTTTTTTAGGTAAAATATATTATTGAACAAATACGTATTATTTAAATAATTGTAAAATTATTTGAACAAATTATTTTATTGTTATTATCGATTAAATAACTCATAAAGTCTAGAAAATACATTCATTTCACGAGTTAAGTGAAAAAAACAAATATTTAAACAAATTAAAAATTGTTTAAACAATTGAATATTAGTTATCAAATGACTGAATATTCGTAAATTACTGATCAATGATTATTTATTCTAAAAAAACTTTTAAAAGCGTCAATAAACCACAATATTACGTAAAATTCACATTTGTCACTAATGGGGTTTTCTTTGGGGACCCATAAGAGTGGCTTAAAATTATTCAACATCAAAATTAATGATTGATTCTTATTCTCTGACAAATTCTGAACAATATAATTAAAGTCAGAATTATTTGTAACACATTATCAGGTTTAAATATTAGATTTACAAAAAGCTGACTTTTTCCCATGTTAAATCAATGGGAAACTTCATGGTCTTTGCGCGACCCCTAAATGTTAACCGATTTTGCTCCAATTTGGAGGTTTTTTTTGGGCATTCAAACAAAACTGGGGGGTGAGAGCAGAGAAATTCGAGAAAAAAAAATCCACCAAGTATAAATAAGAACCACCGTAGTATGTACTGCGTGGAAAAAATGACAGTGGAGAGAGGTGATCGATCTGGATATCGATCAAGATACAGCCGATCGCGTTCACCAAGGGATTCGCGTGATGAGTCGTATAGATGTAGACAAAGGGGCCATAGTTTTCGAAAAAGAGGACGGTCTAGGTCTAGGTGTCTGTCACGGCACGGTTCCAGTTTTTTAAGCATTGATCGGCTGGGATCGGCGTAACTACAGGCGAAGGAGTGTGAGGAGCAGCGATACCGATATTGCGCGTCTTGCTGAGGTTTTGACCAGAATCGTCAGTTCGATGTTCAAGCTGGTCATTTCTTGAATTAAATTTTTTTACCGGAGTTCTATCCAGGGATGAAAAATTTATCAGCGCGTGGCTGGATACTCTGGATAGAGAAAATCAATACTAGTCCTTTTGAGTATAACTGGAATGATTTAAGGTAGAACTGTATTTGCTTGGTTGTAAATTGAGAGAAAATCCTAATCTTTGGTATAACTGATTGTCAAATTGTTATATTTGGAAGTTTTTGGGGTTTATTATTAATAATTAGCCAATTTCCGGAAGAGAAAAGTTTTTGGAAAACTGCCGGTAGATGTTCCTCCAGGTAACAAGTCTACGTTACAAGGTAACAGGCCTATAATAACTCACCTGGAGGCGATCTTCGAGTATACTGCTTTGCTAAATTTAGACAAGAATAATAAATTGAACTTGGAATTGAGATTTCCAGAAAAAAAACTAACATTATAAAAGAGTTGGCATAATCAGTGCTGTAAGAGAAATAGGAAAAGGAAAGAGAGATTCGAATGAGTAACTGTCATTGAAACTGACGTCATCTGTTCTAGAAGTAATAAATTTAAAATTAGAATAGAATTCTCAATTTAGAACATTGCATGGTAAAATGCTTCAGTAACCAGTTTTTTATAATTCAATTTACAAATTTTATTTAATGAATGGATCAAGGATTATCTATAATGTGACTACTATATGATATTTTCTTACCGATAATTACAAAAGAATTCATTATTAGTAGCAGAAATCTCAATTAAATTAGAGAACTACATAACGAACTAGAAGTTACACAGCCCCACAAAAAAAAATTAAATTTCATATCCCTGAACCAGACCCATGCATCCCTATGTCTTTTTTATCGCTGAATCCGAATCCGAGGTCAAAAAAATTCACATACCCACAACATTTTTAGCTAGAGCCACAAAACACCCCTCGAATGGGATGAAAATGAGATTAAGCAACGAGCATAGTTATTGCATCTTAATCAATCGAATTATACAAATTATCAAGTGTATAGCGCATAAAATTGATTTGAGACACCCCTTCCCACCAACCCCACCTACCCCCTAACCCAGCTAACCCCTAAAAACGACCTCTACCAAACGACAAGCAGGCTAACCCACCTACCCCTGGGAACAGCGAGTATAGTCGCCTATTTTTTTGAAGTAATTACATTCAACACCACAAGTGTGCTAACCCACGTACCCCCTAACTCACCTAACCCCTGGAAACGAATCCTACCAAACCACAGGCAGGCTAACCACCTACCATGGAAACAGTGAGTTTAGTCGAAACTCTACCCCTGTTTTTTGTTAAACTCTACCCCTGTGCCAAGTGTCATGAAAATCGGCGCTGGACGGTAAGTATCCTGGGTCCAAAGTAGTACTAATAAGCTACCCCTAAAGAGTTAAAAGAAACTACCCGTAAGTTCAAAGGACGTGGGTTAGAACGCTTGTGGTGTCGAATGTAATTATTTCAAAAAAATAGGCGACAAAACTCGCTGTTCCCAGGGATAGGTGGGTCAGCCTGTCTGTGGTTTAGTAGGATTCGTTTCTAGGGGTAAGGTGAGTTAGGGGGTATGTGGGTTAGCACGCTTGTGGTTTCGAATGAAATTATTTTTTAAAAATAGGGGACTAAGCTGGCTGTTCCCGGGGGTAGGTGGGTCAGCCTGTCTGTGGTTTGGTAGGGTTCGTTTCTAGGGGTTAGGTGAGTTAGGGGGTACGTTAGCTAGCGCGCTTGTGGTGTCGAATGTAATTATTTCAAAAAATAGGCGACTAAACTCGCTGTTCCCAGGGTAGGTGGGTTAGCCTGCCTGTGGTTTGGTAAGATTCGTTTCTAGGGGTTAGGTGAGTTAGGGGGTGTGTGAGTTAGCACGCTTGTGGTTTCGAATGAAATTATTTTTAAAAAATAGCGGACTAAACTCGCTGTTCCCAGGGGTAGGTGGATTAGCCTGTCTGTGGTCTGGCAGAGGTCGTTTTTAGGGGTTAGCTGGGTTAGGGGTTAGGTGTGGTAGATGGGGAGGGGCGTTTCAAATCAATTTTATGCGCTACACACTTGAAAATTTGTATAATTCGATTGATTAGGATGCAACAACTATGCTCCTAGCTTAATCTCATTTTCACCCCATTCTAGGGGTGTTTTTTGGCTCTAGCTAAAAAATGTTGGGGTATATGAATTTTTTTGACCTTCGATTCGGATTAAGCGATAAAACATACATAGGGATGCATGGGTCTGGTTCAGGGATATGAAATTTAATTTTTTTGTGGGGCTGTGTTATATTTCGAACGTGGAATTTTCATTTGTTAGTTTGTGCTTTTGGGAACAAGTGCACCTATACGTCATGTTTCAAGCAAGGCTGATGTATCAGAACAAATTTTGCAATCTAATCTCTTGATTTTAAATAGGTTGCAAGCATTTAGTACACCCTAGAAGCAATTGTCAATTCATTACTGTCTAGAGTTTGTTTTAGCTTGTTTTAGCTTCGACTCTAATAATCAATTTCAGTTTACAGGATGGTCTAATTCATTTTGAATATCATTTTGATCAAGTTTCTGACTTGATAGGTGAATTATTTATCTTACAATCATTTCGGAATCGTACAACTATATAGTACATGTGAAGTAACTTATGGATAAGGTCGAGATTTTGAACATCTGCATTATTCTTCAGAATTTATAGTTTTAAATATCTGTGGATTATAATATGATAAAAACTACACACTTTATGCATTAAAGTGAGAGAAAAAAATACCAGTTTAACAAAGGAAAAAAATGATAGATGGATTTTCATAAATGAATTTTCAGTTACAAGTGCATGAAAATTACTTTCAGTTATTAGTACCTGAAATATAAGTACATTTGTAATTTTAAAGGTGCTTGTAATTCGCTGTGGAAGTTTCTAAAATTAAAAATACTGTATAATTAAAAACATAATTGTTATGGATGAGTCTGAAAAAAAAATTAAAATTGCTTCACTATAATTGCGAAAAGAAAATCGACAATTTTGGTGAAAGGCATTTTAATTCGAACTTGGTGAATTGTATTCAATGCCCAATGGTTAACATGCAATTTAAAAAATTCGGCAGGGAATTGAGTTAAATGTCTGCAACTACAGCGAATTGTAGACATGCACTAGAATTTTTATGCGCTTCATTGCAGTGAATTGTTTGGGAAGTCAATGGAGTGATCTATTGCAGTCAGTTAACGTGTTGCAGTTTAGTACATTTTTTGAATTGTTTTCCATTGTCAAATACATTAATAATGAAAAATTAATTTATTCTGTTCAGAAATAGCCAAATGGTAGTAATTTCTTTGAATTTATTGAGCTTCTGATATTTGTTTTTAATTTTTAACATTATTGGTAGAAAGGTTGTTATGTTCTGAAAAAGGAGATTGTATTGAAGACTAGTGTCAAAAGGTCAAGTATGGAATTATCTTTGCTTTTCAACGTATGGGTGCCAAGAAATGATAAGTTTCAGGAATAATATAAGGAGGACCTTATTTATTCGTGACGTCTTCCAGATAATAGTTTATTTAAAAATTTGAATGTGATGTGAACCATTTTGAAACCTGACCGGTTTCTTCATCAGATTCAATCCTAATTGTTAAAAATCGTTGTAGAAAGAAAGTATTATTTGAAGGCTAATTTCAAGTATTGAAATAAGACTCAGAAAAAACAGTCAGGAGTGGTACTAAAATGAGACCACTGGTGGGAACCCAGATACATTTGTTTCACATTGAAAATTACAGCATGAAGTTATCCTACTCAAAAACAGGACACGCTGAAAATGTTAACGTAAAATAAGAGATCTCTAGTTTTTACAGTGGTTAATAACGTGCCCAAACAGCCAAGTCAATTGTTGGAAAATTTATGTAAAAGGATGTGATTAAAAAAAAAGAAACTAGATTGTTCATTGTACGAATGCTTGTGTAAATAGGGTAGAAAAAGATCCTGTATGTAATAGTTAGATTAGAAAATTACATTTTGACTGATTCATTAAAGGAAAGTTGAAATTAGTTCGGAGACATTTTTTTAAAATCATGACTATTGAGTAAAGGAGTATTCCGAGAAGTATGTCTAAGTGAGGGCATTTTTTAGTGTCAAATTTCTATGTTTCGATGGAACATCATTAAGATGTGTCCTAATCTTGTCTCGAAAAGAGCTGAGAAAATTATTCATTTGAGAGTATAAGACTGTTTGTTTATAAGTATGTCAATATTCACTGATGTTGAAATGAAAACCAGAATTTCTTTATGTAATTTGTAATGTCTCCTTTTCCTTTTCATGAATTTCACATGACAACATGTGCTGGTAAAAACCGAGGTTTTGAGCCCATCTTATCTTCTTTGGGAAGAGCTTTGGTGATTCTTGATCGCACGAAGACGGTTCAGAGTACTAGAAAGAACACACACTTTGAGATCAAGGATCTTGGAGATATGGAAAAGACATCGAGATAGCAAACAGTGGCGGCAGTGGACCAGCTAAATCTGGGAGTCTTTTTTATTGCCATGAAATAGACTGGTGATATTGTTTCAGTCGGAGTCAAAAGTAGCAAGGCATAAGACCCTTGTCGGAGCCGTCGCTTTGATGGATGCACATCCAGTTGCTACTAGTGAGAGCAGGAAGCTGGTAGCTAAGGCGAAATGGCCTCTCAAGGTGACAGCAGTTCAGCCCAATGAACATTACGAGGTTCAAGATCTTCGAGATTTAAAGAAATCACTGAACAGCGGCAGTAATGTTGCAGTAGACAGCATGAAGAGATGGGTCACGTGAGTGAATGTAGTGATATCTGCATTAATTCAACCTAGATGTCTCGAGAGCTGTGTTCCATATGATGGTAGCATCAGTCGCAGTCGCCGATCCTGAGGTGCAATTCTTGGTCAGGAATGTGACCGAACGGACGTTGGCGAGGTTAAGATTCGGCCGAGACTAGTATTCCTAGGTTAGGGGATTGTCGACCTTACACTGGGTGAAGTACTAGGCGGAGGTCGGGATAAGACCAGGCCAAGTCTGGTATTCCTAGGTAGAGAAGTGGTCCAACTCACACTGGGTGGAATACTAGGCGGAGGTCAGGACCAGGATTAACAACCAGTAAAGCTATTGGGAGCATCTGAGTTACTTCAGAATGGCCCTTACGAAGCGTAAATTGAGTTCCTAAAATGCTCCTATTTCTTCACTTACTAACATTAACATTTTTCGGTGTTATCTGTGAGTAAGTGGATACTTTTGACGCAACTGATCACTCCTGTAAAAATATGTCTAATTGACGCACAGCTATTAACCTTCTTTAGCCTTATCTTGTAGGACAAAATAAATTTGATCTCTTCTGCATTCTAGAATTCAATTCATTGGGGTAAAAGGTCGAGGACGAGCCAGCGGTCAGATAGGCCGAATATAGAGCAGAGTAACGAACAAAGAAGTTATTCAGGAGAGCGAGCTTATCACAAGTCCTAAACATCACGTTTCCTAAACATACAGTGCCAAAACACAGTCGCTAAGGTTAAGTCTAAGCTATGACTAATCTGGGCTGAAGCTTTGCCGAGACCTGGCTGAATCGTGGTCACCAGAAGTCACCTGAAGATCGGCAGTTCGATTGGGACCACAGTCGAGAACACTTCTTAAAGATATTTCTATTACCAAACTTTTGTACTCACTATATTTTTCTAACGCGTGATCATAATAATAAATATTATATCAATGAAAAATTCGTAGTACAGTCTAAAAGTAATTACTGAAATATTACAATATGATGAATTCCAGAAGCAGTCATTTTTACTGACAAAACAGTCGTTTTCACAGATAAGTTAGTCAATATTGCTGTCTGAATCAATCACTCAACACAGATAAAACTTAGGGTAAATAGTGTTGCAGGTAACTTCGTATCTTTACCTGTTCGTATTGGTAAAACACAAATATTACCCTCGATGGGCAGAAACTGTCTTTTGTTCTCATAAAAGTTGTCACCACCGTCTTGAAAATTGGGAGCCACTAGATTTGAATCGCTGAAGTGAAGTTAACTGATGGTTGGTGTGACAGGCAAATCGGATAAGTGCGGCTTCATGAAGGCTGACTTGTCGAATCGTTAGAAATGTCAAAAATTCCCCACAACTGTGGGTAAAACCAGAAAACTACCGAGGCGTCAGGGAAATTTTACCCACATGGGGTAATTTTTGTTGCAGGTAATCTTTACCACGAAATTCGGGTAAAATTTACACTTAGTTTTTTTTTGTGAAGACACAGCTTACACGCTTTTACCAAATTAACTGAAACGTTTTTTTGGAAAGATGCCATCATGTTCTAAACAAATTTTTTTTGCTGGATTTGAAATTCATTGATTTAAAATGAAATTAAAAATTTTTTTGGTTATTTTTAAACGATTCCTAACATGCAAACGCACCTGCAGCGAAAACCAATCCATCGATTCCGATGAAACTTTGCATAGATCGAGGCATAGATATACTCCATTAGGTGTTCATATGCTGCTTTTTCAGAAGAAAATGATACATATACATACCGCAGTATTAGGTTTGAATTTATTGTATAAAAAATTAACTATTTTTAAAATATGCACAGACACAAAACTATCATCGACTATATTGTACTAGATTTATATCAAATTTTTAAAACAATTATTGAGAAGTAACTGGTTCGTAAATTCAGGGATATGATTTGAAATTTTGATGAATTCAAAATTAGAAAATCTGCATTCTTATTGTGCGCTGCGCTCGCGGGCGTTGATTCTCGCGCTTCGCGCTCGATGATGTATTTATCTTGCGCTTCGCACTCGATAATATATTTTCCTCGCGCTACGCGCTCGGTCATTTCAATTCCCCCACATTGGTGCGCAGGTCTTGTACAATTAAAGGTCAAAACGTCGACAACATTAATTTAGTGATTGTGAATTCTCTTCTGTTAAAGCTCCTTCGGCTTCAACGAACACATTCTCATCACGTATCTCGTGCTTTGCGCTCAATTTTCTCGAAAATGCGAACTTCTCTACATTATGTTCAACTCTATTATATCAAAAGTA